>OX465096.1:45722593-45966787 GCA_949987625.1 Chalcis sispes | reverse complement strand
GTGATCAAGTTCGATCGATGAGACGGGGCATTATCATGCAACAAACGCCAGCTCCCTTTTTTACGGTATTGTGGCTGCATACGACGAATACGGCTGAGCAAATGCTTTATAACACCAAGATAAAACACAGCAGTAATCGTTTGACCAGGTGGAACCAATTCACGATAAATAATACCCTCCGAATCGTAGAAACAAATCAACATTGTCTTCACTTCTGACTTTTCAAGGCGACTTCTTTATGGATTGGGCTTGGTTGGGTGCTTCCATTCAGCACTTTGGCGCTTGGTTTCGGGATCATATTGAAAACACCATGTCTCGTCACCAGTCACAATTGAATATTTCAAGTTTGGGTCCTTTTTTGAGTCTTTAATCAAATCCTTACAATGTTGAATTCGAAGCAATTTTTCGTAGTCGGTCAATTTGTGTGGAACAAAGCATGCACACACCTTTCGTAGATTCAAATGATCGGTCAAGATGCGATAAATTGAATTTTTGGACATATTCAATTCCATTTCCATGTATCGCAATGAAGATTTTGGCTCATTTTTTATAAATTCACGCACTTTTTCACTGTTACTTTGAGTAACCATGGTATTCAAAGGACCTGGATGTTCATCGTCCTGAATGTCTTCACGACCTTCCTGGAACCGCTTATACCACTCATACACTCTGGTACGGGATAGACAATTATCGCCATAAACTTGTTTCAGCAAATTATGCGTCTCAGTAAAGGATTTACCGAGTTTAAAACAGAACTTAATATTAGCTCTTTGTTCGAAGTTCATTTTTCGACCGATGCCACAAACACACTGTCACTTTGAGCGCGATATTTTGGTTTCCATTGAACCAAATGTCATACAATTTTGACAGAATGTCAGTTAAGAATGGGCCTTTCCATTGCTAACATCCACTAATAGGTGGCGCCAATATAAATCGATGTTTTGAAAAAGTTCCGTTTTCCATGAGACACACTGTGTATATATATACATATATACATCTCTCTCTCTCTCTCTCTCTCTCTCTCTCTCTCTCTCTCTCTCTCTCTCTCTTTCGCTCTCACACGCTGACTCCAGTTCTCTGTCTCTCTCTCTTTCTACCTGCGCTAGTATATATATTTATTACCTCCCGTCCTCGGCAGCTACGGTTGACCAAATTAGGGAATTGAACCTTTTTTTAATTATTCAATTTAAAACTTAGTAAAATAAGTTTTCTGTCGTTGCGTCATCCCCTAGGACGTAACACTTGGGGGTCCCTCCTTTAAAAAAAAAGGACAGTGCAATAAATAACTAGCTTAAGCAGACTAGAAAGATAAACAGAAACAAGGATGCGACTGCGATTCTACTCAAGCATGTATTGTGTGTAGACCCAAATTATTTATCATTAATCGCAGAGCCTAATTTTTTCGAAGTTTTAATCTTCTTCCAAAAAAGGCACGAAAAAGCGATAAATACCGGTGACGGAGCATCTCAGGACATCATAAAATCTTGCATGGAAATATTAAAAAGTATTGTCGATCCGCATGACGTAGAAGAATTTTGCGCGGATGATAATCACGCGGCCAATGCGCTTGGCGATTTATTAGAACAAAGAATAGACCCGTCATATATTATTAGCTTTGTACTAGGTAAACGCAAAACATTATCAAATAATAAAAAAAATAATTTGGAGTTGAACGCGGACATCACGGAAGATAAAACAACCTTTTTTTCTTTCAAGCAACTGTCGGAAATAATAAAACGAAGCGAGACCGCGTGTACAAATTTTTCTAACATACCGCAGACACCTCAAAATTCAAACTTTAATTTACGCAGTACACCGGCTTTTCAATTCCCACCTATACAAAACAATAATAATAACGAAAATACACAACGCACACGAACACAGAATCATACTATGAATTCTACACTAAATCAAGTAAGACCGCTATCAATTAAGGACGCGCTTGAACTCATACCAAGATACGATGATTCTAATATGCCTGTGAATGTATTTCTCGACGGGTGCCGTGAAGCATGCGATTTACTACCTTTAGCTTACGAAGCAGATGTCGCCAAGCTTTTAAAAATGTGTCTTTCAGGAGAAGCCTTAAAAATTTATAAAAGTAAAAATTTTATGACAATCGATGAGGTTATAGAGTTTTTTTATAAAAGGTTCGGCTCAAATAAATCTTATCATGCGTTACTCGGCGAATTAACAAATTTTAAACAAAAAATAGGATAAAAAATAATTTCATACACAAATAGAGCGCAATCCTTACAAGAAGAAATCCTCGAAGCAGCAAGACGTGAAGGGAGAAACACGTTAGGTTTTGAAGAACAATTAGAACGAGATATTGTGACATATTTTTCAAAAAGATTACGCGCGGAAATTAGAATGCATATGAGCACAACTCGCAACCTAGAAGTAGCGACAGAAAAGGCGATCGAAATAGAAAAAGAATATGACTGCAGAGAGACTGACGAAATTTCCGAAATAAAAAGAATGTTGGAAAAATTAACTGCAAAAGAAACAACACAAATTAAATATATATCCAGTAATCCAAAATGTTTAGTAAATATAACAAAATCAGCACTGAAGAAATTTTGGAATTAAAAGGTATAACAAGCAAAAGCATTTTTACGATCGGAAAAATTAACATTTGTTTTCCCAAGTTCAATATTGAATTTCACTTAGTTTCAAATGAGTTTCCAATACAAGAATAAGGATTATTGGGAAACGAATTTTTTTCAAAATTTAATACAAAAATCGACTATGAAAATAATAGCCTAACACATCGTTTAATAAGTCCCGAGACTGACCCAAAGATGGTGCTAGTAGTACCAAACTGGCCACGTTTCCATAGAGTGCGAACCTTTACATGAAACGTGTAAAAATTTCACGTCGATCGGATCACAGACAGCAGAGTTATCGAGGTTAGAGTAAAGTCACTTTGTAATTTGTTTGAAAAATGGAAAAAAGCGAATTTCGCGTGTTGATAAAACATTGTTTTTTAATGGGTAAAAACACCGAAGAAGCCCAGCAATGACTTGAAAAACTTTACCCGGACTCCTCTCCATCCAAACCAACGATTTGTCGTTGGTATGCTGAGTTTAAACGTGGTCGTACGGACACAAACGATGCGGAACATTCGGGTAGGCCATTGGAAGCCGTTACACAGGAAAATGTGAGTAAAGTGTTAAAAATTGTAATGAAAAATCGCAAAGTGAAGGTCCGTGAGATTGCAGAAATGACACAGATATCATCTGGAAGCGTATTTACAATTCTTCATGAAAAATTGAGCATGAAAAAGGTTTTTTCCAAGTGGGTGCCGCGATTGCTTTCAGTGGAACAAAAACAGCAACGAGTCGACGATTCAGAGAGCTGTTTATCGCTATTTACTCGCAATAAGGATTTCCTGCATCAATACGTGACCATGGATGAAACATGGATACATCATTTCACTTCGGAGTCGAATCGACAATCATCTGATTGGCGCATAGCTGGCGAAAGCCGCCGAAAGCGTCCAAAAACGCAGCAGTCTGCTGGCAAAGTCATGGCGTCTGTTTTTTGGGATACACATGGCGTAATTTTCATTGACTACCTGGAAAAAGGTAAATCGATTAACAGTGATTATTATATTGACTTGTTGGTACGTTTGAAGGAGGAGATCGCAGCAAAACGACCGCACATGAAGAAGAAAAAAATCCTTTTTCACCAAGACAATGCACCATGCCACAAGTCCATGAAAATAATGGCAAAATTGAACGAATTGGGCCTTGATTTGCGTCCCCACCCTCCGTATTCGCCAGATTTAGCCCCCAGCGACTACTGGCTCTTTGCTGATCTCAAGAAAATGCTCCAGTGAAAAAAATTTGGCTCGAATGAGGACGTCATTGCCGAAACTGAAGCCTATTTTGAAGCAAAGGATAAATCCTTCTATAAACATGGTATAGAAATGTTGGAAAGGCGTTGGAAAGATTGTATTACTCTAAAAGGAGATTATATTGATGAATAAAAATGAATTTTTGAAAAAAAATGTTGTTTTCGTTGTTAGTCTCGGGACTTATTAAACGATGTGTTAATAGTCGGTCAAAATAAAATTCTATTCATAAAAAAATTCAACGTGGCCAACACATTGCAGGTGCAGAGAAGGAAGAAAAATGAAGGAACCGAGAGCAATAAAAATAGAGAACAAGAGAGACTTCTACCGTACAACGAGACAAAGAAACAACGATCGCTCGACGGCCGGGAGCAGATACAAAGCCCTAGGCCAAACCACGCGGTATCTATAAATGAACGTAGAGAGATAACAAAGAGCTGGGAGTTTCCAGAAAAAAAGAGCAACGCAACTCATACGAAGCAACAGACGAATACAAGGGAGATTGTAATACGTAACGAAAAGCGTGCTGTAAGTCAAAATATATATCGAATACAAGTTTAATCCAAGGGAAATGTCAAGAATTAAAAGCAGATGTTCTACAAATCCAGGGGCGCGAGAAAAGCCCTAATTTAAGTCGTGAATCGGAATCCAAGGAAGATCCGATTCTCTCTGAATTAAAGAAAACTAGCAGTAAACAAGTTTTCGAGGCAACTACGCAAAAATGAGTTGTCGAAAACAAATCCAAGGAAGATAAGCGTAAGAACAGACACGCTTAGCGATCCAAAAATTACAAGTCAAATATCTCTCGATGTTCTACGAGAAAATAAAATAAAAAAACAAGTGTTTGGGAACAAAGAACCAAAGACACTCTCTGAAAACAATATTGCGTTGTCAAATAAAATTTCTAGCCCAAACAAAAATTTTGAAAAGGAAGAAAAGAAAAATACATCAAGTAAGATATCACCGCGAGAGGCATCGCGAGACCAAGAAAAAAAAATTAACACATTATTCGGCTCTATGAATAAGAATGAGAAAGGAATAGAAGTCTCTTTTAACCCAATAAGACTTAATGATACAGCTTAAGGCTGTACAAGTAAAATTATGCAAGAAACTGACGACGAAAACGAACTCTTGGAAAATTTAAGCACGATACACAATATTTTAAATAAAAGCCTACACGAGAAACATGTGTTACGAGAAAACTTGGAACAGCTAGAAGCTTCATTTAGAATGCTTTTTAAATATTTTAAAACAAATTTAAAATTTAAGAAAATTGAAGGATTAAAAATTATTCACCTGAATTAAAATATAGGAGTGAAAACACCCCAGGGAAAATTATACATGAAATTCTCAAGAACGTAGTAGATGCAAAAAAATTGTCTAAAGAAAAGGGTTGCAAGAAAAAGAAAAATAGCTCGGCAATACTCTCAATCGAAGCATTCACAGCCAATGAACGCATTGAGACAATAAAAAAACTATTACGACTCGAGCACCTAGCTTCAGAAGAACGCAGAGAAATAGATAAATTAATCACCAATTACAATGATATCTTTTATATTCCGGAAGAGAGACTCACTGCAACACACATTCTTAAGTTAAACATCCCTACAATAGACGAAGTACCTGTCACCTTCAAACAATACCGCCTACCGCCTGTGCACAAGGCAGAAATAGAAAGGCAGGTATCGGAGTTGCTTGACAAAGGGATAATAGAACCCTCGACTTCGTCTTACTCCAGTCCATGCTTTTTAGTCCCCAAAAAGGAGGATTTACAAGGACGAAAGAGGTATCGAATGGTTATAGACTATAGGAAGTTAAATGCAAAAACTCTCGATGACCAATTCCCGCTACCGAATATAAATGAAATTTTAGATCAATTAGGAGGCGCAAAATATTTTTCTGTGTTCGATTTAGCATCAGGTTACCATCAATTTGTAATCGACGAACGAGATCGACATGAAACAGCATTTACAACATACGAAGGCTAGTATCATTTTAATCGAGGGAGCTTCAGACTTCGTAGGATGCCGGCAACCTTTTCTCGAGCATTGTCGATTGCGTTATCGGGTTTAACAAACCAAGAACTCTTCTTTTTTATCGACAATATAATTTCTTATTCAAAAACACTCCCCGAGCATATAAGCCGATTAGAAAGATTATTTAAAAAGCTACATCAAGCTGTTTTTAAATTACAGCCGGAAAAATGCGAATTTTTCAAACGAGAAGTTACGTATCTCGGGCATTTAATAAGCGCTGAAGGAGTACGGCCAGATCCACATAAATTAGAAGCCTCAGGAAGAAGAAAGACGTAAATTACCCAGTTCCAAAGAACGTGAAAAATATTAAACAATTTTTAGGACTCGTGGGTTATTATCGAAGATTTATTCACCAATTTTCAAAAATTGCGAAGCCGCTTACGAGTTTGTTAAAGAAAGACAAGGAATTTACGTGGTCAAATGAAGCTTAAAATGCGTTCTCATAACGGACCACAGACCACTTGTATGGCTACAAATGCACAAAGACCCTAACTCGCGAATAACGCGGTGGCGTCTTATGTTGGCTGAATACGATTTCGAGGTGATTTATAGAGCAGGGCGACTTAACATAGCCGATGCGCTCTCAAGGAATCCGGTAGAAAGCGTCCGCATAATTTCGCAAACAAAAGAGAATGCACCGGAGATCGAGCAACCGCCGAATGCACTTGAGCCGCCGAGCGAAACGCTTACGCAGCCCACCCACTCAATGACTACTCGGGTTCGAGCAGGTTGAAAGGCGAGTGAGAAATATTTAGAGGCAATAAAACGGCTAGCTCCGCGAAAACTCGTAACAAACAGAGAAACACAGAAGGTTTTACCTATTATTGAAAACATTCAGGCGGAGAGCATAGAGCAAAGCCCTGATGAAAATAATATGTAAATAGAAAAGTCACAAAATCCTTCAGTAAAAAATTTATGCGACGCTACGCACAGCAAGTTTTCGTGCATAGAGAGCACTCAGAATAAAACGCTAGGGTAAAAGAACGGCTACGAAAATGTAAAAGAAAGAGAGTTATATAATAAGAGAGAAGTAAGAAACGAAAGTTTCTTTGATAATACAGTCAAAGAGAGAGATATGGGAGAGAGTAGGGTAGATACGGAGAAAGACGAGAGCGCCGATATAATAACTTCGTCGCAGGTATACGACACAATCACTTGCAAAGAGCAACTATTCATGCGCAAAGGTAACTATTTATATTTTGTAACAACAAACGGAGAGCCGTGCGACGACGGTGCAATGCAATTAAAATTACGCAATAAATTACCGCTTTTTAAAAATTTAAATATAGGTGAACCAGCATTAATGCATGTAAATAATAAAATTCATATTGGACTTCCGATGCGGGGTAAAAGACAATAAAGCCTATATAAAACAAATCAAAATTTAAAAATTTTATGCACAAATCTAAAAAAAACCTTAACGGAACTAGACATTGCATCAATCAGTATACAAAAATCTCAACACATAGAAAACTTAGAGTGGAAAAAAATAATTAAAAAATTACGAAAAGCATTATTTAATAGTAATACAAAATTAATAATTTGCCTCGGCTTTATACGCTATCCATCGCTTGAAGAGCGCGAGAGAATAATGCAAGAAGCACATAGCTCTGCAGTGGGAGGACATAGAGGAGTAAACAAGACATACAATAGAATCAAACATAATTACTACTGGAAAAATTTGAAAGAAGACGTTCAAAACTTTATAAGAAAGTGTTTAGACTGCCAATTAAAAAAATTGGTGAGAGTAAAAACTCAAGCACCAATGGTAATAACAGATAGCGGAAGCCACGCTATGGATCGTCTTGCGATGAACATAGTAGGCCCATTACTCAAAATAACGAGAGGAAACGAATATATTTTAACTTTTCAAGATTTTTTAACAAAATTTACCATAACTGAGCCTCTAGCAGCTACAACTACAATAGACGTTACAAATGCATTAATAACAAGGGTTATTTGCATGTTCGAAGCACCGCGGGTAATTTTGACAGACCAAGGCACAAACTTTACAAGCAAACTTATGAAAAAGGTAGCAAAAAGATTTCGGATAAAGCAGGCAAGAACAACAACTTTTCACCCACAATCAAACAGATCATTGGAGCGCTCGCACGCGAGTCTAGTAGAATTTCTGAAAATGTTTGTACACGGTAACAAAGGCGACTGGGATGAATATATTGAATTAGCTACTTTTAATTTCAATACAGGAGTGAGTGAAGCAACGGGGCACACGCCGTTCGAATTCGTTTTCGGGCATCTAGCGAGAACACCCACAAGCGACTCTCTTGAAATAGATGATTTATTGCCGACATTCGATGGTTACCTACAAAACTTGGCGATGCGTTTAAATACGCTACAGAAGATAGCAAACGACCATCTTTTAAACGCAGAATGGAAATCAAAATGCTACTACGACAAAAGGTGCAACGAAAGAACACTACAAACTGGAGAATATGTATGGCAACAAAAAGGGCCAAAACCGCACAAGTTTGATAACTAATACACCGGGCCATATTTAGTACTTGACGTCTCTAAAAATGGGAACGTAAAAATTCAAATAAACAATACAAAAACCAAGCTGGTGCATATTAACAGACTACGGAAATCTTATATAGAACCTTCTACCACATCACCGAGCAAATAATACATAAATAATAAAATATATATAGTAATATATAATGAAAATATATAATAACATATATATGTAAGTTTAAACGCTAGCGCCAAAACTTAGTTGCACGACACTAATAATCATACGACCAACACATGAGTTACTTCTCAGCGGAGAGGTAGTATATGAGATGACTTCGAGCTGTAAACATCGTGAAAAGCCTCACTCATAAGATTGATTTGATTGTTAATAACTTTAGAAAACTAACGACAATTGTATTGATTTAGGTAGGTGATAAATTGTTATGTTTATAAAGTAAGATTCCGTAAATAATTGTAAACATAGTTTTCAGCAACAACATCTTACTTTGTTTGATTTTATAACCTCAATCAATCTCCTGGCTAAGTTTCTAATCTCAAAACTTACAAATCAATACAATGAGTATAAGAGCAAAGTTCCAGTTTATCTCAGAAGCCAGGACCGATTCAAAGAGTACTGTGATTTAAGTGAAAACAATTCAATTGGCGGGCCAAGAGGAAGTTTTTCTATTCTCGCAAAAAAAGAGAACCAGTGCCAACCATACTCAACTTTTTAACACAACTGTAGTTAAAAATTTATTAAAGAGTTTGAAAACCAGAAATAAATTTAGAAATGTTTAGTGACCTTGACGGAAGAACTTCAAAATATTTACTTGGATGAAGAGGGAAATGTTGTACTAAATGAGGAATATTTGGAAGAAGGCACTGCAACGTTTACCGATATCACTAACACTACCGTCTTGGAGAGAAGTAGTCGTAGTTTAGCTAAGGATATAGTTTTGGAGAAATTTAACGGTGAAAATTTTAAAGCGACTTCGTGGCTATCGATGTTTGTTCAAAAGTGTAAACGAGTAGGTATAAGTCAAAACAAATACGCTGCGACTTTAAGATTGTTTTTAGAAAAATCAGCACTAGACTGGTTTAATGTTTCTTTAAAACAAAATTCGTTAAATAATAATTGGAAAATTTGGAATAACGCGTTTATAGAAACCTTCTCAGTGCAATCCTGGACTGACGTCGCATATGCATACGATTATCAATATTTGAATGGTTCGTTATTGGAATATGCGTTAAAAAAAAGAAATTTATTATTAGAAGTTAATGAAAGCATGACTCTTAATACTCAAATTGAATTAATAGTAATGAAATTACCTACATTTTTACAAAACAGACTAGAAAAAAAGTCTATCTTAACCATGGAAGATTTAATGTCAAAATTGAAACATTTTGGAAATGTTAGTATTAAGAAAAACGATAAAGGCAGTGATAAAATATCAAAACAAAACATACCAATTTGTGAAAAATTAGGTTATAAAGATAGGTTTTACCCAGAACAGAGGTGTAAATTAAAAGATAAACAAATATCGAGCCCAAAGAATGATAAAATCAAAATTATAAATAATGTGGATAGTGAAAGAATTGTAGCTAACACAGAAGAAGCAAAAAACGAGTAGTCACCCCGCGTTATAAGAGTAAAAATTCTTGTTAATAATAAACCAGCCATAGGTCTATATGACTCAGGTGCTAATATATCATTAATAAGTCATGAATTTTTAAATAAAATTAATAATGTAAATAAAATTATGAGTGGAGGAGATAACTTAAAAGGAATAACTGGAATAACAAAACCTGAGGGCATAGTATATTTAAAGACTACAATTCATAATATTAATGGAATTTTTCCATTTTTTATAGTAAAAAATAATTATTTTAAAGAAGATATATCGATGAGTTTAGATTTAATTCAGAAATTCAAACTCTGCAAAGATGAAAAATTAAATATAGCTCAGAGAGGTACAGTTATTAAAAATAAAGTAAAAATTGAAAATAAAAATACAACCAGTATTCAAGACATAATTAAAAAAAACAATGATATTTTTGCAAAATTAAAGTTTGATATCGGAGAAATAAAAGGATATGAGGCCTCAATTAAATTGACAGAATATAAATGTATTGCTAAGAAACCTTACAGATGCTCATTCCAAGACAAAGATGAAATTGAAAAGCAAGTAAGTGAATTGTTGAAAGCAAAATTAATTGAAGAATCATGTAGCCCATATGCAGCTCCAGTTACTATGGTATTCAAGAAAGAAGAAGGGAAAAGATCCCGCTTTTGTATAGATTTCAAAGAATTAAATAAAATCGTTGTGCCAGAGAGTCAACCGTTTCCGAAGATTGATGATCTGACTTTGCGTGCTAGAAACTGCAAGTTTTTTTACAAAACTTGATGTAAACTCGGCTTTCTGGTCGATACCAGTGCGCAAAAAGGACAGACACAAATTAGCATTCGTGACACATCATGGTCGTTGGCAGTGGAACCGCCTTCCATATGGTTTGAAGTCTGCACCAGCAATTTTTCAAAGAATTCTGTCTAGTGTCATCAGGAAAAAAGGACTAGATAAGTTTGCAGAAAACTACATAGACGACATACAAGTATATTCGAAAGCTTATGAAGAACACATAAAACATGTAGAACAAACTTTCAAAGCATTAAAGGATCAAGGTTTTAAGCTAAATGAAGGAAAATGTCAATTTGCGTTAAATGAAATTACGTATCTAGGTCATAAAATTAGTAACAATTATATTAAACCGATGAATGATAATTTAATAGCAATAAAAAAATTCCCTGTACCTCAGACAAGGAAACAAGTGAGACAATTTTTAGGGAAAATAAATCTTTACTTAGAATATATACCTCAACACACAATACTATTGGATCCACTACGTAACCTATTAAGAAAAAATGTCGAATTTCATTGGTCAAAACAATGTAGTAATAGTTTTGTAAAAACAAAAGAATACTTATATTCAGCTCCAGCACTGGCAATATTCGATGAAAAAGCACCAATATACACAGTATGTCGGAAAAGTTCCCGAACTTTTGAAATAAAAAATCGAAAATTACATCTACAGATTTTTATTCCAGTTAACTTTCAACATAGTCCCCTTCCCTAGATATACACTCATTTGAGCGCTCCATGAGTGATTCGAAGGCTCTCTGGTACTCCTCTGAAGTTATCGCTGTGAGACGCTCGGTGCAAGCCGCTTGAATGCTTGGTACATCTTCACAAAATCGTCCTTTCAAGGCATTTTTAGCTTGGGAAATAGGAAAAAGTCGGCTGGAGCCAGATCTGGCAAGTATGGGGCGTGATTAATGCGTGGGATCTGATTTTCGGCGAGATAACGCTTCACAATGTTCGAAGAATGAGCAGGCGCATTGTCATCCAGCAAACTCCACGATCCCGGTTCCTTGTACTCAGGCCTGATGCGATTAATCCGGCGCTTCAGACGTTTTAACACCTCTACGTAATACGCAGCATTCACGGTGGTGTTTGGGAGCACAAATTCTTTGTGTATCAGCCTCGTTTTCGTCGGTAACAGCTGTTGACGGCCGGCCCGTTCTCTCATCATCTTCTAACGACTCTCTACCCTTCTTGAACTGACTGAACCACGTGTAAACAGTTGTACGCGACACTACACCTTCACCGTAAGCCGAATCAATCATTTTTTTCGTTTCTGCGAAAGTTTTTTTAAGTTTATAGCAGAATTCAATTGCGCCACGATGTTCAAATTTCTCATCCATCGTAGAGCTTGCACTGGGATACTAAACACACGTTCACTCAAGCACGTCTATCTCGGCAACTAATGAACGGATACTGGTGAAATAATTCTCAGACACTCCAGAGGGATGTAGCAACATAGTACCGGTGTAGTCCAAGAGGTGGCGCCACTCGTACAAGCGCTACAAAATAAGTTTGGGAACTTTTCCGACATACCGTGTATTTATTTACAGACGCCAGTGTAGAAGGAGTGGGTGCAATACTAAAACAACCCCAAAAAGATAAATCCTTAGAGACAGTGTTCTTCTTCTCAAAAAAATTAAACAAAACACAAGAAACAAAAAAAGCTACATACATATAATGCCTAGCAATTAAAAAAGCAATCCTCTATTGGCAATATTATTTAATAGGGAAAAGGTTTGTTATTTTTACAGATCACAGGCCATTAAAGAACTTCAATATTAAGAAAAGTAATGATCCAGATTTAATAGAAATTTCAAATTACATATCTTAATTTGACTTTGATATTGTTTACAATCCAGGGAAAGAAAATATAGAAGCTGATTGTTTATCAAGAAACCCTGTACTGGAGTCACATGAAAGCCCAGATAATGAATCTGTAATAAAGACAGCAAACACTTTACAAATTGAAGAAATCATAGAAAATCAAAAATTGATTAAAATGGATGTCAGGCGAAATAAAAAATGAAATCATTTATAAATTGATAAATAAAAAAAAGAAAATATGGATAACAGAAGAGTTTGGTGTCTCAATTATTAAGAAAATACATATAGAACAAGGACACATACGCTCAAAACAACTAATCATGACCATATGTCATAAATTTTATTTTAAAAGTATGTACAAACATATTAAAATTATATGTAGAAATTGTGAGACATGCATTAAGAACAAATCTAGAATAGGATGCTTTAAAGCTCCATTGTCCCAGTTAGGCCCAGCTGAAAAACCATTTGAAACAATGTCGCTGGACACAATTGGAGGACTTAAAGGAAATAGCACAAAAAGATATTTGCATTAACTTATAAATCACTTCACTAGATTTGCTTATATTAGCACATTCAAAACTCAAGTCGCAAAAGACTTTATTAATTTAGTAAGCAGAGTAGAGAAAGATAGAAAAATTCAAACCATTTTAACAGATCAATATGCGGGAATAAACTCTGCGCAATTCAAACAATTCACTGACAAAAAAAATATATCATTAATTTTTACCGCAGTAGATTGTGCTTTCTCAAATGGACTTAATGAAAGAACAAATCAAACACTGGTAAACAGAATTAGATGCAAAATTTATGATAATAAAGGAAAATCATGGCCTAAAATAGCAGAGGAATGTATAAAAGAATATAATAATACTATACACAGCTCAACAGGATTCACTCCAAACTATCTGTTAACAGGAATAGATAATACTTTTATACCAGATAATCTAAAGGATGCTAAAATAGACAATCTAGAAAATAATAGAAAAATAGCGTTAGATAATTAAAAAAAAATACACACGCAAAATAAAACCTATTATGATAAACAGGTAATAAAAAAAGATTATAAAATTGGAGATTTAGTTTATACTCAACATGGAAATAAACTGAACAGAGGAAAATTAGATACAATAAGATCAGGACCTTACAGAATAAAAGATAAAATATCTGATACGATTTATTTAATAAAAAGTCGATTTAGAAAAAATGAATCAAACTTGTTCCATGCTAGGAAACTAGTACCTTATACATAGGGCTTCACCCTCTAACTTAAAAGGGGGGGATGTAAGTTTAAACGCTAGCGCCAAAACTTAGTCGCACGACACTAACGATCATACGACCAACACATGAGTTACTTCTCAGCGGAGAGGTAGTACATGAGATGACTTCGAGCTGTAAACATCGTGAAGAGCCTTACTCATAAAATTGATTTGATTGTTAATAACTTTGGAAAACTAACGACAATTGTATTGATTTAGGTAGGTAATAAATTGTTATGTTTATAAAGTAAGATTCCGTAAATAATTGTAAATATAGTTTTCAGCAACTACATTTTACTTTGATTTTATAACCTCAATCAATCTTCCGGTTAAGTTTCTGATCTCGAAACTTACATATATATATATATATATATATATATTGTGATGTGGTGTTTTTGCACCAGTCACATATGGAGGCCAAAGCATAGCTTGTGCGCCTCCTCGTAGCTGAAATATCCCCCTTTTACAATCTTGGCAGTCTCGCAGGACTGCCACGCTTAAGCCTAACTAACAGCCACGCAGGGCTGTGCATACTTTACCTTGCCCAGGTACATGGGCTTCGAGCTCAAGTAAAGGCTCCAGCGAGGAGCCAGTCTCGGGAGCCCATGGCTAATCAAGGGCAGTGCTCGCACACACTACAGCAGGGTTCCCTTCCAAGCTCCTTCCTGTCCTTGTAGTCGTTCCCGTACCTGCAACCTCCCAGAAAGTAATTAAACAAGGAAGAAAATAATAATAGCAGCTGCACCTTGGAAGGGTAGTACAAGCTGCCACCCAACATCATAGGAAAGTGGAAGAGGAGGTTAGGAGGCAAGCAAAGACACATAAGCACCGCATTTAAGTGCACGTAATTACGTACCTGGAATGGTCTAATAGTGTTGCCTCACTGCCGCTGCGAGCAGGCTAACGCTGTCACCGACACCGCTGCTTCGCTTTCTCCACCGCTCATCATTCGATTCGCCAGCTGTTGATCCGCCGCACTGCCGCACCTGAAAAAGAAAGAGAAGAGACAAATGAGTCGACGCCTACCAGCCATGGAACGCGTCGACTTATCTGGACTCTCTGGACCTCGGAGGTAGATTCTCGCCGCTCCAGGGAAAACACAACAACACTGGCACTCGCGAGCGGATAACCTAAACGCGCGCTACTGGCACGTAGTAATGTCAAATGCCGACAGTGCTGAGCGTGCGTGGCAGCAGTGCCACGTAACGTACTTTACACGTACGTCGCGCCAGCGCAGAACTATTATCTAAAATCCGCGCTCGCGAAAGTGCCACGCAAGAGCTTCTCGTTCACTCCGTTCGGGTCCGTTTAGCGAAAAGTAGCAATATTAGCGAGCAGTCGACACTCCGTCCGGTGCCATAGTCGCGATTGTTAGCCTTCGTTGTCCGACTTAGCATTTTTCGCGTTTTGATAAAATTAAGACGAGCGTGTACGAGCAGGCGGATCATTCATTTGTAATCGTGTGTGTCAGAATATCTGGTAAGTGCACCCAGGTGCAGCAGCTGTTACCAGGAGGCATCCCTGCAACGAATCGTCCCCGTATCCTTCCCAGCTGTGTATGTGCGACCGCGGAACGCCGAAGTTAACGGCGAAACGATAGATTTGCTCCGACCTACTGGTACTCCCAAAAGCGCAGTCTGCCGACCGCAACGGGTTAAAACATCGTTTTAATATAATAAGATCATTAAATTGAAATCAAAGAAAGAGATCTTGCATCAAACTTGCTGGAACAATTCAAAAAACATTTCACGAAAGCTTCCTGTGAGGTTTTTTGAAACTTTTGAACGTTGTAGGATGGTGATGTCATATTAGGTTAAATTATTGAAATAAACACACTAGTAAAGTTAATAGTTCTTTAGTTTATTTATATATTGCGCACAAAGTGCAAATCGCGATACAAAAGTAAATTAGTTGAAAGGTATCTTAAGCGTTCGCTCTCTGTAAGCTGTATAAGCCCACTGTACTCAAGCGCTTCGCGCACCCAAAAACAAAAGGGCAAGGGAGAGTGAGAGTGCAGCGCGCCATCTCCTCAGCACTCTCTCCCGCGTCAGTTCTCGCTCTGTCGCCTTTATTATCTATTCATTGCCTGAAACACACCAAACATACAGATCAGTTATCTATATATATATTTAAAAATTCATTACCTTCTTAATCAAACGATCATACAATTCGAATGATAAAGGTTTAGTTAATACGTCCGCGATCTGTTCTTTCGACTAAAGCCACTGTATATTTATAAGATTATTACGAACACACCCTCGCATATAGTGTTCTTTGATATCGACCATATGTCTTAATTTATTTCCTCAGCCCGTTTTAACACTCGCTTCTGTTGCTTTATTATCGCACCATAATGTTATCAGAGTTAATTCTGTCTCTACTATTTGTTTCAAAGAATTGTATATTGAAATCAATTCTTGACTACAGTCGCTCATGGCTACATATTTAGCGTGACATGTGGATAGTGCAACATATCGTTGCTTTCTCATTCGCCACGCAATCGTATCGCCAAATAACTTGATTACATATCCACTTGTTGTTATAGATTTCTTACAGTCGCCAAGACTTGCATCAGAAAAGCCTTGTAGATCATTTCGATAACCGCGATAATATAGACCAAGACTTTTTGTGCCCTTAAGATAACGAAACACTCGCTTAATCATTTTCCATTCATTTTCTGTCGGATTTACCTGATGTCTACTTGATACATTTACTGCATACGTTACATCGGGATGATTGGCATTTGACAAGTAAAGAGGCGTTTCAATAGCTTCTGTATATGGTCTATTTTCTCCGTTTTCTGTTGTAATTAATTTTCTATTTTCTCTGTCTCTTCTCTGAACTTACGTTCTCTATTCATTACTTGGCTTGTGACCATAGGTGTCCTTTGAGGGTGCATTTCCTCAAAACCAAACTTTCGCAACATTTTGTCGATATATCTTTCTTGTTTGATTATCAATACTTTCGCTTTTCTGTTTCTTTCTATTTCTAATCCAAGAAATGACTTCGGTTTGCCCAAATCAGTCATTTCATATTCTTTCATTAACTGTCGCTTAATTTCATTTAATTTATTTTTATCATTATATGCCAGTAAAATGTCGTCCACATAAAGAATTAATATCAATATTTTATCTGCTTTCTTCTAAGTAGATAAGCATAATTCGTCCTCATGCGGTGTCAATCCCATTTGTATAACTGTCGCTCGGAATTTTTCATTCCAGCACTTTGGACTTACCTTCCGACCGTAAAGTGCTTTCTTTAATTTACAAACTTTTAGTTGCTTTATTGTTTGATCACATTCTATCCCATCAGGTATTTCCATCAAAACCTCGCTATGAAGTAATCCATTCAAGAAAGCAGTTTTTACATCCATTTGACATAACTCCAGATCGTACTTATTGGCAATCGCTAGAACTGATCTAATTAGCGGCAATCGTGATACTGGTGCATATATTTCTCGCGATTCGTAAATGTTCTTATCCTTGAAGCCTCTTATTACCAATCTGGCTTTATATCTTACGCTAATGTTCAGTTCAATCTTTTTCTTTGGTACCCATTTGGAATCAATAATCTTTGGTTTCTTTCCGTCGCTTGTGATGGTTGGCCTGTCATTTATTTCCCAAACATTATTTTTATACATTGAATTCAATTTTTCTTTAATTGCCTCTGACCAATTTTCTTTCTCTGTCATTTTTATGGCTTGTGGATAAGAACCTGAAATACCATTTGTTTCTGCCAAAAGAGCATGAATTATTTCGTCGTCCATTAAATTTTCTTCTGTAACCGTCGCTTTATTCTTTCGCGAGCGATCTCTGCCTCTTTTTGGCACTCTCTCCGTTCTCAACGTATCTTGAGGGCTTTTCTTTTTTTTTTTTTTTTTTCAAATTGCACGATCCATGTATCAGTATTTTATGTCACTGTATAAATTTTCCTAGTTATTTAAATCTTGTATCTTGTATTAATTTGCAAATATAAGTTTTTCGTTAAATCTTACATCTCTACTATCATAAAATTTTTCTTTCTCTGCTTTGAATAAATTGTAATCTGTCTCTTTGTATCCTACTAATATCGCTCGCTTTTCGATACATTTAAATTTCGGACCTGTCTTTCGCTAAACTTCTATGTAGGCTAAACATCCAAAACGTTTTATCTGATTTATGTTTATTTTGTACTCTGGATTCAATATTTTAATCGGAGGAACCATTTCACTCGAAGCATGTGGCGTTCTGTTGCATGCAAATAAATCTGATCCAAGAGCTAAATCCCACATGTTTTTAGGTAATCCAGAGTCATACATCAACGATCGCACTTTTCTTTGAATTATCTGATTAAATCTCTCAAACACTCCGTTATGTTGTGGGGTATCTGAACAAGCTAACTGTAGCTCTGCCCCTAGTTTTTTTAAAACTTTTACCGTATATACTCCTGTGAATACTGTTCCTTGGTCTGTCCTCAAGTAACATACTTTCGCATCCCTTCCCAACAAATTTCGTGCACTCTTTACAAAATTTTCCATACAATAATCTGTCTCAACTTTCGCTTTCATTAAGTGAGCCATTGCCAACCGAGAGAAATCATCTATAAATACAGATAACACATCGTTCAATAAGTCCCGAGACTAACCCAGAGATGGTGCTACTTGTACCAAACTGGCCACGTTTCCATAGAGTGCGAACCTTTACATAAAACGTGTAAAAATTTCACGTCGATCGGATCACAGATAGCAGAGTTATCAAGGTTAGAGTAAAGTCACTTTGTAATTTGTTTGAAAAATGGAAAAAAGCGAGTTTCGCGTGTTGATAAAACATTGTTTTTTAATGGATAATAACACCGTTGAAGCCCAGCAATGGCTTGAAAAACATTACCCGGACTCCTCTCCATCCAAACCAACGATTTGTCGTTGGTATGCTGAGTTTAAACGTGGTCGTACGGACACAAACGATGCGGAACGTTCGGGTAGGTCGTTGGAAGCCGTTACAAAGGAAAATGTGAGTAAAGTGTTAAAAATTGTAATGAAAAATCGCAAAGTGAAGGTCCGTGAGATTGCAGAAATGACACAGATATCATCTGGAAGCGTATTTACAATCCTTTATGGAAAACTGAGCATGAAAAAGGTTTTTTCCAAGTGTGTGCCGCGATTGCTTTCAGTGAAACAAAAATAGCAATGAGTTGACGATTCAGAGAGCTGTTTATCGCTATTTGCTCGCAATTAAAAGGACTTCCTACGTTGATACGTGACCATGGATGAAACATGAATACATCATTTCACTCCGGAGTCGAATCGGCAATCATCTGAGTGGCGCATGGCTAGCGAAAGCCGCCCAAAGCGTCCAAAAACGCAGCAGTCTGCTGGCAAAGTCATGGCGTCTGTTTTTTGGGATACACATGGCGTGATTTTCATTGACTACCTGGAAAAAGGTAAATCGATCAACAGTGATTATTATATTGACTTGTTGGTACGTTTGAAGGAGGAGATCGCAGCAAAACGACCGCACATGAAGAAGAAAAAAATCCTTTTTCACCAAGACAATGCACCATGCCACAAGTCCATGAAAACAATGGCAAAATTGAACGAATTGGGCCTTGATTTGCGTCCCCACCCTTCGTATTCGCCAGATTTAGCCCCCAGCGACTACTGGCTCTTTGCTGATCTCAAGAAAATGCTCCAGTGAAAAAAATTTGGCTCGAATGAGGACGTCATTGCCAAAACTGAAGCCCATTTTAAAGCAAAGGATTAATCCTTCTATAAACATGGTATAGAAATGTTGGAAGGGCGTTGGAAAGATTGTATTACTCTAAAAGGAGATTATACTGATGAATAAAAATGATTTTTGAAAAAAAATGTTGTTTTCGTTGTTAGTCTCGGGACTTATTGAACGATGTGTTATGTATTTATATCTCTTCGGATAAGTCGCTAGACTTATTATCCCCATGATATCAGAATGAATTATCTGCAGAGGTTTCGTCGCTCTCCTTGGCACGCTGCTAAAAGGTAGTCTGTTTAATTTCGATATCAGACATACTTCGCAGTCCAGAATAAAATCATTAAATACTGTCTCTTTCAATTCTTTATTTTCTGGAAACTTCTTTTGCAATATATTTAAATATCCTAAGGATGCATGTCCCATTCTTACACGCCAGAGCGTGGCTTTATTTATGGATGATTGTTTACTTGACTTCTCTTCAAGTTCGATATCACAGTTCGCTTGTTCATCTTGCTGCATATCATCCGCTTTGATTATTTGCGGTTGCATAACGTGTTTTCAAAGTCAGAGCTTAACTATGTTCTCGTTTCTGTATTTTCAATTTTATTCGCTATTGAACTTTTTTCATTTTCTTTTGCGTTTCCGCTTCCTGTCATGCTACGTGTTGTTAAATATGCTATTATATTCCTTTTTTCTGTTCAGTCATTATCTGACAATTTGTCAATTTCAAACTCGACTATCCAATAAGGCTTTTTATAAATGCCCGTAATAAATGTCTCATTAGATTCAGGATCATAAATATCAATTCGCTCATTGTCTAAATAAACGCTTAGTCCCTGATCAGTAAACTTTCGCAAAGGTATCAAATTCTCTGTTAAATCTTTCGCATATATAACGCTATTTAAATTAGGAATTTTATGTTGTTTTGTCATTAATTGAACCGCGCCTACTCCCTCCGATCTCAAGTTCGTACTGTCGCTTTTATTCACACACCTAATTTCGCCAAGACTATCATTAAAATTTTTAAATATTATTTTTGAATTAGTTAAATGTTCCGTCGCTCCAGTATCTATCAGAAATTTCGCTAATCCTAATCCCTCTTTTGTTTCATCGATATAATTTGATTTGAAAACGCTAACATCTATTTTAGAATCTATTTCCTTTTTAATCAACAATTTATCCATGTACTCACCTTTTCTAGAAGGATTTTTTTTTTGCTTTCTGTTAACAGTATTTTCAAATTTCTTAGTATAGAATGTTTTATTTTTGAAACTATTTGTTCTCTTTAAGTTATCTTTATATTCTTTATTCTCATTAGCTATTCTACTGAAAATGCATCGCCTTTTACCGTCGCTAGTATCGCATTTATTATTGAACTTTCTTTTATTTCTGCGATGATTTTTTCCGCGGCTATATTTGTAACTAATATTTTGTTGATACCTTTGTTCACTTCTTGTCTTCCTTTCATGACACTCCGCTACTTTGTGATTGGTTAGCCGTTTGCACTCAAAGCACACCTTTTTGTTAGTGCCCTTGTGCGGGCAATCATACGCCAAGTGGCCAAAATCATCGCAATTGAAGCAGCGTGGTGCCTCTTTTGCGTCTGTCACTACCATTGCTGTCGCCTTTTCCGTCGCTGCCATTTGTCCTTCAATGCATTCAAACTGTAGAACATATAATTTTAATTGGTCATAATTTAGAATTTTATCTATAGTGCTTTTTATCATAAAATCTATATTTTGGATCTGAGGCACTTTCGTTAATATAGTGTTGTAAAACGCATCTCGCTTTTCCTTGTCTGACAAAATATTATTGCATGACAAATTATTATATTATAACTTCTTACTAGCTCTTCAAAACGGTCTATAAATTCTGTCGCTTTTTATTTGATAGGATTATATTGAATTTCGTATAATTTTCTTTTAGTTATTGTAGAAGTTACGTGAATTTCACTTGCTTTTATTTTCCTAATTGCATTTAATAACTCTACCGTATTTTTCTGTTTTAAGTGTTTCTTTAATTTCACGTGATACATTTCCACACTTATTTTCAACTCTACTGTTATCAATATTGATTTTCTTTAATACCTTTTCAATTAATTTAGAGATTTCCAATCTACAGTCTGTCAAGTAAGAGCGTGGTCGACTTCACCGACAGGTAATGGAAGATTTCGCTCTAATTCTTTCGCAAGCCGATAGAAGAAAGCTTTGTCCTTGATGCATTTTCAACAAAGATTCAGTTGTCGTTGATCTTTTGTAAGAGAATCACGTTGAACGTCATGAGTACTAAGTACGCGTCGCGTTACGAGGCTGTGTTCCTTTGCATCCACCCGAAAGGTCCCAAAATGTCGCAATCAGCGGCTGCTAAATATATGAGAAAGTCAAAGGCATTTGTACAGAAGTGGATACAGCGATATAAAGTGGCTAAAAATGTCGATGATTTACCAGAACGTGGCTCGATAGGAAAAGTGAACAAAAAAGATGAAAGAAGAATAGTGAATCTGTTTTCGCGGAATCCTGCTTTAACACTGCGGCAAGGACAAGCAAAATTGATGGCAAAAGGTTTAGATATATCCTACGAAACTATCCGAACCCATCTTCGTACTCATCATCTGAAATGGCGCAACACAATGAAGAAGCCTCTGTTGACTGAAAAACATGTGACAAAGCGACTCGCTTGGGCGCATGAGAATATTGATAGAGATTTTGAAAATGTCATTTTTACTGATGAATGTTCTATATGAGCACGTTCTGTCCTCACGCGAGCCTGGTCAACTTCCACCAATAAGCTTGTTCAGCGGACCGTAAAACATGGAATAAAGGTGCATCTTTGGGGCTGCTGATAAATAGACTAAGGTCAGAAGAAGGCGCTGACACAGAGGAGCACCCATGGGAACTACTCCTCCGCGACGATAGGGTGAAACATAACCTCGAGCGGACGCTAGGAGTAGCCCAGCAGCCGGACACAATAGTTGAAGCTCCGATTGCAGAGTCCTCCAGACTGGACAATGAGCCAGTCCAGACGCATACACCGGTTGGACGAGATGTTTACCATCGCACGCCAGCTAACCCCGACAGCGAAGCTCAGGGCACTGGCAGGCACGAAGAGAGCTGGATCACGCTGGTTAGCAAAAATAATAACCAGTTCCGTGTGCCAGCCTCTTTCGCAGCGATGATGGCCAACCTCCTCACAGAGGTTAGGGTATTAACGGCCAAAGTGAACGAGCCCGACGCCAAATCAAGCAGTCACAAAGCGGAAGGTCGGCGAACACAGGTACAATTCGCCGACACATATATGTATATCGCTATCTTTAAATAAATATCTGAGCATTGCTCTTATATTATCATATATAGATAAGTTTTGATTGTTGAATATTTGTGGTAGTGAAATAGAAGATATTTTATCTTTAATTAAAAGTTTTTTAAGAATATTAAAACATTTAAATAAATTTTTTATTTCATAATTATCTAAATATGAATTCGAAACTATGAGATAGTAAATATTAAATTGTTGTTTTTTATAGTGATAACGTTATATAAATTCGGTTGTTGAGCTTCTAGATATTGAATATTATTATATTTTAAATGAAATTCTTTTAGAAGTCCTTGAGTAAAATTTAAATCTTTCGAAATACAAGTAACATAATTGTTGTTAACTGAAGTTAACTGAAGTAAACTGAAATTAACTGAAAGTAAAGATTCACGATATTTTTTTACATTATCATTGAGAATAATACTTTTATTTAATTTTGTGATTAAATCTTCGTATGATTTCAAACAATTTTCTGAATTTATTGAATTTACTTTTATTTTGAGAGAGTCATTATTATTGAATAATCTGTTTAAACTAATTGCAGATAGATCTTTAACATCTATTGATGGGATTCCACTGAGTGCATCAGCATTTACATTTCCTTTTCCAGGTTTATATTCTACTATGAAATCATATTCTTCTAATTTTAAACGCCATTGGAAGAGTCTAGAGCTAGGATCTTTTAGATTAAACAACCACAACAAAGGTTTGTGATCGCATAATATTTTAAATCTTCTACCATATACATAAGGTCAAAAAAAAGGTTTCGTTGCCCAAACAATTGCCAGCAGTTCGCGTTCAATGGTTGAGTAATTCGACTCAGCACGATTTAAAGTTCTGCTTGCATATGCAATGGGAAGATCATGAGAATTGTGTATTTGAGAGAGCACTCCACCGATAGCATAGTTGCTCGCGTCGGTGGCTATTATAAATTCTTTATTAAATTAGGATATTGAGGAATCGGTGTAGATGTTAGTCGAGTTTTTAATGTTTCGAATGCTTCTTGTTGCAAGCTTGTCCAAATGAACTTAACATCTTTTTTTAGCAAACTAGTTAACGGTTTCGTGATTTTGCTATAATTCTTTACAAATCTTCTATAATATCCTGCAAGGCCTAGAAACGTTCGAATTTCTTTTTGAGATTTAGGGCTCGGATAGTTATTCACTGCTTTCACCTTTTCTGGATCTGGCTCTACACCTTTTTCTGAAATTTGATGGCCTAAGTACATCACTTCGCGTCTGAGAAATTCGCATTTGTCTGGTTGTAATTTTAAATTATGTTCGTCTAGTCTTTGAAAAATTTCTCTTAGTTTTCTGTCGTGTGTTTCAAGAGAATCGGCGTAGCATGTTACATCGTCTAGGTAAAGCATACATCGTATATCCTGTATATCTGCTAAGGCTGTATTCATAAGCCGAGAAAAGGTTGCAGGTGCATTTTTTAATCCGAATGGTAATCTGTTAAATTTGTAATGTCCTGTCGTTGTCGAAAAAGCAGTTTTCTTTGCATTATCTGGATCTATCTTTACCTGGTTGTTACGTGACGAAATTTTGATAATTAAATTAAATTAAAAACCTATAAAAAAGAGAAAAAATTAATTAAATTAAAATTAAAATCAAGCAGATCAATGAACTACAATTGCAACACATAAATGTATACGTTTAATGTGTGAAAATGCTGAGCGCGTAGTTCGACGAACTCTGTACAACAGAGTGTTAGAATAAAGGTGGGTGATACTTGCACTCACGCTGCAAATTGACTCCTGTGGAAAAAACCCAGGAGACATGGAAAATAAACTTATTCTTATCGTTAAATATTTTTCCCACACACCTATAGAGAGTCATGTTGCTCAACTCGCCTCGGTACACACATTTGAACAGATAAAGTATCTAAAGTTGCATTTTAGTTGGGAGGCGCGGGGGAGGTTCGGGAGTCCACCGAGGCTCGCGCCGATGCCAAATAAGCGAAAATCCCCACGATGCCTCCACCTCAAGGTCTTTAAATATGAGTACCAATGGGCTGCAAAGAGTTGACCGTAGTGACCGGGGGATAGTGTATAGTTTGATTTTTATCGCGTTAACGACAAGTAGGAAAAAAAACTTTCTCATTATTTCATTTTTTTATTATTTTCCGTCACGGACTACGGTGCGCACCGGGCAGTGTTGTGTGTGATCAGTAATAGCATAAAAAACTGTGAATTCGAATAAACTTATTGAAAGAGACAGTATTGTTAATCATAATTTTCAACCCTTACTCCTCACGGCGATCCCAACGAAAAACGCAGAGTTTAGGGACACTCATCACAAGGTAAGCTTTTAATCATTTCTATTAATGTTTCGTTAATTATTAATTAATGGGGCAGAGGCGGCAATTCCCCCCCGAAGTATATGTTCGGAGCAACAGTAAGGGTCCCTTCGGTTCGCGATGTGCGGGCGGGCCCGTACGGGACGGGTTGGCGGGTCCCGCACTAATATAAATATTAAAATTTCGTCTCGTGCGTGTAGCCCCGCACGTAATACTGGTGGAAACCAGAGGCTATATCAAGAGTTGTAAAATATTTTGAATTATCTAATTGATCTAGAACTTCAGAGATATTGGGGACCGGAAAAGAGTCTCCTATTGTTATTTCGTTTAATTTTCGATAGTCTATAACAATTCGCCATTTGGTTTTACCGGATGTGTCGCGTTTTTTTTGCATTACCCATAATGGTGCGTTCCACGGAGAATTTGAGTGTTAAATTATGTTATTTTTAAGCATATCGTTAATTTGTTTATTTACTTCGTCTTTATGTATTTCGGGGTATCTGTAAATTTTAGAAGTAATTGGTCTGTCTGTTGTCGTTTCGATTTTGTGTGCAATTGTATCTATACAAGTCAACGTGTCGCCTTCGAGAAAAAATATATAATTGTAATCATTGCAGAGATTAATTATATAATCGCGTTCTTCATTATTTAAATGCTCGAGTCGGAGTTGTTCGATTCAATTTCTGTTTCTTTGAGGAGAAAAATTCGTTCACTGATTATGATTTAGATTCATTATTTTGCAATCGTTTATTAACGGTTCGAGTTCAATTAATGGCATTTCAATTATAACGTCATTTTCATTGGTATTTAAAATTGAAGTTATGGCTTCTCGTTTAGAATTTGCTTTTACAATGCTTTGGCAAATGTACAGTCGGTCAAGTAAGAGCGTGGTCGACTTCATCGACAGGTAATGAAAGATTTTGCTCTAATTCCTTCGCGAGCCGATAGAGGAAAGCTTTGACCTTGATGCATTGTCAACAAAGATTTAGTTGTCGTTGATCTTTTGAAAGAAAATCACGTTAAACGTCATGAGTGCTAAGTACCTGTCGCGCTACGAGGCTGTGTTCCTTTGCATCCACCCGAAAGGTCCCAAAATGTCGCAATCAGCGGCTGCTAAATATATGAGAAAGTCGGAGGCATTTGTACAGAAGTAGATACAGCGATATAAAGTGGCTAAAAACGTCAATGATTTACCAGAACGTGGCTCGATAGGAAAAGTGAACAAAAAAGATAAAAAAAGAATAGTGAATCTGTTTTCGCGGAATCCTGCTTTAACACTGCGGCAAGGACAAGCAAAATTGATGGCAAAAGGTTTAGATATATCCTACGAAACTATCCGAACCCATCTTCGTACTCATCATCTGAAATGGCGCAACACAATGAAGAAGCCACTGTTGACTGAAAAACATGTGACAAAGCGACTCGCTTGGGCGCATGAGAATATTGATAGAGATTTTGAAAATGTCATTTTTACTGATGAATGTTCTATATGGGCACGTTCTGTCCTCACGCAAGCCTGGTCAACCTCCACCAATAGGCTTGTTCAGCGGACCGTAAAACATGGAATAAAGGTGCATCTTTGGGGCTGCTTCTCAAAGCAGGGATTCGGCACTTTGCACCTCTTTACTGACAACCTAAATGCCGAGAAAATGATAAAAATCTACAAAAAGGCTTTATTGCCATCTGCCAAACGATGGTTCATCACAAAAAATGAAGATTGGATTCTGCAGGAGGACAACGATCCTAAACACCGCAGCAAGCTCTGTACTCAGTGGAAGACTCAATCTGGCATCGTTACATTGGATTGGCCGTCGCAGTCGCCCGATGCAAAACCTATTGAAAATGTGTGGGCATATATTAAACGGAAGCTTCGCGGAAGACGCACATACACTTTGAAGCAGTTGTCTTACGAAAGTCGTCGGATCTGGAGATCCTTGCCACTAGAATACGCCGTCTAATTAGTAGAAAGCATGCCTCGGAGATGCCAGGTAATTATCGACGCCGGTGGTGACTGGACACATTATTGACCGAATTGCATCATTTTTTGTAATGTGTACAATGTTTATATAAATATGAAAGTCTTATCAAATAAATTTTTTTATAAATTAACGCGACCACGCTCTTACTTGACAGACTGTATATACCGTCATCTATAAATTTTCCGATTATAACGCCTTCTTTTAAATCTGAATTTAGAATTTTTATTTTCACGATAGATTCAGTATGCGCCGGTAGTAAAACGTTCTCGGATTTGTCGCAATTAGATTGGATTGAGTCCAGTTTTACTAGAGAATTTTCAGAAATATTTAAGGGTATATAGTTATTATCAATTTGAATAGTTTTTAATTTATTATTCATTGTTATTTTTAAATCTGTTATTATGTCATTGTCTAGAATGCCTTCGTATGATATAGGAAAGTCATCGTTTACTATATGAAAGATTGTTTTATAATTTGTATTATTTATATTAATATATAGGGAAGAATAGCCTAAGGTTTCGATATTTTCTGTCGATAAACCACTAATTTTTACTTTAATATCGTCGTAAAAGTAAGTATTTGAAGAAAAATTTGATAGTTTTATTAATGAAACATCGGCTCCTGTATTTACAAGTAAATTTAAATTTGAATTTAGTTCTTTTATTTTTAAATTAACGGTTGTCGTTGCGGTTTCGGCCCAATTTGGAAAAACTCAATTTTTGATTTGTGCTCTTGCATTACCAGTTATTTTTGTTTGAATGATTGAAAATAATATAATTTTATTTGGTTCCGATAATAAGTCAAGCACGGTGTCACAATTGTTACAAAATTTATATAAATGCCTTTTGTCACCATCGAAGTTAGTAAGCATTTTAAAAGCGATATCGAGTGAAACCGACATTATTAATTTTATTTGTTAAATAAATTTCATATAATATACCGCTTATATTATATTTACTCTATACAAAAATATATTTATCGCACGCTTATAATTTTATTTATTAATTTTTTCTTCGATTGCGCGTTAAAATCAAGTGACTTACATTAAGATAAAAATAGTGATCATTTTCTTTATTTGAACTTGCGATGAGACGGCGAACATGTAGTAGACGCAGCGAGAATCTGGCAAATACAGCGGTGACGTAGTAGATTCGTCGACGATGTAGTGGATGCAGTGACGATATAGTAAATACAGCGGTTGAAGCAGTGATGAAACAGTGGTTGAAATAGCGATGAAACAGCGACGAAACGGCGATGAAACAGTGGTTGACTCAGCGATGAAACAGAAACAAAACAGCGATGAAACAGTGGTTGACTCGATCGAGAGGCACAGCGCGAATCAGAGAGATGTTGCGGAAGACAGTGGATTTTATGCATTGCTTAGTCCTCGAATTCAATTGTTCGATTTAATTTTAGGCTTTTAGTCCTTAAATTCTTGATGAACAGAGGTTATATGTCTTTTGGTAATTTCTTCCAAAACATTTTTCCTCTGGCGTTTGTGTTAGAAAAATAAAAGGAGTTCTTTTAATTTTTATAAAAAGCACTGACGCACTTTCACAAACACAATCACGTTATTCCACCTCTGACACCAGTTTTGTAACGCAACACATGCATTTTATATAAAAAAAATACGTATATTTTTCATCTACTTGTGTAACAAATAAAATACAAAAGAAACGTAAAACAAAACAATAGAATTCGAACGTTGTGCTGGAGCTTGATGTGCTCTCGATTGAGTCGCGAAAGAATCTCTCTGGAGAGTAGCCTTTTCGAAGCAGGATACTTCGGTTTCCTAATGAGTGGAAATTCACAATTTTGAGTCGGGAGAAAAGTGCAATAAAGGTGGTATATTAGATGCGTTAGTAGAGGTCCGAGATAGTGGAATCGGAAAGTAAAAAGGACAGATGTTTGCGGACTAGTTTATGATAGGGATGAAATAGTTATCAGATAGAGTGTGATGTAGGAAAAATGCTCTTTTCTTTTTTTAAGACAAAATATATGTTGGTTATGGTGGTTGAAATGAAAGTGCAAACATCGTTAAAATAACATTAGGCGCTTTCTCTCATTGTTTTCGGTTCGTCTCGATATTCTTATTTGTAAGGAAGATAATACTACAGTAAAATACAATAACAGTAAGCAAAAAGTACATTTAAGCGATACATAAATGAAGAATATGATAATGCGTAAATGAACATAGATATATATAGTAATGTGTATATGAGAGGGACATTACATTCCTTCAAATTAATTCCAAAAAATAAATGTAAAATAAATATTTAAATAAAAAATTTAAAATAAATTTCATGAAACAATAAACTTATTTATCTTAATTCACTATAAAAACATAAAATAACCTCAATAATAACAACTTAATTTATTAACAGGTTAACCCAAAGTTACAGTTGATCACGTGTTAGCTCTTACACTAAAATGTATCCACAAAGCTATAATTATTTATCAAAAATAAAAATATATGTATAATTATTATGAATTATAACATGGGTATAAAATTGAATAAAAATGATTATAATTATTTCAAAACATTGTTTCTCTGCGGTATCTAGTTAAATTTAAGATACAATTTTTCCTATTTTCAAAATTGTAACGTAAAAAATGTACTAATCAATTAATTATTTTACAAAATATTATTTAAGAATACTAAACGTTTATAAACTAAATGTGCTAATGTTTTAGATATTATATTTATATAATCTAAAAAATACAAAAATAAAAAATGTGTCCATAAGAAGTTAAAACAATTAAAATTAAATTTGTTGAAAAATATTCCTATGACATAAAAAATACGCTTACCTTTGAAATTCCTTTTTAATCCTTTTTCACAAATAAAAAATGCACGTGGCAAGTACTATGGACGTAATATACCGATAGAATATATATATATATATATACATATATATACAGGGTGAGCCATTTTAAGTGACCCATCCAAATTTCTCCGTCGGTAAGCCAGATACAGAAAAATCTTTTTTACAAAAGTTGTATAGTTTTCAAGGGGACATAAGATGGTGCCATTGGTTTGACCTTGGAAAGTAATTTGAAGGTCACACGAAGGTTACTTTAAATTTCTTAAACAAAACCTACTGTTTTTTGTTACATATTCTTGTAGGCTATCTCAAGAGATTTCCAAAACATTACAATAAAATATTTTTCCATTGAGTAATTTTCGAATTATGAGGCTTCAAAACAGTACTTTGCCGTACTATTTGTTTAAAAGCGTTTATCTTACTTTTAGCATTACCCAGAAACAGCGACGTGGAAGTTCTGTTTCCTTTGGGGTGCTTGTTTACCGTGAGTCTCCTTGCCTCCCACATTTGTGGTGCTTGTTTACCGTGAGTCCCCTTTCCTCTCACTATTATAACAATTATAATTATTAACCACGGAGCAAATGTTCGAAATTACCTCCATTGGCTTCAAGGCATAAATGTAATCGCCTCTGTAAATGTTGTACTGTTCTTAGTAAAGTTTCTCTTGGAATCGCTGCGCAAGCTCGACGAATACGGTCTTTAATGTTTGCCTTAGTTGTTGGCCGTTCTGCAAAAACAACATTTTTTGAGTAGCTCCATAAATAAAAATCTGGAGATATGAGATCTGGTAAGCAAGGAGGCCAGTTAACTGGATCTCCTCGTCCGATCCACCTCTCACTGTAGTTATAATTTAAGAAGTCACGTACTATTCGTGCAAAATGTGCTGCTGCACCTTTGCTGGAGCCACATTTTTTTTTTTATTTTGTAGCGAAAGGAACATCTTCTAACAATTCTGGCAACCGATCTCTTAAAAACTCCAAATAGCTATCTCTATCAACATTTCTCTCAAAAAAATTAAGACCAATGAAATAACCATTGACTATGCCACACCAAACCATAAAGCTCCATCGATTTTGATGGTCTACAGGTATGTGCCACTGGGGATTTTGATTTGGCCAATAATGAGAATTGTGCCTATTAAGTTGTTCATCACTAAAAAATTTAGCCTCATCAAAAAAAAGTACAAATCTAAAAAAATTAGGATCATTTGCTATCATTCTTAAAGCCTATTGGCAAAATTCAATACGCATTTGAATATGATGTGGCCTTAACTCTTTAACCAAAGTTACAAGGTAGGCATGATATCTAAGAATATTTAGAATTCTTAAAACCGTTATTTGTGGTATACCAATTTCTCTTTCAATTTGTCGACTGCTAATATAAGGGTCAAGATGAATAACTGCTAGGATAGTCACAGCGCGAGCATCATTTTTTTCGTATTCGTGGCGCCTGCGTTGGCGAAAAAGATGTCCACCACGAACTCTTTTGGTTACTCTACATATTGTCCAATGATTTGGGTGTCTCCTAATTGGAAAGCGTTTACCGTACCGTCTTGCTGCTGCACGAAAATTGTTATAACATTCCCCAAAAACCGTTAAAATATCAACAATTTTATTATGCGGATGGTCAGGCATGTTTACATACGAATAAACATGGAATTTTACAAATAAAGCTTGTTTACATACAAATGTTTAGTTAAGGACCCTCCTAGCCTGTGATCGGCGGAGATCGATCCGAACGGAGCCGCTCAGGAATTCTCTCTGACTAACAATTGTTCAAGTCGAACCCTCACGCGCGGTGCGTTTTGGCTCTTTATTTGATCGCGCGCGTTCGTCTAAAAAGCACGTGACACATGTGACGTGGTGTTTTGCACTAGTCACATGAGGAGGCCAAAGCATAGCTTGTGTACCTCCTCGTAGCTGAAATAACCCCCTTTTGCAATCTTGGCAGTCTCGCAGGACTGCCACGCATGATCCTAACTAACAGCCACGCAGGGCTGTACATACTGTACGAGGTCTGGCTATTAAATAACGAGACTGCGCGCCTAGAGGGCGCCGTAGAGGGGTGGGGAAAAAAACGAGTAGAGCGTTGGGTATCTAGATATCTTGTCTATGCACGTACCAAAACACGTTCTTGTCACTATGATTGTATTTGTGCAATAGCGGTTTGAAACGAACGTGTTTTTTTCTCATGCCGAAAACCATGTGTGACGAAATACAGGAACAACGTATCAATCTCAAATTTCTCGTAAAATTGAAAAAAACTCCGACTGAGTGCTGTAAATTGTTGCAAGAGGCCTAAGGGGACAATTCTCTATCTCGTGCGCGTGTTTTTGAGTGGTGTAAGCGCTTCAGTGAGGGCCGAGTGAGCACTGAAGATGACCAACGCCCAGGTCGCCCTGTCACTGTTTCAACTCCGGAAACAGTGACAAAAATCAACCAAATTGTGCGTGCAGATCGTCGAATGAGCATCCGGATGATTGCCGAGGCTGTAAACGCCGATAAAGAAACGGTAAGACAAATTTTACACAAGGAATTACACATGATAAAAGTCTGTGCGAAGTTGGTGCCAAAAAACCTGACCCCTGATTAAAAGCTCTTGCGTCAACAGGTCTGCTCAGATTTCCTTGAAAGGTTAAAAAAAGATTCCGGACTGATGAAAAGCATTATTACTTGCGACAAAACGTGGATTTTTCAATACGATGTTGAAACAAAGCGGCAATCGATGCATTGGAAGACGCCTGAATCGCCCAGAATCAAAAAAGCAAGGACGTCCAAATCAAAATTCAAGGAAATGTTGATCGTTTTTTTCGACATTAACGGTATTGTGATGACTGAATGGGTTCCAGAGGGTCACACTGTCAACCAGACTTACTATTTGTTAGTTTTAGCAACACTGCGAGAACGAGTTCGTAAGAAACGGCCCGAGTTGTGGAAGAACAACTCGTGGATTTTGCACCAGGACAACGTACCTGCCCATAACGCGCTATCTGTGAAGCAGTATTTGGCCAATAAGCGCACTCTAGTGCTCGAACACACGCCGTACTCGCCAGATTTGGCACCGTGCGACTTTTTTTTGTTTCCGAAGATAAAATCTGCTTTGAAAGGGACCGGATTTGAGTCAATGGAAGCGGTAAAGCAAAAAACGGCAGAGCTCCTAAAGGCCCTTACCAAAGAAGACTTCCGGCAATGCTTCGATCAATGGACAAAATGTATGGAAAGGTGTGTCGTGAGGGAAGGGGAGTATATTGAAGGAGAGCATTCGAATGTAGAATAATTTTTATAATAAAACCCTTTTTCGTAACCAGTCTCGTTATTTAATAGCCAGACCTCGTACCTTACCCAGGTACAGGGGCTTCTAGCTCAAGTAAAAGCTCTAACGAGGAGCTAGTCTCGGGAGCCCTGGCTAGTCGAGGCAGTGCTCGCACACACTGCAGCAAGGTTCCTTCCTCTCCAAGCTCTTTCCTGTCCTTGTAGTGGTCCCCGTACCTGCAACCTCCCAGACGGTAATTAAATAAAGAAGAAAATAGTGGTAGCAGCTGCACCTTGAAAGGAAGTACAAGCTGCCACACAAAATCATAGGACAGCGAAAGAGGAGGTAAGAAGGCAGGCAAAACATAGAAGCACAGCATTTGAGTACAAGTAAATACGCACCTGGAGGTGTCTGATTGTGTTGCCTCGCTGCCACTGCAAGCAGGCTATCGCTGTCACCGACACCGCTGCTTAGCTTTCTCAACCACTCATCGTCCGAGCCGCAGCTGTTAACCCGCAGTACGGCTGCACCTAAAACAGAAAGAAGATAGACAAATTAGTCGACGCCTACCAGCTATGAAACGCGTCGACTTACCTTGATCCTCCGTACATCTAAAGTAGATTCTCGCCGCTCCAGGAAATACACAACAACACTGGCACTCGCGAGCGGATAACCTCAACGCGCGCTGCTGGCGAGCAGTAATGTCAACTGCCGACAGCGCTGAGCGCGCATGGCGGCTGCGTCGCGTAACGTACTTTACACGTACGTTGCGCCGGCGCAGAACGATCATCAAAAAGCCGCGCTCGCGAAAATGCCACGCAATAAGCTTCTCGTTCACTCCGTTTGGGTCTGTTTTAGCGAAAAGTACCATTAGCGAGCAGTCAACACTCCGCTCGGCTCCGTTTGAAAAACAAGTCGCGATACCAGCCGTAGCTTTTAAAACGATACGAGCGTGCGAGAAAATTGTATTGTAGTCTGAAGTGTGGAAGAAAATCTGGTAAGTGCATCAAGGTGCAGCAGCTTTTATCAGGAGGCATGCCTGCAACGAATCGTCCCCGTATCCTTTCCGGCTGCGTGTGTGCGACCGCGTCGCGTGTTACGCGCCATTTTCGACCGTTGTGTATGCTGTACGCCCGTGACCGTTCTAACCGTGAGTTAGCCGCGCAACGTATTTGCCGCGCAAGAAACCGTGCCACACTATTGTAGCTGGCGCCCTGGGCTTGCGTAAAAACGCGATAAATTCTTGTATTTGTAATTTTAGTTTAAATAAACGTAATTGTTCATGTGCTCATTTTAAATCGGTAGTTTTACCTTGCACAAGCAAGCAACCCGCTTCCCCCCCCCCCTTTACATTTGTACGCCACTGGGGATCAGGGTGGCGTACAAATGTAAAAGGGGGGGGGAAGCGGGTTGGTTGCTTGCTTGCTAGTGCAAGGTAAAACTACCAATTTAAAATGAGCACACGAACAAATATGTTTATTTAAACTAAGATTACAAAATACAATAATTTATTGCACTTTTATGCGAGCCCAGGGCGCCAGCTACAATCGTGTAGCGCGGTTTCTTGCGCAGCTAACTCACAGTTAGAGCGGTCGCGGGCGTACAGCCTACACTACGGCCGAAAAATGGCGCGTAACTCGCGACGCGGTCGCACACACGCAGCCGGGAAGGATACGGGGACGATTTGTTGCAGGGATGCCTCCTGGTAAAAGCTGCTGCACCTTGATGCACTTACCAGATTTTCTTCCACGCTTCAGACTACAATACAATTTTCTCGCACGCTCGTATCGTTTTAAAAGCTATGGCTGGTATCGCGACTTGTTTCTCAAACGGATCCAAGCGAAGTCCGCCTCGATGCGCTAATCCACGCGGCGCTCGTACTCCCGTCGGCAGGCACCGCGCGGGCATTCCGAAAGCGGCACTCCAGGGGTGCCGCAAAATACGCAAAATACTCTCCGGGGTTGTGGACACCCGTTAAAACTATGGCCGTCGACGCCACAGTTCCAACAACCTCATCGCCAAGTGCCGTGCTCGGCGGTGAGGTCTGCGTCGCGGCGCTTGTCGTACGGGGCATGACTAGCGGAAACATGCGAGCGCGGCCCCGCACTTCGTTTGGCCGATCTGGCCCTGGACGGGGTAGGGCAGGCAAAAAGGGGGCGACGTGTTTAGCCCATGCGCGAACCCGTTCCAAACGCGCCTCGACGATCGCCAAGCGTGCTGCGAGGTCTGCAGTTTGCTGTTCTAGCGGGGGCGGCCCCAGGGCCGCAATGGCTACCGTATCGGTAGAATCAGCGAACGACGGCGGTGGCGGTAGCGGGTGGTCTTGGTCTTTCCGCTGCGGTGACGCTGGGGCTGGTGGTGGCGGTGGCGGTAGCGGGAACTCTTCCTCGTGGCAGCTAGGCTGTTCACGCGGTCCCTCCTTTCGCTGTGCCTGATCTTCTGACATCTCTATAGCTGTGGACAAAGGAAGGTGACGATTATCATTGCGCGGCGGTACATAGCGTTTCAAGTCGCCTACGTGTATTTTGGTATGCTTATTCGAGTTGGCATCTTCAACTAGGTAGACTGCCGGTGATAGTACCTTGACGATAGTCGCTGGCCCTACGAATCGCGGTGCCATTTTTGCCACGAATCCTTCTTCGGCGGAGGACAGGTGGTGTTGGCAGCGGCACACTAAATCGCCTACTTGGTATGTAACGTCGCGTCGACGGCGGTTGTAATACGCGGATTGTTTCGCGGTCACTTGCTCGATGTGTCGTTTTACTAGATCATGTACCGCTGGCAAGCGGGTTACACGTTCGAGCCATTGTTCAGCATCGGGCGGCCGTACAGGGGCGGGATGTTCAAGATGTTTGCGAAGGATCATGCAAGGTTGCGGGTTACGGCCGAAATTGAGGAACGCCGGGGAAAATTTGGTCGATGAATGCACCATACTGTTGAGCGCGAAGGCGAATTCATTAAGGTGCATATCCCATTCGCGGTGGTCTTCGCTGAGAAAGCTATTAATTATCGTATGCAAATTCCGATTAACGCGTTCTACGGGGTTGGCCTGCGCATGGTACGGAGGAATGGTGGACTGCGTCACTCCGTACTGCTGCAGCCACTCAGTTACTGTTTTGTTAGCAAATTTAGTCCCATTGTCCGTCAGCAGGACCTTAGGACAGCCCCATCGGTTTATTATCAAGTCATCGAACGCCTGCATTACGCTCTTCGCGTCGGCTTTCCGTAACGCGCGGATTTCGACATAGCGCGTAAAGAGATCCTCAAACACTATCGCATAGCGGTGCCCTCGTTTCGATGGTGGTTTCGGCCTGATCACGTCCGCGGCAACTACCGTTCATGGTCCATCGATGTATCGCTCCCCCAACAAGCCGGCTGGTGCTTGCTGCGATACCTTCTGCGCTTGGCACTCTTGGCAAGCGCGTACGTAGCGACATGTATCATATTATATTCCAGGCCAGTAATAATAGGTAGCAAGCCGCGCATACGTTTTCTCGACACTCAGATGGCCCGCTTGCGGTGCATCGTGCGCTTCAAACAATGCTTTAGCGCGGTCACCCTGCAATAATATTAGCTTCCACGCGTCTAGATCCGGCACTAGCGGGTCAATCAGCTGACTCGGCCGGTGCACGTATAACAGCCCGTTGTCAATACGCCAATCTGGGAAAATGTGCGGGCGGGTGCGGACAGCTAGCAAGCGTCGCTGATACCATTTGTCGTCTGTGTGCGCGGACAGAGCTACAGCGGCGGCTTCTACGGTATTTTCGAGCGCAGGGGAAAGTGCGTCCGGCACTTGATGCAACGCGCCTTTACGATGCACGAATTTGATGGAATATTGCTGCAGCATCGTGTTCCATCGCCCTAAGCGGCCTGCGGGGTCTTTCAAATTATGTAACCACAAGAGGCTATAGTTATCAGTAATCACTGTAAACTCCTCCCCTTAGAGGTAACCTTTAAGCCGTTCGACGGACCAGAGCACCGCCAAACACTCCTTTTCCGTCACGGAATAGTTGCGCTCGGCTTTAGACAGAACACGGCTTACAAAATAGATCGGGTGCTCGTGTCCGTCAACCTCTTGTGTTAGAACGCCTGCGATGGCGTAATCACTCGCGTCGGTTTGCAGCGTAAACGGGCGGGTGAGATCCGGGTGAGCTAGCACAGGCGCTTGCGTTAGAGCTTGCTTCATTTGCGCGAAAGCGAGCTGTTGTTCCTCATTCGAATGCCAACGAATGCCTTTCCGCATTAATTGGGTGAGCGGTGCTTTATATGCTGCCAGGTTATCGATGAAGCGCGAATACCATGCTACTATGCCTAAAAATCGCCTCAGCTGGCGGATGTTCGTAGGTGCGGGGTACTTAACGATCGGTTTTATTTTGTCGTCGTCCAGCTTCAAGCCTTCTGCGTTTACGACGTAGCCTAAGTAGCGAACTTCAGCGCAGCAGAACTCAGATTTTTCTCGATTTAGTTGCAAATTGCCTTCTTTAAATGCCGCGAGCACTCGTTTCAGCCACTGCAAGTGCTCTTGGAACGTAGAAGTGACGATAATCACGTCGTCCAAGTAGAGGAAGACGTGCGGTTCCCACTGCGGCTTAATAAGGCGGTCCATTATTCGCTGAAATGTTGCGGGGGCGTTCGTTAAACCGTACGGCATACGCGTGAAGTGATAAAGTCCGCATCTGGGGATGCAGAAAGCGGTGATTTCTTTGCTTGCGGTGTCGAGCGGGACTTGGTGATACGCTTGACTGAGATCGAGCTTAGAGATGTAGCGAGCCGATCTGAGCTTGTCTAAAATATCGTCCATGTTGCGGAGGGGATAAGCGGAGCGTTTAGTGACAGCATTGATGCGCCGGTAGTCAATACAGATACGCCACTTTCCATTGGCTTTCGATGCTATTACCGGACAGCTGCACCACGGGCTGTCGGACGGCTCAATGATCCCTTCGGCAAGCATGCGATCGATCTCATCGTATGCAACTTGCAGCATTTTCGGCGAATATCTGCGCACATACTGTCGGATTGGAGCTGCTCCTTGCACGTCGATGATATGCACTGCCAAGTTGGTTAATCCTAGCGATGCGGGTGTTGGCGGGATTAAGCGGCTGAGCAGAGCATTTAGCTGCTCCTGCTCGTCGTCGGTTGCTACTACGAGTCCGCCGACGGTAGCGACGGCCGAAAAGGTTGCCGGGTCGGACCCGTACGGATAGAACTGGCGTACCACGCCCCGTGGTGTCCACCAGGTATCCGTGCCATAATCGATCTTCAATTTAAACAGCCTCTTGAAGTCGATGCCCAGGATGCAATCGTATTGCAATTCATCTGCCACAAAAAAAGGAAGCGTGCGCCTTTCTCCATCGATGGAGACAGTCACATCCAGCACTCCCTGGATTGCCACTACTCCTCCATCTGCCACGTTAATTGTATTAGCCGCAGGGCTGAGCTTGTTCTGCAACAACTTGCTCAAACCCTTTCCCAGGAACGAATGGACGGCGCCATCGTCCAGTAAGCCTCTAAGCTTTAAACCGTTGAGCTCAATATTAAAAAATAGCCGTACCTCGCGGAGGTGCGGTTTCCCTTGAATCAGTAACGGCGGCGGATCCAATGGTGCTGCTGCTGGAGATTCCGTTGCGGCGGAAACCTCAACTGCGTCGCGCGGTGGCGACAGGCGCGGCGGGGCAGGATGAAGCTGCCCGCGGCGTGGAGCTGCCTTTCGGCTGCGCGAGGACCCGCGAGCTCCTAACGAGTCCCCTGCGGTGCGTTTCCCGCCCGTGGAGACGCTCTGCATCGATTGCAGTCCCTTCGCAGTACATTTGGTTGCCCGCATCCATAACATTTAGGGGATTTCGGGCATTCCACAGCTCAATGCCCTAGCTGATCACATCGGCGGCACGGCTCTCGCTGCTTACGGGCTTGCGGCGAGTTATCTTGATGGTTATTTGCGGTATATGCTACTGCGCGCGGCGGCGCGGTGCTGCTGTTCGCGTAATAATAAGAATTACGCTGCCGCTGCGGGGGCACGTCAGCGGGTTGCAGAAGCGGCGGTATTTCGGTCTGCGTTCCCGCCGATGACTTGGAAGCCGCGGCGCGCGTATTCGCTAGTGGACGCGGCTTTTTAGGCGGAGTTCTAGCTTGCGACGGAGCCGGCGGCTTAAATTGCGGCTACTGATGCGAAAGGCGATCCTCCGTAGCGCTAGTGGCGGCGACGAAGTCCGTGCTATGACTCGTGTCGTCGATATCTTTAAGACGCGCCGTTTCTACGGGAGCAGCTTTAACCGAGCGTACCGGTTGTAGCGGCACGTACGCGTCCCTGGGGAAAAACGACTCCTCGGGTGGCGAAGGAGGACGATAAGCCTTGTCCTGCAACTTCTTCGTCTCGAACTTCTTTTCCAGACGCTGAAGCTCTACAAAATCCCGAACGCGGTCGCGCGAAATAGTTTGCCTATACGCTGGATGGAGGTTGCGGCACGTGCAATCTAATTGCTCGGACAATGACATCAGCGGTCGCATTTGGTCGAGCAGATTGCGGAATTTGAGCAGGAACGTAGATATATATTCCTGCGGGCCTTGTGTCCGCCTGCCGATCTCCTGGCGCAAGCGGTCTTGCAGATTGTCGGCGCAATACTGAAACCGAAATGCGTCCACAAAATCAGTGTAAGTTTGCCAGTGGTTGTGTTCGCGGCAAAACCAGTACCATGCCTCTTCGTCGAGGCCCGCCGGCAGAGCTTTAACAATATCTTTGAGAGTCAAGCCGTATGTCTCCCGACACTGATTCAGGTTGGTCAGGAATCCCTCAGGGTCTTGCTTCTGCCTCCCTTTGAAAGAAATGCGCCACTTCTCTAGTATTTCGCACGTTTGCTTTTCGCGCAGAAGCGTGGAATTGTCGAGAATAAGCTGCGTGGCATTTGTTTGCGCGTGCCGAGGCGCTGAAGCTTTAAGCGGAGGTCTTAGAGGTGCGTAGTACCTCTCCACTCTGTACGGCTGCTGGTTGTTAAACTCTGCGGGAGGCGGAGGCGGCGGCGGCGCCAGTCGATTCAGCCGTCGAACCTCCGGTGATTGTTGGTGCGGTGCGTAAGCCGCTTCGTTTTTGGGCGCTCCCCAATTTACGGTAACGCGCCGAGAAGCGGGTAACAACGGCTGCGCAGCTAACTCGCCGAACGGGGCGATTGCGTGCGCTGCTTCGAAATATGTTGCTTCGTGCCTTTGCTGTTCTCGTGGAGCGTCTTCGGCTGGATACGTTGCCGCGGTCCGTAGGTCTTCCGTCGGCCACTCGCTCTCAACCACGTACGTCGAGAACGGGTCGAATTCTTCGAGGGCGGCTGTACGGCCTACCGCGGGTGGTACGCGGTAGCTGATGGCTGCTCCGTGGGACGTACGCTCTACGGGGTCCGTTAATTCCATCGGCGAGTCCCTGCCGAGCCGTCCAACCGTCTGGTGTAGCCGCGTAGACTGCGCACGGGGCGGCGGAGGGGTCTCCGTCGCACGAGCTCTCTCCGGCTCGGTATCGGCGATACGCACTCGCGGTGCGCGAATATCAGGCTCGCCCTGCAGCGTCCGTGCCGCTTCCGACGATGTGCTATCCCATGAGCACCCGTGCACGTTTCACTACCCCCATATTCACAGTTTGGCGGGGGGGAATTGTGACGTGGTGTTTTGCACCAGTCTCATGAGGAGGCCAAAGCATAGCTTGTGTGCCTCCTCGTAGCTGATATAACCCCCTTTTACAATCTTGGCAGTCTCGCAGGACTGCCACGCATGATCCTAACTAACAGCCACGCAGGGCTGTACATACTGTACTTTCCCCAGGTACAAGGGCTTCCAGCTGAAGTAAAAGCTCTAGCAAGGAGCTAGTCTCAGGAGCCCTGGCTAGTCGAGGCAGTGCTCGCACACACTGCAGCAAGGTTCCTTCCTCTCCAAGCTCCTTCCTGTCCTTGTAGTGGTCCCCGTACCTGCAACCTCCCAGACGGTAATTAAATAAAGAAAAAAATAGTAGTAGCAGCTGCACCTTGGAAGGAAGTACAAGCTGCCACACAACATCATAGGAAAGCGAAAGAGGAGGTTAGAAGGCAGGCAACACATAGAAGCACAGCATTTGAGTGCAAGTAAATACGCACCTGGAGGTGTCTGATAGTGTCGCCTCGCTGCCGCTGCAAGCAGGCTATAGCTGTCACTGACACCGCTGCTTAGCTTTCTCAACCGCTCATTATCCGAGCCGCAGCCGTTGACCCGCAGTACGGCCGCACCTAAAACAGAAAGAAGATAGACAAAGAGTCGATGCCTAGAAGCTATGGAACGCGTCGACTTACCTTGATCCTCCGTACATCTGAGGTAGATTCTCGCCGCTCCAGGGAATACACAACAACACTGGCACTCGCGAGCGGATAACGTCAACGCGCGCTGCTGGCGAGCAGTAATATCAACTGCCAACAGCGCTGAGCGCGCGCGGCGGCTGCGTTGCCTAACGTACTTTACACGTACGTTGCGCTGGCACAGAACGATCGTCAAAAGCCGCGCTCGCGAAGGTGCCACGCAATAAGCTTCTCGTTCACTCCGTTCGGGTCCGTTTTAGCGAAAAGTACCATTAGCGAGCAGTTGACACTCCGCTCGAGTCCATTTGAGAAACAAGTCGCGATACCAGCCGTAGCTTTTAAAACGATACGAGCGTGCGAGAAAATTGTATTGTAGTCCGAAGCGTGAAAGAAACTCTGGTAAGTGCCTCAAGGTGCAGCAGCTTTTACCAGGAGGCATCCCTGCAATGAATCGTCCCCGTATCCTTCCCGGCTGCGTGTGTGCGATCGCGTCGCGAGTTACGCGCCATTTTTCGGCCGTTAGTGTAGGCTGTACGCCCACGACCGCTCTAAACGTGAGTTAGCCGCGCAACAACTTGACGCGCAAGAAACCGCGCTACACTAGTGTAGCTGGCGCCCTGGCCTCGCGTAAAAACGCGATAATTTCTTGTATTCAGTAATTTTAGTTTTAATAAAAGTATTTGTCCGTGTGTCATTGTAATCGGTTGTTCTAACTTGCACGAGCAAGCAACCCGCTTCCCCCCCCCCCCCCATTCACATTTTTACGCCACCCTGATCCCCAGTGGCGTTACATACAATTGGGCCATACGGGAGATGAACGGGATTCGTCGAGCTTGCGCAGCGATTCCAAGAGAAACTTTGCTAAGAACAGTACAACGTTTCTAGAGGCAATTAAATTAATGCCTTGAAGCTAATGAAGGCAACTTTGAACATTTGCTTGGTGGTTGATAATAATTGTTATAATAATGAGAGGCAAGGGGACTTATGTTAATCAAGCACCTTAAAGGGAACCGAATTCTACTAAGTCCACGTCGTTATTCCTGGATAGCGTTAAAAGTAGGGTGATACGTATTTCTGATGCATAACATGCATAACTACAGAGATTTGGGTAAAAAGTTGATTTGACTTTCAAATATTACCTAAGGATCAACTTAACCCATAACATGACATTGTACAAGATATTTTGTACTTGATGTCAAAGTACTGCGAAGTACTGCTTTGGAGCCTCATAATTCAAAAATTACTGAATGAAAAAATATTTTATTATAGTGTTTTGGAAAGCTTTTAAGATAACCTACAAGAATATGTAACAAGAAATAGTAGATTTTACTTAAGAAATTTAAGGTAACCTTCATGTGACCTTCAAATTACTTTTTAAGGTCAAACCAATGGTACCATCTTATGTCCCTTTCGAAACTATATAACTTTTGTCTGAAACATTTTTCTGTATCTGGCTTGATAACGGAGAAATTTGGGTGGGTCACTTAAAATGGCTCACCCTGTATATATATATATATATATATATATATATATATATATATATATATATATATATATATATATATTGTAACGGAGTTTCTCGTCGGTGCCCATGCGGGACTCTCTCTCACACGTGCGCACTGCCGTGGACGTAAGTATCCCTCGATGCAGTCTTGAGTGCCGATGGACGTTAGCCGTCGTGCAATGGCACCGCGTGCAATGCTGAGTCTATTGCAACGTAGGATTCTCGTTAGATCCTACTTTTTATATGTGAGGGGGGCCTTACAGCGAGTCCGCGTTGCCGTCGATACTCCCCACTGGGCTCAGCTAGATCAAGTGCATACTAACTGAATGTAGGTAAGCCCGCGGAGGCGGCGGTATTCGTGAAAAGGACGCTAGAAAAAGGAAAAGTAAATAAAGCGCACCCGTTATGCGCAGTAAACTTTATTCGAGTCACTTGTTATAAAAATCGTTTAAAAATCGCTTATTCACAATGTTGAAGACCCGTGCCAAAAGTCGCAATTTACATTAACGCGCGCGCAATTGTTTCGCACGGGACACTCACTGCGCATGCGTGTCGGTCACTCGCCTTGCTATGTTCACTCAGCAAGGCGTGTTAGCCAGCCCTAATACCTCGAGGGCTGGCTATTGGTTGGACGCGGCCTCTCGCGGCTCGAGGGCAGGCTTGACACTTGTGAGCTTAACGGTGGTTGCCCCTGCGGGAACTTGGATCCCAGATTCGGTGGGGAAGGGCGTAGCGATCTTATATACGCTTTTCCCTTATCGTTTCCCGAGCAGCCCGGGCAGAACCTTCGAATCATGTTTGGCCTGCTGCAGCAGTGGCAGTTGAACTCCTTGTTCTGATTCGGCTGCTTGCTTTGTTCCTCCTTTCTCTTCTCGTCCATTTTAGAGGACTTTGGTTTTGGGCTGTTCAGGCGGGAGCGTGACCTCGCCTGCCTCCTCGGACGTCTTTTCTTTGGCGGACTTCTCCTTCTTTACCGACGTTTATTGCCCGCCGTGAGACTTATATGCTGCGCAAAGGTTTCGATGACCTGCGTCAGTGCCTTGGTCATTTGGTCGATCGACAATGCCGGCCGATCGACCTTTGCAGTAGCAACCGCTACTCGGTTGCGCCTACTTTCGCGCTGACCTTCTGCTGCGTGCCCTTGGTCAAGGTCCTCGGGCGATAGGCTGCCTCGGGCACTATCGTATGATTCGGGGGAACGGGCGTTCTGTTAACTCGGCCTTGGCCTCATGGTCTATCAATTCATCGACCGTTCGGCACTCCATGCGAGTGACTATCCTCTTCATGTGCGGGAGCAGATTGTCGTGGAGATTATCCACCATCTGCTCCTCGCTTAATGCCAGCGATATTTTCAATAGTATCGCCTCAAGGCACGTGATATACGTGCGCGCTGTTTCGTTCGCCTGCTGGAAGCGGCAACTGGCCTCGTCCCTTAACCTTTCCTGGTTAAGCTGGCCTTCGAACCGCAATGCGCACGCGCAGCTTGGCGGAACGCCTCCCAGGTCTACTATTTATGCTTGTGGCCCGCGAACCACATCTTCGTGATGCCACTAAGCAATGCGGGCAGTGACGCCAGCATTTTTGGGTAACTGAGTACCACGGCGTTCTTCGCTTTCTCAACCTTGCGGAAGAACGCGTTGATATTGTCGGTTGATTCTTCCCGGAACGATATGTTCCACTGGCCGACTATCCTTCCAATATCTCTCATACCTACCATCCCTGTGTTGCACCATGTGCTGTTACCCTGCGCGTTGGTGCTACATTCTCCCTTTCTCTAAGCTCTATTAGGGCCGGATTCTAGGAATGGCGGGCCTGCAACAGTTCCTGCTATGTCTTTGCTTTACATGGGACTGCTGTAGCTCGACACGTAATTACATGTGAACGTGTCCTGGGAGCTCATCTAGCTTGGCGCTTTGTTTTTGTGCCTAGCTTGTGGCGAGAGAGCCGCTCCCGTTGCCTCTCGCTGTTGCTGGTGAATAAAGCCTGGCGTGCCACTCGGCTTTCGATTTGCGACCTCTCTCTGGGTTTGCAAATCCTTTATCTGCCTTTGCATCTCCTGCATACACGTAACCATCTCCTATATGGTCCGTGTGAGGCTCTTAATACGCTCCTGCATTATGAGCTCTATTAGTGTTGGTGGCGGGTCGTCTATCTCCACTACCTCCTCTTCTTGTTCGCCTTCCATAAGAGGCGGGCGTTCTGCCTCGTCCTCTAACAACGTGGTCAGCGGATGTGGCTCCTCTCTGTTATGTCCGCTAACCCCGCTGTTGTGCTTGCCCTCTCCTGGCAAGCACAAAGCACGAAGCTTCGCCTTGCTTCGACTCTTACTGCGTGAGCTGCCTCACCTGCTCCTGAAGCCTCTTCTTGAAAATCGGCAGCTGTATAATTTTCTAGCAGCCAATTACTAGTTCTAGTCAGCTTGACCATTCTTGGTCCGTTTGGCCTGAGCCTTAGGGCGGCGCCCTCCATTTCGAAGAACCACTAGTCTACTTTAGAGATGTGTTCGAGCGCCATATCGTTTTTTTACATTTCTGTCGCACACAATTTGTACAAATAGTTTTTCAGTTGCGACATCGTGAGTACCTCAACGCAATAAATATATAATAAATGAATAAATAAATAAATATATACAATATTGTGTAAGAGGGATTTACCACTTTCCTCTACTCACGGTATCGCAACCCGCACTAGCGTGGCTGTAGAAGGTCAGCTTCTCCCCGACCTTATGCTCGCTTGAGCTTATGTGCTACAAATAAGCCGCAACAACAACAAAAAAAGGAATGAAAAAGTGAAAAAGAAGGAAAAATAAGCTTTTGGCCCTTACAGCCCGTTCTAAATTTTTACCTTTATTCCCGTTCCCTTTGCGACGCCAGGGACACTTATGTTGCGCGCCTAATACCCTACACGAAAGCTTCTGTGTGTGCACCTCGGCTGCATCCTCTGCACACGCTCTGGGCCTATTCTCCCTTTCTGCGCACACCCTCTATGATCGTGTGTCCCGTTTCCACCCCTACACGTTAAGGATGCTAGTTGTAACGGAGTTTCTCGTCGGTGCACGTGCGGGACTCTCCCTTGCACGTGCGCACTACTGCGGACGCAACTATCCCACGATGCGGCCTTGAGTGCCGACGGATGTTAGACGTCGTGCAATGGCACTCGCGTGTAGAGTACTCAGAGCTGAGCCAGTTACAACGTAAGATCCTCCTCGGATCCTACTTTCTATCGATGAGGGGGGCCTTACCTCAAGGCCCCATTGCTGACGATACTCCTCACTAGGCTCAGCTAGATCAAGTGCGTACCAACTGAAGATTGATAAGCCTGCGGAGGCGGCGGTATTCGGGAAAGTGATCCTAGAAAGAGGAAAAGTAAATAAGGCGCACCCGTTATACGCAGTCAACTTTATTTGAGTCACTTATAAGAATCGTTACAAAGTCGCTTATTTACGATGTTGGTAGGATCGGTTCTATCAGTTAGTCGTAGCCTCTCGCGACCAACCAGGAGACTACGCGCGTGTAGTCTCGCGCCTGCGTTCACACACACACACACACACACACACACACACACACACACACACACACACACACACACACACACAAAACTACTACTACTACGGAATAAGTGTGACTGAAAGCTATTTACATTATATATAAATGATTTGTATCTCGAAATTAATTTCAATTCTGATTGTATTGGAAGCTTGTTTTTCTGTAAGAATGATTTAAAACATGTCAAATTTGAGTAGTAAAATTTCCTATTTATTTTATACCTAGGTATAAAGTTTTTCTAAAAGTCGGGAGCTTAATATTGGGTGTACAACTTTGCTTCCGCCGTTTTGCAATAGATGGCTGTAGCGATAAGTGGTAGTTGAAATAAATAGATCATAGATGTCATACAATAAGCTTAGGTATTTGTAAACATAACGCCATCGAACTATTAGTCGATTTGTGTCTGCATGATAAAGTTATTCTCGATTAAACATGTCAGCTTACGAGCCAAATTCTCGTCATTTGCGGGAGGTTTTAATTTTCTGCTTTAATATTAAGAAATCTGCGACTAAGGCTCATCGAATGCTCTCAAATACCTATGGTAAGGCCGCTATTAGTGAAAGAACGTGCCGAGAGTGGTTTCAACGCTTTAAGAACGGCGATTTCAACGTCGGAGACCAGCATGGCCGTGAAAGAAAGAATGTTTTCAAAGATGCAGAATTGGAGGCATTACTTGATCAAGACTCGTGTCAAACGCAACAAGAATTGGCAGGATCATTGGGAGTGACGCAACAAGCCATTTCAAAACGCCTGAAAGTCATGGGAATGATTCAGAAACAACGAAATTGGGTGCCGTGCGTGTTGAAGCCGAGAGATGTTGAACGGCGTTTGTGTGTTTGTGAACAGCTGCTTGCAAGGCAAAGACGGAAGGGATTTCTGCATCGCATTGTGACTGGGGACGAAAAATGGGTTCGCTACGATAATCCCAAGCGCAGAAAATCATGGGGATATCCTGGCCATGCTTCCACGTCGACGGCCAAACCGAATATTCACGGTTCCAAGGTCATGCTCAGTATTTGGTGGGACCAGCTCGGCGTAGTGTATTATGAGTTGTTAAAACCGACTGAAACAATCACAGGCGATCGTTATCGAACGCAATTAATGCGTTTGAGCCAAGCATTGAAAGACAAACGGCCGCAATACAACAAGAGACATGATAAAGTGATTTTACAGCATGACAATACTCGACCCCATGTTGCGAAAGTGGTCAAGACATACTTGGAAACTTTGAAATGGGAAGTCCTACCCCACCCGCCGTATTCTCCAGACGTTGCTCCTTCGGACTATTACTTGTTTCGATCAATGGCACACGGCCTGGCTGACCAGCACTTCCAGTCTTATGAAGAAGTAAAAAATTGGATCGATTCGTGGAACGATTCAAAAGATGACTATTTTTTTCAACGCGGGATTCGTATGCTGCCCGAAAGATGGGAGAAAGTAGTGGCCAGCGATGGACAATACTTTGAATCATAAATGTATAACCAGTTTTTTACAATAAAGCCTCGAATTTCGGAAAAAAACGGTGGAAGCAAATTTGTACACCCAACATTTCAAAATAGTACATTAGTACAGTAGTACCTAGGGTGGAAGATTGGATATTACCGATCAGATGTTGTTACCGCACACATTCATGGGAGATAGGTAAAAATAAAAATCCGTATTTTTTAATGATAAGTAATTACAATATCTACTAAAATTAACTCTCAGATAAGAATTTGATTATTGTCACCAAATTTTGTTACTAATCAAAATTTGGTGACTCTTCCAGTATTTATTCTAAATGCCGTTAAATCTGTAAGTTTCTTTAAAAAAATCTGTTGTTTCCGGGTAAAGCGAAAAGTAGAATAAACATTTTCATCAAAACAGATTTTTTTGAAACGTATTTATCCACAGAATTCTAATTTATAGAACACGATGTGTATTCCTCGAGAAATTCTAATTCGGTACCAATTTTTGTAAGCATTTTTAATTTTGTCGATTACAGCGGCATCTGTCACGAATCTAAAAGATGTTCCGAACAAAATTTCCATATTTTTCGACGCAGAATCAGAATCTGCAATGTAAAATTGGGGTACCAATTTCAGACTTTGAAGTTGAAACCGCTCCATACGGGGGGATAGAGGGGGGGGGGGGTCGATTGTGGTGCCATTGCATGTCCCCTATCTAGATTAACAAATTTTCCTTTTCTACCTTTTCATATGCGTAGTTGTTGAGATATTCGCATCGATAGATTAAAACTGCCAATTACAGCGCCATCTGTCACGCATCGAAAAAAATGTTTAAGACCAAACTTTCATATTTTTCAACGCAGAATCAGAATCTGTAATAAAAAATTAAGATTTTTATTTAACATTCGCAATTTGACCCTCAAATAACCTTTAAATTTGACCTCAAGGTAAAACGCCAAGGTCAGCGTTGGACGACCCACTTTAACTCCAACAATTTTTGTCTGAATATTTTTTGATATAACCATCTCTCTTCAAAGTTATTTCGACCGATAGATTAAAATGGACCACCCTGTATACAGGGTGCGTACGGTATTTGAGGACATGCATAAATGTGACTATAACTTCGCGAATTTTTTTATTTTTTTTCATTTTCAGATAAGAAATGGCGGACTACAACATCACTTAAGAAATGAAGAGACATGCTGTCATCGTCGCTATATGTGCAAACCATACAGATTGAGAGATCACTAATTTTCTTAATTGCGCCCGTTCTTTCGTGCATAAGGTTCGCCGTCAATTGGAAGCATCAGGAGGCGATACAGAATCGTTTGCAAAACGCAAAAAGCACGAACAACGTTCTGACACTGTTCGATCTGCAGAATTTTTAGAGCAAGTGCAAGCGATCATAGACGAGGACCCTTCAAAATCAATAAGGGTCCTTGCGAGTGAGCTTCATGTTTCTGAGCGCCTTATTCGTAGAGTTGTCCACGAAGACCTCCGGTATAAGTCTTACGTGATGCGCAGAGGACAGTTCATGTCGGAACGAACACGGGAACAAAGAGTTCTCCGATCAAAACGTCTTTTAAACGAAATCAAACACCCTGAGGCGCCCAAAATGTTATGGTATTTTCCGACGAAAAAAATTTTGACCAAGATCAAAAGACCAATCGCAGAAATGACAGATGGCTATGTTCAAATCCTACGGAGGTTTCTGTTGTTATGCACACAAAATTTCCAGCCACTGTTATGGTTTTAGGTGTTGTCAGCAACGAAGGACATGTTATGCCACCACACTTTTTTACTCAAGGACTGCGAGTGAACTCTGCTGCATACATTGTGGTTTTAGAGACGGTAGTGAAACCCTGGATAGACAATGTAACCGGAGGCAGACCTTACATTTTTAACAAGACTCTGCTCCTTCACATAAAGCGATGGCGACACAAGATTGGATGGCCGAAAATTTTCATGACCACATAACACCGAACCTATGGACACCTAGCTCCCCAGACCTTAATCCTTCGGATTATTACGTATGGAGCGTAGTTGTGCGTGAGACCAATGAGCGTCCTCATAACACCACTTCTTCGCTGAAGACTGCTATTAATGCCGTTATGGTCAATATGAACAAGGAGCATTTGATTCGGGCATGTAATCGTTTCCGGACCCGGATCGAAGAGGTTATTGCTGCTAATGGCGATTTTATTGAATAACTTTACAGCCATATATTAATTTAACGTTGTATAAAAAATTCCTAAAATTTTTTTTAATTTTATTAAAATTCCAAGCTAATTAATTTTACTCTCAAGTTGTCCTCAAATACCGCACGCACCCTGTACTAAGTGTCATATAAGTTCCGAAACGGCTGTATATTTCCTAAGATGGAGTATTTTGGAAAATGGTCAAGGTCAATTCTTAAGTAATTCTTAACAAGGAATTTAACGGTGACCTTTATTTTGATCTTGACGATGTTATTCAAGGTCATTTCAAGGTCAGGTCATGTTTTTTTAATGGGAACTTCCTTTTTTGACATTAGCAATGAAAAGAGCGGAACATTTTACGTGTAAATACAATATGTACTTAGGTCATGAGATCACGTTGACTTTGAAAGTCAGCCTAGGCCATTTAAACATGAACAAGGTCTGGTTATTTTTTGGCATAGGAACTCCCTAATTCTTTTTTAAACCAATGTATTAAAATTAGCAGGGTTAAAAAAAAATTGGGGAGTTCCTATGCCAAAAGATAACCAGACCTTGTTCATGTTTAAATGGCCTTGGCTGACCTTCAATGTCAACGTGCCCATTATGACCTAAGTACATATTTGAACGTAAAATTTTCCGCTCTTTCGATTGCCAATGTCAAAAAAGGGACATTTCCATTCCCATTTAACAAACATGACATGACCTAGAAATGACCTTGAAGGACATTGTCAAGGTCAAAATAGAGGTTACCATTGAATTCCTTGTTGAAAGCTACTTCAGGATTGACTTTGACCTTGATTTTCCGAAATACCCCATCTTAGGAAATATACAGCTGTTTCGGGACTTTTGTGACATCCTGTATATATATATATATATATATATATATAAATAAAATTGGTCAATGCATATGTACATATGAGGAAATAATATTATGTAAAGAAAGATATAAACAATATAGATATACACATAGTTATTCGTAACATAAATACTATATATGGCTATAATATGAATTTAATGTACCCAAAAAAGTACAAGCATATTAGATATAATATTTTCTAAAAGATCATTTGTAACTTTTATTAACCTGAATTAAGTATTCTATATATTTTAGAATTTTATTGTTTATTATTATCATACATATTTTTAGACATCCGCATTACATTTAATGGTTTATTTGTATTGTCGCACATGTTATTTTACACATTATTTTACGGAAATAAACGCAGAAAAATTTTTAACCTACGGTGGGATCGAACCCGGGTTCTTTGCATTATACAGCAGATGCCCTAACTATTACGCTACGCAATGCTTGTAGAACTAAGATTTAAATTTGAATCAGAAGTTGCATGGCGATTCATACACACTTGTATTAATTCAACATTTAAAATTTTTTATAATGTAAAGTATTTTAATTTGAAAAATAATTAAAAATTTAATATATTTTTCTATTTAAATTCATCATTTCACTCTCAAGATTTTATTACTTATACAAGCATAATAAATTTTATTTGCCGATGTATTTTTATCCAAAATAAAAAATTAATTAAGATATTCAATAGCCCTGCTGCAAGATTACAATCAATATTGAATGCACTTAAGGAAGCTTACAACAAGCTTATGTGAAAGTTTCTTAAAATCTTCCCGATAAACTTTTGTGAAAACTTACAGGAATCTTTTCTTAAAAATTTTGGCTGAAGTGTACATGCAATATTAACGGGAAACTTCACCGGTAGCTTAAAGTAACATTGCAAAATACTTTCAAGAAAGTATCCAGTTTTTGTTTTTTGAAAGGTTGCAGAAGGTTTTAAAAAAAGAATATTTTAATTGAATATTTCTATGAAATTTTGTAGTGACCTTGCTAAAATAATACGACAAAATATTTTAAGAAACTTCCCTGTATTTTTACATAAAATGTTTTATAAAATCTTCCAGCAAGTTAGCTTCAAGGTTTTGTTGAAACATTTATCCGAAATTTCACAGTGACCTTGTAAAAATATTATGACAAAATATTTCAAGAAACTTCCTTGTATTCTTACGTAAAATGTTTTGTAAGATATTCCAGCGAGTTTGCTTCAAGATTTCGTTGAAACGTTGACACAAAATCTTGCAACAACCTTAGTAAAATGTTACAACTACATGTTTCGAAGAACCTCACAGAAATCTTTCGTTAAATATTGCTGCAAAGTTCTCCTGAAATCTTTAATTTGTTAAATATTTTTTTTGCAATTGTACTGTGTTAAAAAATAAAATAATAAATATTAGTATTAACATATTAGTTTTATAATGATTATAATTTATACAAGTTATTAACTTGAACTGAAGTTACAAATTATGTGCAGGGTCTTTAAAAAGTCCAGTTGAATAACTTGAAACATAGGCGTTGCTCAAAAAATGGTTAAGCCAAAAGTTGTAGGAAATTTCCCTGGCTATTCAACTGCGACCCCGGCCGTGACCTTAATTGTGACCTTCAAGATCATTTCAAAGTCAATTTTATTTTATTATTTTGCAGCCTTCAATTTTGATACCAGAAATGAAAAGGGCGGATAATTTTACGTACAGATACGATCTTCACTAGTAAAAAAATTTGACCTCTGAATGTCAAGTCAAGCCGTGACCGACTGGATATCTTGAAAAGTAGGCGTCACTTAAATTGTTTGCAGCACAAGCTATAAGAAATTTCCCTTGCTATCCAACGGCAATCTCAGTCGTGAACTTGACCCTGACCTTCATTCCTTCCATCCACCATGTTGTATCCGCCACCTTGAAATTTTAAATTATTAAAATTTGACCTCAAGTTAGTTATCAGCGATCTCGAAAACCCATGTGCAAAGTTATCAATTCACTTCTGTACAAATTCAAAATTTTCTGTCCGCCATGTTGGATTCGCTATCTTGAATTTCAAAATTCTTAAAATCTTACTTCAGAGTCTTAATCAACGATAAGTGATAATTGTGTGAGCGAAAGAATACAATTTAGAATAACTCTAAATTGCTTTCGTTTATCAATACTAAATGTTAATACTTTCAAGAATTGCGTGTCATTTTCTTTGATGATTTTGCCGTTTTCTTCATTCATACTTCCTTCCGTAATTTATACGTTTTACGATCTTATCGCTTTTCATATTGTAATCTTAAATTTAAATTTTTCTATTAGATTATTCTTTCATCTGAATGTAATATGGCTCTTCTCACTAAACGAGAGCGAATAATGATTCTTATGATAAAAGGATACGGTGACAGCACGAGATCTAATGAAGATGTACGGATCTTATTCAACGATACTTCTAGAATAGAAATGGAACCGATATCCAAATCAATAGTACAAAGGGTAATTACGCGTTTCAATTTAAGTGGGGGTATAAAAGATCTTCCTAAATCGGGTTGACCATTTATAGCAACTACTGAAGAAAAAGAGTCAGATGTTGCTCCTTCAATCAATGAAGATTGCTACAGTACAGTTACGAAATTGCATCAGCAATATGATATTAGTGTCGGATTAGTACATAATATTTTAACAAAAAAGTTGAAGTTCCATCCATCTAAGGTAAGAAACTTGTACAAAAATTGCTTGAACATGATCCAGTAAGACGCGTAGAGTTTTGTGACTTGATGATGACCCAAATAACTGCTGATGAATATTTTTCGAATAGAAATGTATTTTCAGACGGAGCTACCTTTGAGCCTAATGGTAATGTCAATAGACATAACTTTAGGTACTGGGGTGATTTAAACCCAAGATGGATATCGTATACTCACAGTACTCAATATCTTCAGAAAGTGAATGTTTGGGCTGGCATTATAAGCAACAGTATTGTTGGGCCCTCCTTTATTAAAGGAAATCTTACTGCGATTAAGTATGAAGACATGCTACGAAATAAAATCATCTAAGCGATTCACGCAATTGTGGGCAATGATTTTGATCAAACGTTGTTTCAGCAAGACTGTGTACCACCTCATTATGGGCAAGATGTACGTGCTTATTTGAATGGAGTGTTTCCAGGAAGGTGGATAGGGAGAGGAGTTGCAATAGAATGGCCAGCCAGATCTCTTGACTATAGTCCGCTTGATTATTTTTTGTGGGGTTACCTTTAAGATAAGGTATATCAAACGAAACCAGCGAGACTCGATGAACTCCGGCAGAAAATACGGGATGAAATTATTACTATTGATGAAGGCATAATTCGTCAAGCTGTAGCAGCATTTTACTACCACGTAGCACATCGCCAGCCAGTTGAAGGTAGAAACTTTGAGCATTTGCTAAAATAAAAAAATTTATTGATATTTGACTACAAAGGTTCATATCCCTCATGTGTCTAAAATTCAAATTTGTCAATTTCATGCCCAATTCTAAAATTTAAGGTAGGCAGTATTTCGCGAAAGAGTTACCGACCACAGCACGCCTATGCTGCTAACATACTAAATAAGCATAAGCTAAATGAAGATACGTTTTTTTTTCTTTCAAAATCTTGAAAACTATGGGTTCTAAAGTAAAACGAACGGGCTTTCCTAAAGGGGGGATCATACTTTGTGAGATCTGTCGATAGGCATTTCCCTTTGTTTAATAATATTTTGAATTTCCCTTTAGAAAATTTAATAAAATTTTTTCCATCTCCATTAGTTGCCGGATGTTTTCAGGCGAAAAAATTTTTCTATGCACAATTTGTTTAAAAAATTTTTAAACATTTACTAATACACTATGAGATACTGTCGCTGACTACATAAAATAATTAATTTTGAAATACTTTAATCATCCTATCTTATTTAAAAAAAATAAACGTGTAGTCCTTGTATAGACTGTTAAAATCAGCAAGTAATTGTTGATATGCCTTTTCCGGCCAAAACGATATCGCCCACTTCTATGCAATCACGGAAAAAGCGTGCTGAGTTTTCAATTTTTTTTTTTTAGTCTGTCTACCAAAAAAATTATCTAACTGTCGATTTCATCTTTACGATTTCGGCGTGTGTGCTATGCAATTCTTTTAAAATCGTTTCTTTCAATTTTCTGTCGAACTACGACGTGATTGCCTCACATGAAAGAATCCTGTTCTACCGTTTTCTTATTTTTTTTAGTTAAAGGATAAATTTCGACCGAGTTCAATTTTCTGTTTAGCCAACCACTTTTTAAGTACATAATTGCATTAATAATTCTTTATCATCTCACGTTTCTTTAGTAATTATTTTATGATCTAAATATGAAAATGATTTATCTTCTGCAAAATTAAAGTAAGTGTATTTATCAGTTTCTCCGTTTTTTACATTTTTATTATTCGTCGTAGGTGAACGTAATAGTGCGTCTGCATAGTTATTTTTAGATTTGATGTACTTAATTTTATATCTCAAATTTATTTATAAAAATCAGCATATCTCTAAAGTCATCGCACATCCATTACAGAAATCTCTTTATTATTTCCAAAAATTGTTACTAATGATGAATGGTCAGTTCGCCATTTAAACTCATTCATATCTAGATAATCATAAAATTTGGTAATTCCGAAAATGAATGCGCGAGCATCATTATCAATTGTCGCATAGTTGCGCTCACTTGGCAATAACGACTTTGAAGCGTGTGCTATATAGGTCGATATCCTTGAGGTGTCTCGTGATCAGAACTGCTGAGTAGCCGTAATCCGAAGCATCACATATTAAAATGACTATTTTCTTTTAAACAAAATTTATCAAAACTTTCGCTGATTTTAAATCACGTTTAGATCTTAGAAATACTTTTTTACACGCCTCTGTCCAATAAAATTAATTCTGTTCTTAAACATTCATACAGAGGTTAACATTCACTTGCCTGATCTTTAATAAATTTATCATGATAATTAATCATGCCTAAAAAGGCCTGTAATACTTTTAAGTTTGTTAGCGCAGGAACTTCGTTGATTGCATCTGTTACGTGCGAGGGAAAACCCACGCAATGAAATTTTATTATTTATTTTTATGCGGGACCCACCAACCAGTCTCGTACGGGCCCGCTCGCGCATCGCGAATTGAAAATATTCCTTACAGTCACGACTCACGGGGGTGAAGGGAATTGACGCCTCTGCCCCATTGGATAACAGAGCAACCAAACATGCCAAACAGGGTGATCAAACAAAAATAAATATATAGACATTGATAATAAAAACTCTTAGCTAAAAGTTGTACTCGCTCCTGGAGCCTCAAAGTCTGGTTCAGATCTCTGCGTGGAACAAAGAGATAAATTGGAGGAAAAAGTGAAATAAATCCAACTCAATGATCGATAATCCTCGGTGTAGTTTTATTATGTATACACAGTGTGTCCCATGGAAAACGGAACTTTTTCAAAATGAAGACAAAAACTCAATATTCCGGCAAATCTCATTTATTTTATTCAAAATGGTCTCCTTGCGCATCAATACAACGTTTTGCACGATTAATTAACATATCGAGAGAGTTTTTGAGATCATTTTTATCCATCGACTTTAGTATATCGATCGTCGCTCTTTGGATGGCCTCTACGTCGGCATAACGTTTCCTTTTCATAGGCAAGTGCAATTTAGAGAACAAGTAGAAGTCGCACGGAGCCAAATCCGGCGAGAACGGTGAATGTTTGATGGTTAAAATGGAATTTTTGATCAAAAAATTCCGTGATCAAGTTCGATCGATGAGACGGGGCATTATCATGCAACAGACGCCAGCTCCCTTTTTCACGGTATTGTGGCCGCACACGACAAATACGGCTGAGCAAACGCTTCATAACACCAAGATAAAACACAGCAGTAATCGTTTGACCAGGTGGAACGAATTCACGATAAATGCTACCCTCCGAATCGTAGAAACAAATCAACATTGTCTTCACTTCTGACTTTTCAAGGCGACTTTTTTTCGGATTGGGCTCGGTTGGGTGCTTCCATTCAGCACTTTGACGCTTGGTTTCGGGATCATATTAAAAATACTATGTCTAGTCACTAGTCACAATTGAATATTTCAAGTTTGGGTCCTTCTTTGACTCTTAAATCAAATCCTTACAATGTTGAATTTGGAGCAATTTTTCGTAGTCGGTCAATTTGTGTGGAACAAAGCGTGCACACACCTTCCGTAGATTCAAATGATCGGACAAAATGCGATGAATTGAATTTTTGGACATATTCAATTCCATTTCCATGTATCGCAATGAAGATTTTGGCTCATTTTTTGCAAATTCACGCACTTTGTCAATGTTACTTTGAGTAACCACGGTATTCGAAGGACCTGAATGTTCGTCGTCCTGAATGTCTGAAAGACCTTCCTGGAACCGCTTATACCACTCATACACTCTGGTACGGGATAGACAATTATCGCCATAAACTTGTTTCAGCAAATTATGCGTCTCAGTAAAGGATTTACCGAGTTTAAAACAGAACTTAATAATTGCTCTTTGTTCAAAGTTCATTTTTCGACCGATGCCACAAACACACTGTCACTTTGAGCGCGATATTTTGGTTTCCATTGAACCAAATGTCATACAATTTTGACAGGATGTCAGTTAAGAATGGACCTCTCCATTGCTAACATCCACCGATAGGTGGCGCCAATACAAATCGATGTTTTGAAAAAGATCCGTTTTCCATGGGACACACTGTGTATATACAGTCTGTCAAGTAAGAGCGTGGTCGACTTCACTGACAGGTAATAAAAGATTTCGCTCTAATTACTTAGCGAGCCGATAGAGGGAAGCTTTGTCCTTGATGCGTTGTCAACAAAGATTCAGTTGTTGTTGATCTTTTGAAAGACAATCACGTTAAACGCCATGAGTGCTAAGTACGTGTCGCGCTACGAGGCTGTGTTCATTTGCATCCACCCGAAAGATCCCAAAATGTCGCAATCAGCGGCTGCTAAATATATGAGAAAGTCGAAGGCATTTGTACAGAAGTGGATACAGCGATATAAAGTGGCTAAAAATGTCGATGATTTACCAGAACGTGGCTCGATAGGAAAAGTGAACAAAAAAGATGAAAAAAGAATAGTGAATCTGTTTTCGCGGAATCCTGCTTTAACACTGCGGCAAGAATAAGCAAAATTATTGGCAAAAGGTTTAGATATATCCTACGAAACTATCCGAACTTATCTTCGTACTCATCATCTGAAATGGCGCAACACAATAAAGAAGCCTCTGTTGACTAAAAAACATGTGACAAAGCGACTCGCTTGGGCGCATGAGAATATTGATAGAGATTTTAAAAATGTCATTTTTACTGATGAATGTTCTATATGGGCACGTTCTGTCCTCACGCGAGCCTGGTCAACTTCCACCAATAGGCTTGTTCAGCGGACAGTAAAACATGGAATAAAGGTGCATCTTTGGGGCTGCTTCTCAAAGCAGGGATTCGGCACTTTGCACCTCTTTGCTGACAACCTAAATGCCGAGAAAATGATAAAAATCTACAAAAAGGCTTTACTGCCATCTGCCAAACGATGGTTCATCACAAAAAATGAAGATTGGATTCTGCAGGAGGACAACGATCTTAAACACCGCAGCAAGCTCTGTACTCAGTGGAAGACTCAATCTGGCTTCGTTACATTGGATTGGCCGTCGCAGTCACCCGATGCAAACCCTATTGAAAATGTGTGGGCATATATTAAACGGAAGCTTCGTGGAAGACGCACATACACTTTGAAGCAGTTGTCTTTCGAAATTCGTCGAATCTGGAGATCCTTGCCACTAGAATACGCCGTCAAATTAGTAGAAAGCATGCCTCGGAGATGCCAGGCAATTATCGACGCCGGTGGTGACTGGAAACATTATTGACCGAATTGCATCATTGTTTGTAATGTGTACAATGTATATATAAATATGAAAGTTTCATCAAATAAATTTTTTTATGAATTAACACGACCACGCTCTTACTTGACAGACTGTATTAGGTGTAGTAAAAGGTAATCCATTATTTTGCCAATGGATGGCTTTAGTAGTCTGTATCTCCCGTTGTAAAAGTGCGATCGGGTTACACTAGATGGCGTTAGAGAGATAAGATTTCGTACTAAAAAAGCTTCTGATACAGTTTTGTGATTGCTTGACTCAGTATTTTTTTAGCACGCATCAAAGATGAACAACAACAAAGAGAAAATAAGCCATATTTTACAGTTTTTCTTCAATAAAGGCAAAAGTGCAAGCCAGGCAGCTAAAAATGTGAATAGTGTTTATGGTCCTGATACTGTAACAGCTAATCACGCGCAATTTTGGTTTCGTCGATTCCGTTCCGGTAATTTTGACGTCAAAGATGCACCACGCTCTAGAAGGCTAATTGTCGAAAATGTCGATAAAATAATTAAAATCGTCGAGTCCGACCGTCACGTAAGCACTGTTTCGATTGCCCAGGAGCTAAACATTGCACAAAAAACCGTTTGGAACCACGTAAATAAGGCTTGATACAAGAAGAAGTTCGATGTATGGATGCCACACGAGTTATCGCAAAGAAACCTCATGGACCGAATTTCCATCTGCGAATCGCTGCTGAATCGCAACAATATCGATCCATTTCTGAAGCGGATGGTTACTGGTGATGAGGAGTGGGTCACTTATGACAACGTCAAGCGACAACGGTCGTGGTCAAATCGCGGTGAGCCGGCGCAAATGGTGGCCAAGCCAGGATTGACAGTCAGGAAGGTTTTGCTGGGTGTTTGGTGGGACTGGCAGGGAATCATCTACTATGAGCTGCTCCTCTACGGCCGAACTCTTAATTCGGACCTGTACTTTTAACAATTGGACCGTCTGAAAGAAGCAATCGCCTAGAAGCGGCCAGCTTTGGCCAATAGGAGAGGAATTGTGTTCCATCAGGACAACGCCAGACCGCATACATCAATAGTGGCTCGCCAGAAGCTCTAGGAGCTTGGTTGGGAAGTTCTTATGCATTCACCTTATAGTCCGGACCTGGCACCAAGTGATTACCACCTGTACCTGTCTATGACGAATGATTTTGCACTTGAAAAATTCGCCTCAAGAGAAGATTGTGAAAATTGACTATCCCAGTTTTTTGACAATAAGGAAAAAGGTTTCTACGAGAGAGGCATTATGAAATTTTCTCCAAAATGGCAACAAATTATCGAACAAAACAATGCATATTTGACCTAAATCGTATCATTCTATCTATGCTAAATAAAACCTTTAATTCAATGCAAGAATAATGGATTTCTTTTTACTACACCTAATATAAAGGGTGATTCATTATAAGGTTTGATTTTTAATAGGCTTCTTTTTACAGATCACGCGTGACTCCTGTCAAACTGTAATGTAATTTTTATTAAGTATTGTTTGATAAATCATCATAGAAAGACTTATACCGCAACAACATATCCAAATTGTTCAGCTGTATTACGAAAATCAGCGTTCTATGAGAAATATTTTTCGTGCTCTTAGAGCAACTTGTGGTGTACATTGTCGATCTACCGAAACCACTATAGCCAATACCATCCGCAAATTTGAGACCCAGCATACATTATTGGATGATACTCGACCAATTAGACCACATCCAGCACGTAGTAAAAAGAATATAGCGGCTGTAGCTGAGAGTGTGGTTGAAGACCGTGACGAATCGATTCGGCGTCGTTCTCAACAGCTTGATTTGTCATACGCAATAACTTGGCGTATTTTACGTAAATATCTTGGTTTTAAAGAATACAAACTTTAACTTGTACAAGAATTAAAGCCGGGCGACTTAGGTTTACGTCGTGTTTTTGGTGAATGGGCTCTGAATCAGCTCAATGAAAATCCGCTATTTTATCGCGAAATTTTGTTCAGTGATGAGGCGCATTTTTCGCTCAATGGATACGTCAATAAGCAAAATTGCCGTATTTGGGATGATGAACAACCTGAAGAGCTTCAACAGCTACCACTAAAGCCACAGAAATGCACAGTTTGGTGTGGTTTATAGGCCGGTAAAATCATCGGTCTATATTTCTTTCAAAATGAGTCAGGTCAGAATGTAAGCGTCAATGGCGACCGCTATCGTACCATGATAACGGACTTTTTGCTACCTGAAATTGAAGCCCGTGGTATCGGTGAACTTTGGTTTCAACAAGACGGCGCTACTTCGCATACAGCGAGAGAAATAATGGACTTATTGAGAAATCATTTTGGTGAGAACCTGATTTCACGTTTTGGACCAGTAAATTGGCCGCCTAGATCGTGTGATATTACACCATTAGATTATTTTCTTTAGAGTTACACGGAGTCTCTGGTCTTCAGGGATAAGCCAGCTTCAATCGACGCTTTGCAAGCCAACATTACTTGTGTCATTCGCGAGATACCGGTCGCTATGTTGGAACGCGTCATCCAAAATTGGACCCTCAGGACGGACCATTTACGGCGTAGTCGCGGTCAACATTTAAATAAGATAATCATTAAAAAGTAAATGTCATAGATTGTTCATTCGACTCACAATAAAATTTTTACAATAGAATTTAACTTTATGCCTTTTAATTAAGATTAAAAACCAAACCTCATAATGAATCACCCTATATATTGGGAGTACAAATTAATTCGGTCCGTTTTTTCGCGGTCAAAAATGCATTTATTTCAAAATAAAAAGAATTAAAAGATTAATCAAAGTATCGTCCATCGCTAGTTACTACTTGTTCCCACCTTACAGGCAATTTTCGGATTCCATCTCGAAAAAATGTCTCGTCTTTTGAGGTGATCCAAGTCAAGAGCCAATTTTTGATTTCTGCGTAAGAACTGAACCGATGACCTGCCAGATCGTGCTGCATCCCTCGGAACAACCAGTAATCAGAAGGAGCAATGTTCGGAGAATACGGCGGATGCGACAAAATATCCTACTTGAGCGTTCACAAATATTTTTTCATGATTTTTGCGACATGAGGCCGAGCGTTGTCATGCAGAAAAATAACTTTGTCATGTCTTTCCTTGTATTCTGACCGTTTTTATCGTAATACACGGCTCAAGCAAATCAATAACAGCCTATACCGATCGGTCATTATGGTATCGCCAAGTTGTAGCAGCTCATAGTACACAACACCCTTTTGGTTTCACCAGATACACAACGTGATCTTCGAACCATAAATATTCGGCTTTGGTGTTGATGTTGAGGTCGATGACAACGATTGATCGGGCATAGCGTAGTATTTTTCCTTCTTAGGGTTATTATAGAACATCCATTTTTTATCCCCAGTAACAATTCTATGCAAAGAATCCTTTCTTTGTTGTCTTGAAATTAGCTGCTCGCAACAGGAAAATCACCTGTCAATGTCTTTCGGTTTCAGTTCATTAGGCACCCGATTGCTTTGCTTCTGAATCATTCCCATGGATTTCCATCGTACAGAAACTGCTTGTTAAGTCATTTCTAATGATTCTGCAAGCTCTTTTTGAGTGTGACTCGGATTTTCATCGAGTAATGCCTCCAACTTTTTGTCTTCGAATTTTTTTGGCTTTCCAAAGAGAGTCTTGTCTTTAACACTGAAATCTCCATTCTTCAGAAGTCGAAACCATTCCCTACAAAATTTATCAGTTAAAGCATTGTCACCATAAACTTCCATAAGCATTCGATGCGCTTTAGCTGCACTTTTCTTCCAAAAAACAGAAAACTAAAACCTCCCGTGAATGCTGCTTAGTTAACACAAAATCGGACATATTTAACACAGTTGAAAACAAGATTATTTTATGAAACTCAAAGCGATATAAACTGAATATTATTGAAAGATGTCTAACCTCTCTGTAACTACCGACTCAAGCTGTTACTATTAAATATTCATAATAGCTAGAGCCATCTTTTGAAAACGGACCGAACTAATTTGTACTCTCAATATATATTATCTATACAGCTCACTCTACACTTAAATTACTACACTTTAACACAGCACGGCGCTCTATTTACAGACCGAAAATCGAAATAAAAAGAAACTGTTTCTTAAGGGGAGGTTCTCATCAAACACGACCAAAATATCGATTTTTTTTTTGCTTAAAAAGTTGGCAAACGTCTCGTAGAATACGCTCGTGAAACCCGTTTTGCCAAATTCAATTTATTTTTAAAGTTATAGTCAAAAAACCGAAGTCGTCTTTTTGCGTACTAAATCACGTACTAAAACTTTAAACGCGTTTTTCTCGAAACCATGTTTTTTGAGACGGGCGGCAAGATATCTCAAAAACTATTATAGATATCGAGATGAATTTTTTATTTTAGAGGTAATTAAATTTGCTAGATCTTGACCTAAAATCACAATTTTACAATAATTATTTTTATTGTTATTGCACTTCTTAGAGCAAAAAAAAGTTTAAAAAAATATTTTTTTTTTGAAAGTCCGCCATTTCGTTAATTTTTAACTTTTCTTCGTGATTCTAAATCAAGATCCAGCAAACGTCTTCTTGTTTATAATAAATTTTGATTTTTTGATTTCAGACAAAAATTGGATGAGTTACCTTGCCGCCCGTAGAGGTGTCATTTTTTTCGATGACTTTTTTTCAATGCATATAACTAATAAACTATTTGGTATTTTTGTTCAAAAAAGTTTATAAAAGCAGTTAATAACATACTCAATAAGTACCAATAAACTTGACTACTTTATTCATTTCCTTCCATGAGAAAAAAAATCGCAAAAATCACGTAATTTTTTGATCGCTATATGAGAACCTTCCCTTATTTATCAAACTGACAATCGGCCGAATTGACGATCTACAAAAAAAAACCCTTTCAAATTGTTGGACGAGAAAGGGAAAATAAAATGCCCAAAATACTCTTTTTGAAATTCACTCGAAAAATAAAAAATCCGCAATTGACTACTACACTCGCAGGTCCGCTCTTTCTCCAAACTTAAAGAATCGGTCGCGGAAGCATCGTAGAGATTTTTGTCTATTCGGCATCAGCATAAGTCTTTGTAGACTCTCGAGCTTTTTTCGCATCTTCCGACCAAAATGCAACTCTAGTTCCTTTATTTCTGTGTGTGTGTGTGTGTGTGTGTGTGTGCGTGCGTGCGTGCGTGCGTGCGTGCGTGCGTGCGTGCGTGCGTGCGTGCGTGCGTGCGTGCGTGCGTGCGTGTGTGCGTGTGTGCGTGTGTGCGTGTGTGTGTGTGTGTGTCTGTGTGTGTGTGTGTGTGTGTGTGTGTGTGTGTGTGTGTGTGTGTGTGTGTGTGTATCGAGAAGAGTTGGATTACTCAACACTCTATACGTGTATTGGAAGAATGTTATTTATTCTCCGTATCTTCTGGATTTTTCCGCAGGAGTCAATTTGCAGTGTTGCTGCAAGCTTTACACATTTTGTTTAGGGACCAACACACACATTCGTCGAACATTTATGCGTTGCATTTAGTCTAGTAAGCTTAATATAATTTTAATTTGAATTTTGATTTTTATTATATTTGTTATATATATATACATATATATATATATATGTGTATATATATATATATATAACACATCGTTCAATAAGTCCCGAGACTAACAACGAAAACAACATTTTCTTTCAAAAATAATTTTTGTTCATCAATATATTTTCTTTTTAGAGTGATACAATCTTTCCAACGCCTTTCCAACATTTGTATACCATGTTTATAGAAGGATTTATCCTTTGCTTAAAAATAGGCTTCAGTTTCGGCAATGACCTCCTCATTCGAGCCAAATTTTTTTTCCTGGAGCATTTTTTTGAGATCAGCAAAGAGCCAGTAGTCGCTGAGGGCTAAATCTAGCAAATATGGGGGGTGGGGAAGCAAATTAAAGCCCAATTCGTTCAATTTTGCCATCGTTTTCATGGACTTGTGACATGGTGCATTGTCTTGGTGAAAAAGGATTTTTTTCTTCTTCATGTGCGGTCGTTTTGCTGCGATCTCCTCCTTCAAACGTACCAACAAGTTAATATAATAATCACTGTTGATCGATTTACCTTTTTCCAGGTAGTCAATGAAAATCACGCCATGTGTATGCCAAAAAGCAGACGCCATGACTTTGCCAGCAAACTGCTGCGTTTTTGGACGCTTTGGGCGGCTTTCACCAGCCATGCGCTACTCAGATGATTGCCGATTCGACTCCGAAGTAAAATGATGTATCCATGTTTTATCCATGGTCACGTATCGACGCAAGAAATCCGTTTTATTGCGAGTAAATAGCGATAAACAACTCTCTGAATCGTCGACTCGTTGCTGTTTTTGTTCCACTGAAAGCAATCGCGGCACCCACTTGGAAAAAACCTTTTTCATGCTCAATTTTTTACGAAGGATTGTAAATACGCTTCCAGATGATATCTGTGTCATTTCTGCAATCTCACGGACCTTCACTTTGCGATTTTTCATTACAATTTTTAACACTTCACTCACATTTTCCTGTGTAACGGCTTCCAATGGCCTACCCGAACGTTCCGCATCGTTTGTGTCCGTACGACCACGTTTAAACTCAGCATACCAACGACAAATCGTTGGTTTGGATAGAGAGGAGTCCGGGTAATGTTTTTTAAGCCATTGCTGGGCTTTTACGGTGTTTTTACCCATTAAAAAACAATGTTTTATCAACACGCGAAACTCGCTTTTTTCCATTTTTCAAACAAATTACAAAGTGACTTTACTCTAACCTCGATAACTCTGCTGTTTGTGATCCGATCGACGTGAAATTTTTACACGTTTTATGTAAAGGTTCGCAATCTACGGAAACGTGGCCAGTTTGGTACTACTAGCACCACCTCTGGGTTAGTCTCAGGACTCATTGAACGATGTGTTATGTATATATATATATATATATATATATATATATATATATATATATATATATATATATATATATATGTATATATAATTTTATATATTTATTAATTTGATTTTTCTTTATTATTTTTCATAAATATAATTTTTATAATTTAATTATATTTTAATAATACTTTAATTGTTACGTCACGCAACAGCATCAGTTTTTTTACTTTTAAGGTATGCACTGTTGACTCATGAATTTTGAATCTAAATATTTTATTTTTTTACAGTGAAATTCGCATTTGTTTTTTTTAATCAAAATCTGCATTATTTTAGTTTATCTAAAACTTTCTTCGTGTTTTTACTATATTCATCGTATGTTTTACCTTTAATTACAATATCATCTAAAAAGACAGTCACTTTACGCATTGATGCAATAATTCGTTCTATTTGACCCTAAAAATATCCTGGTGCCAAAAAATACCGCATGGCAGTGCTTAGTTGTTGATATAATCTTTTGTGAGTGTTTAAAACTGTTAGGTAACTGCAGATGAAATGGCCGATTTAGCAATGACATAAAGTTAGCTGCAATTTTAGTGTATTATGTTGGCACAAGGCGGCGCAAGTGATATGACATATTAAAGTATAAATACTACTACCTTGGTTTATGGAGTCATTTCTGTTTTGCACTTCATAGTGATCGTAAAAACAAAAAGAGAAAGTGAACATGGAAGTGAATCAAAAACGGCTATTTTACTATACGAATTTAAATTAGAGCACAACGCAACGGAAGCAACGAGGAATATCAACAGTGCATTTAGGCCTGATACAGTTAGCGAACGAACCACTCGGCGGTGGTTCGAAAAATTTCGATCCGGAGATATGGACCTTGGAAATGAGCAACGTGGACACCTAGGAGCATCGATCGATAACGACGAGCTGCGTGCATTAGTGGAGTCTGACCCCCGCCAAACCATAATGGATCTTGCCGAGAAATTAGGCGTTCACAATTCGACAGTTTGCCGCCATTTGCAACAACTTGGAAAAGTGAAAAAGCTTGATAAATGGATTCCGCATGGTCTTACCGAGCAAAACATGACGTGTCGAATGGAGATTTTAAGTTCTCTTCTCTCCCGCAACAAAAAGAAACGGTTCTTGCACCGAATTATGACCTGTGATAAAAAGTGGATTTTATACGATAATCGTCGCCGATCGGCCCAATGGCTAGATGCCGATGAAGCGCCAAGACACATGCCGAAACTAAGCCTTCATCCAAAGAAAATAATGGTAACTGTTTGGTGGTCTGTAGCTGGTGTTATCCACTATTCGTTCCTGCAACCTGACGAAACCATCAATGCTGAGAAATACTGTGCTCAACTGGATGAAATGCATCAGAAATTGATAGTTCAACGACCTAGGCTTGTCAACAGGGATGGGGTGGTACTGCTTCATGATAACGCACGACCTCATGTATCGAGAACAACGGTCCAAAAATTAAACAAGTTGTGCTATGAGACTCTTCCTCACCCTCCAGATTCACCAGACCTCTTATCAACAGATTACCATTTCTTTAAACATTTGGATCATTTTTTGACAGGAAAAAGATTTAATAATGAAGCTGCTGTCAAAAATGCCTTCGAGGAATTTTTTTGAACCAGAAACTCAGACTTCTACAAAACTGGAATAAATGTACTTGTATCTCGTTGAGAAAAGTGTGTTGTATCTATTGGTCCCTATTTTGATTAAATAAATTGTCTTTATAAAAAGTTACAGCTGTTTAAAAATTTATTACTTAATCGGCCATTTTATCTGCAGCAACCCAATAGATATTTTTCAGAATCTTTAATTAATTGCACTTGTGCATAAGCTTCTTATAAATCCATTTTTGAGAAGTAAGCATCCTCCTCCCTTAATTTTGCAATTAAATGTTCGATTTAAGGCTGTGGATGTCGCTTCACCAATATATTTTTATTTATCATCATTATTATATTCTCCACATATTCTTCTTGATCCATCAGGTTTAACTATTGGTGTAACCCACTCACTTCTTTTGATGGGATTCAATATTTTCTCTTGTACTAATCTACAAATTTCATTTTAAACCTTTGTAACGCGATTCGAACAAACGTGCATCACAATTTGCATTTACACGTGCTCACACGCACAAATAATTTTCCCTCCTTATCGAATTTATTTGGCGCCAGATAAGGAGGGTTAGTCTGACTCGTCCAAAACACGCCCTCTCTGCAAGGGGGTTCAATCGATTTTCTCGTAGCTTATTATTCGCAAATTAGGCGGTACTCACGGGTACTTCTGTCCATTACTACCCGATCGCACGCTTAACTCTCTTTTTTACCTACATACGGAATTCTGAGTTTCGATGCACGCGAGTGTCGAAAGACACCACTAACTACGTTCTCTCTCTCTCTCCCTCTCTCTCTCTCTCTCCCAGTTTACACTCGATTATGTACCCAAGACTAGTTTTAATCTTTTGCGACTCACCACACTTATACAATAATCCAAGCGACGGTGAAGTAAGAGGACGCCAATGGCTCGCCCGTTGCACGACCTGAGGGGTTTGACATTCGCCGACGTCAGTACCCTTGCAGTTGGCTTTAAAATCTATGCTTCCTCATATTCTCTGACACTGGCTGAATTATAGAGCAGGGTTTTCTCGCTCTTTGTTTCACCTGTCTAGATGATCACTGTCATTCGATTGTAGCTATTCTTATTAATCATTATTATCTTAACTCTCTCTCTCTCTCTCTTTCTCTCTCTCTCTCTCTTGATCAACTTCTCTTTATTCTCTTTCTTCGCACTTATTCTGTTGCTGGGCCCGCTGTTGTTGGCCGGCGGCAGCTATCGAACAATCGCTACAAGCCTAACCCTGCAGCGCATATTTCCTCTCCGCTATTTTTTCTGAATCTTCACACTGTCATCGCTTCCTTTATGTCATATTTTTTTTTCTTAAGGCTAATTCTCGAAAATTCATTACCCCGCTACTTGCTCTGCCCCCACTCAAACCAGCTCGTACATGCAGGCTGCATACGTACAGAATATTTTGTGCTTCACAAAAAATTGGCATGGTATTTACACTCATTTTTATGACAAATTTTGATTTTTTGTAAATTTCTATATTATCAGAAAACAACTCATGGTATTTTCTAAAAATACCTCTTTTTTTTTATTTAAAAAGTTTTCAGTTGATGAAAGCGGTACTTAACTGGCGGGTTATTTTGTTCATCAACATAATGCTCGGTCAAGTTTGTTACTTCAGCATTCGTCGCGAACGCTGGCAGTAAACAGTCAACTAAACGTTTGACCGCCTCACGTTGCTTCCTTTTAAATATTTAAATTCCAGCGCACTTAACAAGAACACAAATATTCTCGGCGTTATCACTTGCGTCAAACTCACGTCACTCTCCATTTTTTACACGCCACAACTCACGCACCGACCTCGTATCTACATCGAGCTTTGAAATAAAATCCATTACGAGAATAAGAACATGATCAAGATCTTTTATCGCTTTTAGTTCAATTTTCTCGATATGTTCGTCGATCTCAAAATTCTAATCTAATACATTTAACAGTCGTTTCACTTTCCCGCTACACTTTTAATTGCGGCCTTCGTTGTTTTCAAATGACTGCTAAATTGTTTTAAAACTTACAGACCGGCAAGCGAAAGCATTGCACTTGAGTCAAAGAATGTTTGATACACTTTATCGTCAAGTTTTACGGCAATGAAGTGCCGATTCTCGGCCGTCACGGCTGCCACTTTATCTTCGTCACTTTTACTCATCGCTTCGCTATTTTTAATTCTACGCCAATTTCTTTATTTAAGTTACTCACTTCTACATTTTTTTGCACCTCCTTCGTGTTTGTTACGTAATTATTGTTAATCTCGCGTGGCCGTTCGTAAAATTACCGCTCACCGTCGCGTATGATGCCCTTTCTAGCGAAATCTTTAAACACAACTTTATCGAATGATTCACTACGTTAGTTATATGGTATTATATTACTATCGCCGTTATTTTCCATTTTTTCCAACCATGCAAACTTTTTACGCATCTCTGCAAAAAATTCCAAATTTTTGTTGTTCTCTACGCGCTTTACACCTCCCTTTGTCTTTTGTTCACTCTTACTTACTTGACTGATTATTCAGAAAACAGTATCTTATTGTTTCCCAACGCAAAAAGCGATCGTTTTCTAAGATCGGGATTAAATTGGCTCTACCTCTAATAAACACGCGCTTAACAAGCAATCACGCTACACTTCTTGGTCACCGAGCACACTATATCCGCGAACCCGCAACTCTTTTCGCACCTCGTCAATATTTAATCGCGCTATGTCGCGTTCTGCCGAATGCCTTTCTCATGACTGCATTAATTATTTCGTAATGTGTGGAATGTTACTCATCTTCACTTATTTTTATGTACGTGCGTAACACTTTTCCCAAAACTCACACTTGTATTGCCAATGCACACAATACTCGCGAAGTTGCAACAACGCTTCTTTCCCCTCACGCCAAAATCAGCAAATAATTTTAAAAAATAAATGAAATAATTATATCGATTATCGAAAAAATACTATTAAAGAATTTATATTAAATTTTATAGAGCTTTCATATTGAAGAAATACTATTGAAGTATTTCCACAGAAAAATATATCTTGTTTCGGGCACCTATCTCCGCAGTTCAAGAAAACTCTCACTCATTGGTCGTTACGACCACGAAAAAAATCTCAGCCAAATTGTAAAAGAAAAACATAAAAATAGTCACGTACAACACAATGCCGAAATTTTAGCCACACTTGACAACATGTGAAGTGTCTGCAACGTATTTATTTTGAAGTTTGACCTTCTCTTCGAAATTATAAAGTACGATTCGACTGGCTTGTGTTTTTCTCTTGCATGCTTTGTTTAATGGTTTTTCTTCCTTCCCCTTTTCCCCTACACATAAGCATTTCCCGAAAAACGTTTTGTCCTCATATCGTCAACATTTTTAATTTTAATTTTAATTACGAATGGCTCCATGTTGGGTGCCAAATTTATTACGCGATTTTAAACCAACGTGCAACGTAATTTGTACTTATACGTTTTCACATGCACAAATTATTCTCCCCCCTTATCGAATTTATTTGGCTCCAGATAAGTAGGGCTTATCCGGCTTATCTGAGACATGTCCACTATCTGATCTCACGCTAAAATCTTTCTCTCATTCATGCACAAATTTTTACCTTGACGCGTAAGTCGTCTATGCAATGTGCCTTAAAATCTACAGATAAATGCAAAGGCTGTAAACGCGTATTTCACCCTTCTTCTTCAAACGCCGCGTTGTGCTGTTAGTTGCGTTTGCCGTTCGCCGTTTGCCTCGGTTTCGTCAGACACGTCTCTTAGTAAAATCTGTTCAGCGAATGCAATTTCTGTTGCAGTGCCTGCCTAAGTGCGATCAGCTGCTATCCCCACCATATCGATTTTAGATAGGCACCTCGACGGTAAGTGACTACTCAGCCAGTACTCACCCTTCTTTCCTTAGCAACAGAAGCTGTCGAAATATTGTACTTGTTACTCCATTTATACGTATCTTCGAGCATGTCGTCGAATGAGATGCCGGGATGGTTCACGGCGTGGAACAATACACTGTTTAAGCCTTTTAGAGCTTCTGTACAAAGCAGTCTTGAGATACTTTCAAAACGAATAAATTCGTTAGAAACTGAAATTGAGAATACGAATAATGAACTTTGTGAGGAAATAAATGCTATTATCGCCGTCTCCGAGAGTTATGAGCAGGATAATTTGATCTTGACTCTTTGTGAAATTCGCATATTGGGGATTCCGGTTCATATTATTAACAGTTTCCACAGGCAATTCAGCGAGTTTTTGAAGTTACAAACTGTTTATTACGTAAATATTGTTACGTCAGTTCAAAAATGGTTTCCTCCCTCATCTCTTGCTGGCACTGTAGTTAAATGTGATCATTAGACTCTAGTTATTAGTGTGTCTTCGCTGAATATTCGAAATAAAATTGTATCTCAATCACGTGGTAAATCATGTTTGCCGATTTTTGGAGTAGATCGTGATAGCAAAGTTTTTATAACACATCTTTGGTCTCGTCAAGTTTGTGAATTATTACGTGCTGCAAATCAAAAATACAAAGAACGTCGATATTTGCGACCGTCCGTGCGTAACTTGCTTGTATGTATGCATATTGACACTCATTCACTGTTAATCCCAATTAGATCTTTGGATGATCTTGCTAAACTTACACCGCGTACTCAGCCACAATAAGTGAAAGCTGCTCAGTTGGGTCTTTTTGATTTGTCAGGTTATTTTAGTATTTGTCATAGTAATTTTAATCATTTATCTGCCCACTTGAATGATTTGGAATTTTTTTTCGCAAGCAGTGCATGTAAACATGATGTCATTGTTCTTACTGATAAGTGTCTTGAACCTAGCATACCTGATTCTCCTTATATAATTAAAAACTACAAGTTTTTAAGGCATGATCGAGTTGGTAAGCAGGGTAGCGATGTTCCGTTTTACGTTTATGACTGTTATAGAACTAGCGTAATCACTTGTTCAAATCCCCGGTTTAATAACACGCCGGAATGCACGTTGAAGATCGATCTGATTCTTCGAAAATGCTTATTACTGTTGTGCATCGGCGTCCACACGGTGCTTATCCCATAAAATTATTTGAGGGATTAGATATCCTATCAAAATACTCTTACTTTATTGTGACGGGTGATTTTAATTTTCCCTTGCACAAGGAACATCCATACTCTACATATTTTCTTAATATATTGCAAGAGCATAGTCTTGAGCTAGTACCATCTGATCTCACTTATTATGTAATCAGAGAGAACAGTACTCGATATGATGTGGCTCGGCTTGTTTGTAGTACCTTCATTAAAATTAGCCCATAAATTTTCAAAAACTGACACACCTTTTGCTGCCGGTAATGACCTTATTTCATTAGAATATTGTCTTCCGTCACTTTTTGTTGCTTCATAAACTACAACAATACGTAGTCTAAGTAATATAAATATTAAATCATTTACTGAAGATTTGTACTCATGCTTAAGGCTTTCTCTCCCGGCTGAGCCATCGCTTATATTTTGTGGCTTACCTCAAACCTATTCATCGGTTGTTATCAATCATTTTGTTTCTCCTAATAGAGGTTGTGTATTATCCATGGCTTAATCACTGACTAGTGCTGTTATTAAGACTTTTAATAGGCATGCTCTTTCTAGAAATCTTAGAATTCGATCAACTTACAAACCTTGGGTCTCAAAAGATATTCGCTTGCTCATGGAGACTAAAAGTGCAGCATATCGCAGAGCCAGAACAATTGGTAGACCTGCTGATACACTAACGTTTGTCAACTTGCGTTTGCTAGTTAGCAACAATATTGATTTTGTGCAGAATAAATATTTTATTCTCTACTGGAGTCATCCAATAAGTCTAAGTCCTTGTGGTTTCGTCTAAAGAAAATGGATGCGATGATTCCTAATACTCTACCATTTAGTTAATTTACGCCCAACACATTGAATATGCATTTTGCAAATGTCTCACGTTCATTTCAATCCCTTCAACAAACAGATATTGGTGATAGCCTTAACCATTTGCCCTCTGATGACTAAACAGGCAGATTTGATTTTAATTTTATATCTGAGCGGGACCTTGACTGTGTACTAAACAAGGCAGTGAAGAACTGCACTGGCTCTGACTTTATATCTACAAGAACATTAAAATTAGCTTATCCGTCGCTTCGCCCGTATCGTCTTGCTATTTTCAACAACTTAATTCAGCAAGGTATTTTTCCTGAGTGCTCAAAACTCGTAGCTATTTTGTCACTTTGTAAAACTCACGCGTCTAAGTCGCTGTCTGATATATGTCTTATAGCTTTATTATCTGAGATCTCGAAATTATTTGAATGTGTAATAAATGAATAATTGTTAAGTTTTATAAACAAAAATAATCTATTGGATTAATTTTAATCAAATTTTAGATCTTACCATTCTACGCAAACTGCGTTGCTTTCTTTCACAGAAGAAGTAAGATTTGTTATTGATCGCTATCTAGTTACTCTATTGGTTCTCTTTGATTTTTTTAAAGTCTAATACGGTCCCTCAGAAGCAATTTTTAAAGAAACTTCGTGCTTTAAATTGTTCTGATGCCGTAGTTAAATGGTTTGCGAGTTACTTATCTGGTCATTTGCAGGCTGTACGTGATGTGAATAGAGAATTGTCGGTACCTATTCAAACTTACTATGGTGTATCTCAGGGAAGAATCCTGGGACCACTACTGCTCACAATTTTTATAGATGATCTCCCCTAGGTACTATACGAGTATAACTCAAAGCATACCAGGCTGTTCAATAAGTTTTGTGATTCGATAAGAGAGGGTGTTGCTGCTAGCCTAATTTTTTTTTTTGTTATGTTGGTACACTCTTCAAGTATCGTGCAGTGATTGAATTTTTATTTTTGGAAGGTTTAAAAGCAAAGGAAATTTATGAACGAATGTTGAAAGTGTATAAGGACTCTTCGCCTTCAATTAGTACAATAGAAAGATAGGTTGCTAAATTTAAACGTGGTCGTACAAGCCTTGAAGACGATCCACGTCAAGGACGTCCAAAAATAGCAACAACACCAGAAATCATAGAAAAAATACAGGATATTGTATTGAAAAATCGTTGAGTGACTTAAAGTAATTTAGTAGAAGCCCTAGATATCTCATTGGGCAGTGTAAGCAATATTTTGACTGAAGTATTGGGTTTTAGAAAGCTGTGTGCACAATGGGTGCCGCATTCGCTAACAATGGAACAAAAACATATTCAAATGCGACTTTCTCAGCAACACTTAGAGCGTTTTCGAAAAGATAAAGTGGATTTTGTGCGTCGATTCATCACTATGGATGAGACTTTGGTCTATCACCATGATCCTGAATCAAAACAAGAGGCTAAAGAGTGGTGTGAACTTGGTTCTTCGGCTCCGAAACGAGTTCGTGTCCAGAAATCGGCCAAGAAAGTGTTAGCATCAGTTTTTTGGGATGCGAAAAGAATTTTGTTTATGGATTACTTGCAAACTGGTAAAACAATAAATTATGAATATTATTGTAACCTTTTAGACCAGCTGAAGGAAAAAATTCGTGAAAAAAGACCCGGTTTGCAGAAGAAAAAAATCCTTTTTGATCAGGACAATGCACCGTGTCACAAGAGCATTTTGACAATGGCTAAAATCCATGAATTGAAGTTCGAATTATTGGAGCATCCACCGTATTCACCAGATTTGACCCCTAGCGACTTCCATCTGTTTCCAGACCTAAAAAAATTTATGCGTGGAAAGCGTTTTTCATCAAATGATGAGGTCATAACAGATGTGGAAGCGTATTTTGCAGCCTTTTCAGATTCTCACTTCAGGGATGGAATACATAAATTGGAATCTCGTTGGAACAAGTGTATTGATGTTCAGGAAGACTATACTAAATTATAAAGTGTATTTCAAACCATAAAATTGTGTTTTTCTTATCGAACCGCAAAACTTATTGAACAGCCTGGTAGTATAAATGCTGACGATACACGCATATATCTACATTGCCATCCATCTCAATTACCTGATTATATCAGTTTCAGCGCTATATTTCTACCCTTAATTTTGATAATCTCCCAATGCTAAGAGTGAATAATGTTGTTATACCGTATACAGATTGGATTACTGACCTTGGTATTCAACTCTCTTCTACTCTAAACTGGGTATCTCAAGTCAGGCAAATATCTAGTTGCGTAAATAGTGCACTTAACTCTCTTAGGTTGCACAGGCGTACGCTTTCTCGTTATCTTAGGCAGCGTCTTGTTGAGGTCTTAATCGTTCCATTTTTTGACTATGGTTTTGTAATTTATCATAATCTGACTCAGGAACAAGAATTAAAACTTCACCGTTTACTAAACTCATATGCTTGTTTTGTGCATGGTTTTATACCATGGAAAGCACTGATGACACCTTATCGCCTATCACTGGGTTGATTAGATGCGAGTAATAAGAGTCCATTATTCACAGCAGCTTTAGCATTTAATTGTATAACAAATGGGCAGCCTGCGTACTATTGCGTATTATTCCTATTTCCATTTTTTCTCATAAGATAATTATTCTTAATTTTTTAAAAATAATGATTATTCTTATTTCCTTATGTCCTTAAAGTAATAATTATTATTATTTCTTTAAAACAATAATTCATCCCAATATTAATTTACTAAAATAATCATTCTTAAATACAATTGAAGTAATGTAGCGTGTAGTACAGGCAACGCAAAAACCTCAATAAATATTAATTAAATAACCCTTTGGTTTTACCTAAGAATAACGTCAATCAATTAATTACTTCTCCGACAGGTCATAGTAATTACCTAAGAATTAATTAAAAATTGTAATTTTTAAAAAATGATTATTTAAACTTTATTTTGCGCTTATTTCTTTTTTTTAAACAATTTTGTAATTATAAATTATTTTTGTCAACCACAGGTTATCGTTCTTATTCTTAGTGGTAATTATTTTTAACTTAAATAATTATTCTTTATTTAAATATCATTGTGTAAATTAATATACCACAAATTGCGTAAAATGCGACGAGAAACTTTGTCCTTTTTTGTAATATGCGCTAAATTTTAAATAGAATACGATCATGTAATTTAATTTAACGTTTCTATTAAAAATAATAAATAACGAATATGCGTAGAAATTATGCAAAAAGGAATCATCTCTCTCTCTAATTCTCACTTTTCCTCCCAAAAGCAACGCCTTAAGAGATACGCAGTAGCGTCTACCCCGCGCTAATTTCAATCGTTTTGGTACAGAGTCATCTCTGTTCGAGTGTATAAAAAGGCAAGATCAGCCCGCGGAGACACTCTCCGTTACTATTTTTCACCTACTCAAGATTCGTCACTTGTCAATCAAGCAATCAAGTATTCAAGTTTTAATCAAGTTTTCAAGTTTTATTCAAGTTTTTAAGTTTTCTAGCAGAGGGAAGGAAGAGAGAAAGAGAGAGAATTAGAGATCATCGCATCTGTATCAAAGTAAGCGCCAATAAAATTATATCTCTATATTTCAAACCTTTTCTTTCTATTTCATCAATTACTTTCATTTTTTTATTTTTATTTTTAAACTCTGTAACTACTCGCTGTCATCCGGAAATTAAACGGGCCTTACACGAAGAGGCCTGATCATTTCCTTACCTTTCCAGAAGTCAGACGGGCCTTACAAGAGGCTTGTCTGAACTCTAAATTCCCTCCTTATTTATATAGTAGATTTAAATTTCCTTTCTTTGGTGTGTTTTATACGCATTAATACTATTTATTAAATAATTTCCAAAAAAATTAAAACGACTCTGCTCCCGTCCCAAGCTATTGGGCTAACACCCAGGCTCGGAAAATACAAGTGTTTAATCCTCTAAATTAAATAGAGGAAAATAAATTTTCAATATATGTGATTTCCTTTTTGGACGTTAAAAAATTATAGTAAAATTGATTTGAGTCGCATAAATAATAAATTTCATATGAAATTTTGTAATTATAAGGGTTGATATTAAATAACTATAATATTTGAAGACAATTTATATCACAACCGATTTAACTACAATAAATTTTTAACAAAGATCGGAAATGGATAGTTTAGTTAACCGGATTTGAAATAATCGAGCATGAATCCCATATTGATACAATCTCTAATTTTACATTGTCGTTTTAGACGAAAGAAGTTTATTAAAATCTCATAACTAATCAATAAAGCTTAAAAAATGACATATCAAGTTAATTCGTATCGCGCAAGTAAATTTTATATATAAGATTTCATAATTCAATGCATCAATTTTAAATAAATACAACATTCGAAGGCAATTTATTTCACAGCTGGCTTAAGAATATTTTCGACAAGGATCGTTATTAAATAGCCTAGTGAACAAATTTTTAAAATAATCAAGCATGAATTCATCAATTGTAACAGGGAAAATTTTCTGCCTGTAACTTAAGCGTTAACTAGTAACGCAATATAGAGTTTCGTATGAATAGCAGCGTAGGAACCTAAGCATACACGTTATACTGTTTTCTTTTTCTTTAAGCTATTCTATTATTTTTAATATAATCCCTTCTAGCCCTAGCACTAGTCAAATGTTCAAGTCCCTTTGCGGGAGTAGTTATCTTAAAAACTTAAATGCTACGGCTTAAAATACTTAAGCTCTATTTATACAGGGTGACAAATGGGAAGTTGCCTAAAGTAATCACATAATTTTTAGGAAAGTGCAGAGACAAAAATAATAAAAATACATATTAAATTAGTGAAGTGGTCATTTTTATTTGAAATAGGTTTCAGTTGAATCAAACATTTTCAACAGACACAGATTACATTTTTTTAAAAATGACAAAACCTGGCTAGGGAATAACTATTAATGGTAAATATTATTGAAGTGATCCCCATCTGAACTTGCAAAATAATCAAGCCGTTCTTGGAAACTTTGAAAAAACTTGTTCAATTTTAGATGAAGAAATATTAAAAATTCCTTTTCTAATAGCTTCTCTTAAGGGGTTACCCCCACTTGTAGCTCAACAAAAAGGCCTTTTTCATGAATTTTTTTAAAGAAAACTACAAAACTTTTTTAAACGATTATTATATCATCTCAAAGAATACATCTTGAAGAACTTTCAGTAATTTTTTTATTGCAAAACATTACATTGTTAAGTGGCAAATGGCCGCCAATCAAATAGTGTTTTTATTTGTACGGTTTGCGATGACCAACATTGCGGCGAAGTGGATCATCTGAAACAAAAACTGTGAATAGATTTCGTTAAATATAAGTATAAACTATTCTTTAATCGAAGGATTTAAAAAAATGTTCATTTTTCACAAAATGGCGGACAAAGTTAATGGTTCGGTTTTAACGAAAAAAAACGGCCGTTTTTTTGCTATAAAACCGTGCTTCGTCCATTTTATCAGCATATTCGTGCGCGTTGTGTCCACAGCTCACTCCGATTGAGTTCAAATAAAATAATAATGATTTTGAACCTTCGTTGAATAGTCCAACGGCAATATAAGCTGCTAAATTTACAACGATTGCTCCACTCGAGACGATTTTTGGGCTGATTTTCCAAATAAGTTGATTGAAGCTTTCGTTGTTATTTTGATTGGAGCCACCGACGCATCTTTCGAGTAAAGTTTCTTTACTCAGATCGTCGTATATAGGTCTGATGGCATCCAATACATTTGATGGAAGTGGTCTGTAATCGTGTTGGAAAGCCTCGTTTCTCGCCTGAGCTCGTTAATATGAACACCACGATTCTTCACCGGTTGGACATCTCTCATGGTGTGGTTTTGCATCGGTTGAACTGTAATGATCGAAGGTCGCCCATATTGCCTCATGCATATCGTGAACAGAAGCAGAATGGCGTCGAATAGCAAGTCCATAGTACACAGTGAGCTTGTCAATAAATTTTCCTGTCAGCTGTCCTTTACCACCAAGCTTTTTGTTTTTTTTTAGTAAATTACGATAACGGGATCCCATACGCTTTTGGACGTGTCCGATGCATTCTTTTTTTATAACTTCTACGTCGTCATAAGGATGAGACTTTAATAGCCCAGTGTACGTCTTCGAATCTCCGTCTCCAATATAGTAACGGTACAGGACATTATATTTTGCTATTGAACGCTTGAAGACTTCGATAATAGAGTCCACCTCCATTTTTCCCGAGGAGCCTTCGTGATTTGCACTGCAGTTATCTTCGTCTGTTTCGTACCATTGTTCGTATTCCGCATCATTTAGTTTATGTTTCTACGATTCACACATTTTACAATACGCACTTTTTACCACGAGATCAAGTACTTTTCCACTGTAGTAGCCTATGACTGATGTAACTCCGAACAACGACGAATATTCTCGTTTCTTCCAGGATCCATCTCCGGAAACTGTTAATTTAGAAGTTGCATCTTCTGCTGCATTATGTGTATTTTCAATTTCTTCTCGTACGGCTTTTTTAAATATTACATCTGCACATGTTTTCACAGACTCATAAATACTTTTTAAAATTATTGAATATGTATTCTCGGTAAGAAACCTTGGCATGTCCATAAGTCCGCAAAATGTTTGTGCTCCAGCCAATCCTATGCCGAGAACTCTCATAGTGAATATAAATTGACGATTTATTTTATACGAATGTGCCACAAAAGGAGAAGATAGTATCAAATTATCTGCACATGAGTCACATTTCACAACGACTTTGAAGCCCAGTCCTCTTGCATTTGCAGTTTTAAATTTAATATTTCCATTACACGTTTTGCACTTCACTAAACTTGAAATTGCAGCAAACACAACACAAAAGTTTAAAATGCGATATTCAATATTCGGGCTTTGATTCACAGTCATATCAATATTATCTTTCAGTTTCTTCGCAGACGTGCTGAAAGTTTCAGTTTCCGATTCGGCCAGGTTCGGGTTAAAAATACCCTTCCTTTTTTTTGGTCGAGATTTCCGTACCTTTTCACTGCTTCTTGTTTCTCGCGAACCTTTTTTTCGATCCATTTTTGAATGTAAAATAAATAAAAACTGCGCTTATAATATTGTGAACGGCGGAAATAAATACGTCTCATATAGTTGAACTTTCAAGCTACACTGACGAATTTAAACGATAAAAGGCAACGAAAATTCGTTTCTACGAATTCCAGTCTATTATATAAACGTTGTAAATGCCAGGTATATGACCACTGTCATCGAACAATCGATTGAAACCGTCGAGAGGGTCGAGCGTGCCAGGTGTCAGACTAGCCGGTTGTTTACACAACGAATTCTTCTCTTCCAAGTCAATTTTGTTCGGATCGACTTGAAATTTTCAGGTCATATTCTCAGATATTTATACTTCAAAAAAATGCAATTAACAAAAAATCGATTTATTCAAAGTCGCAAGTGGGGGTAACCCCTTAAATCATCTTCGGTCTTGGGTTTTTCCGCATAACAGTAATCTTTCAGGTAGCCACATAAAAAGAAATCACACGGGTTTCAGTCCGGTGAATCAGAGGGCCATTCTATACCTGCGCGTGCAAACTAGGGATATCCTAAACCGATGACGCGTTCACCATAAACTGCGTAAATTGCTTTAAATACCTCTTGAGTTCTATGCTGCGTAGCACCATCTTGCATAAAATAATAGTTCCTGAGTAATCCACGTTTCTTAGCAAAAGGAAAAAATTTTGTAAAAATGTAACATAATAAATTTATTATTAATCTTAGTGTCTCTCGATTTAGTTTTAAAGCTGCTGCAGCTTTTCTAATTAAATCCGATAGATTATTCTAAAATGTTCTTCGACTTCTGCAACCTTATCTTCTATTGTAACTGTGTATAAAGGATCAGGAAGATCATGACGACGATCGTCAAGAGTATAATAATTTATGAAGTTATCAATAACTCTAAGAAAAAAGTAAAAAAAAATTTGGAAATTTTATAAAAAACTGTGGTCATACGATAAAGTTAAACATAATTTTTTCATTCTTACCATCTAAGAGTATTTTGACTGGCTACTCTTTTACTACTAAACTTAGTACGAAAACTTCTATACGCTTCAATATAGTTTTTACCTCTAGATTAAAAGAACCTGATGAAATGCACCTTTTCTTCGTTCGTAAAGTCACTCATTTTGAAGTACACGTATTGCTCTTTACGGCGTCACAATAGAAGCTGACAACATTTGAGAATGTACATACGTAAGCCCAGCCTTATAAGATACAGTAGAGGGTGGAAGGTATGCATATACTTTAGGCAACTTCCCATTTATCACCCTGGATACATTCTAAATTAGTAATCAGCAAGCTTATTACCAAGTTAGAAGATAATATCCCACATTTTGACTGTGTGTGTCTGTGTGTATGTCTGTGTGTCTGAGTGTCTGTATGTTTGTGTGTCTGTTTGTTTGTGAGTGTGCTTGTGTGTGAGTGCCTGTGTGTCCGTGTATTTGTGTGCCGTTGTGTATGTATGACTGTGTGTCTGTGTGTATGTATTTGTGCGTCTGCGTATGTGTGTGTGTGGGTGTTACTGTGTGTCTCTGTGTAGGTGCGTCTGTCCTTGTATCTTTGTATGCGTGTCTGTAATTCTGTGTCTTTGTGTCTGTTTGTCTTTGTGTCTGTGTTTCTGTTTGTCTGTGTGTCTGTGTTTCTGTGTGTCTGTGTGTGTGCTTGTGTGTCTATCTGTCTGTGTCTTTGTGTCTGTGCGTCTGTCTATGTGAGTGTCAGTGTGTATGTATTTGTGCCTCTGCGTATGTGTGTGTGTGGGTGTCACTGTGTGTCTCTGTGTAGGTGCGTCTGTGTGTGAGCGTACGTGTGTGTTTCGGTGTGTGTGCGTCTATGTGAGTAACTGTGTGTATGTGTCTGTGTATGTGCCTGTGGAAGTTTGTGTACGATTGTGTGTGTCTGTGTCTTTGTTTATGTGTGTATCTCTATGTGTATCTGTGTGTCTGAGTGTCGTTGTGACTGTGCGTTTGTGATTCTGTGTTTCTGTGTGTGTATCTGTCGGTGTGTGTGTTTGTGTGTGTGTCTGTGAGCGTGGGTGTTTGTCTAAGGTGTCTGTAGGTCTGTGTTTCTGTTTATCAGTATATCTCTGTGTGTGTTAGTGTTTCTGTGTGTATGTGTGTCTGTCTGTGTATGTGTGCCTCTGTGCTTGTGTATCTGTGTGTCCGTGTGTCTGTGTATGTGTCTGTGTGCGTGTTTGTGAGCCTGTGTGTATTTATGTGCGTCTCTGTGCGTCTGTGTGTCTGTGTGTGTTCGTGTGTCTAAGTGTCTTAATGTTCATGTGTCTGTGTGTCTGTGTGTTAGTCTGTGTGCGTGTGTATGTGTGTCTGTGTGCGTGTGTGTGTGTCTGTGTATGTGTCTGTGCGTGTTTGTGTGTCTGTTGGTCTTTGTGGGTGTGTTTGCTCGTCTATGTGTCTGTATGTCTGCGTGTGCAACTGTGTATGAGTGACTCAGTGTGTCTGTTTGTGTGAGCGTGTAAGTTTGCGTGTGTGCGCGCAATTGTGTGTAAGTGTGAATATGTGTGCCTGTGTGTGGGTGTCAGTGTATGTGTGTGTGGCTGTGTGTGCGTCTGTGTGTGTCTATATGCGTGTGTCTGTGTAAGTGTCTGTGTGTGTGCGTCTGTGTGTGTCTATATGCGTGTGTCTGTGTAAGTGTCTGTGTGTGTGCGTCTGTGTGTCTGTCTGTGCGTGTGCCTGTGTATCTGTGTGTCTGTATGTTTTTTATCTGTATGTTTTTGTATCTGTGTGTTTTTGTATTTGTATGTTTTTGTATCTGTATGTCTGTGTGACTGTATGTCTGTGTGTCTGTGTGTCTGTATGTGTGTCTGTGTGTCTAAATGATCGTGTGCCTGTGTGTCTGTGTGTGTACCTGTGTGTGTTTCTATTTGTCTGTATGTCTGTATGTTTGTGTGTCTGTATGTCTGTGTGACTGTGTGGGTTTCTATTTGTCTGTGTATCTGTATGTCTGTGTGACTGTGTGTCTGTCTGTCTGTGTTTCTTTATGTTTGTGTTTCTGTGTCCGTGTGTCTGTGTGTTTGTTTGTGTGTCTGTTTGTCTTTGTGGGTGTGTTTGCGTGTCTGTGTGTTTCTGTGTTTGTCTGTGAGTGTGTCTGTATGCCTGTGCCTGTGCGTCTTTATATTCGTGTGTCTGTTTGTCTGTGTATCTATGTGTGTGTCTGTGTTATTGTGTTATTGTGTGTCTGTGTGTCTGTGTGTCCTTATGTTTGCGTGCCTTTGTGTCTGTTTATCTAAGTGTATGTGTGTCTGTCTGTCTACGTGGCTGTGTGTGTGTGTGTGCGTCTGTGTGTGTGTGTGTGCGTCTGTGTGTTTATCTACGTTTGTATGTGTGTGTATCTGTGTCAGTGTCTGTGTGTGCGTTTGTATGTGTCAGTGTGTGTCTGTGTGTCTGTGTGTCTATATTTCTGTGTTTCCGTGTGTCTATATTTCTGTGTGTCTGTGTGTCTGTCTGCCTGTGTGCCTGTGTATCTGTGTGTCTGTGTGTGTGTCTGTGTGCGTCTCTGTTCGTCTGTTTATCTGTGTGTCTGTGTCTGTGTGTCTGCTGTGTGTATGTCTGTGTGTCAGTGTGTGTGTGTATGTGGCTATGTGTGCGTCGGTGTGTGCGTCATTATGTGTGTGTCTGTGTTAGTGTCTGTGAGTCTGTATGTATGTTGGGTGCCTATGCGTATGTGTGCGAATGGTTGTTTGCAAGAGCATTAGGAATGCCCGAAATGCGAATCTCGCAAGAGTCCATCATCAAGATGTCACGATCGATTTGTGCAAAAGAGGCTTGAGTGGTTGACGACGACGACGACGACGTCGTCTTCACGAGGATGATGATGATGATGATGATGATGATAATAACTCTGCTATACCGGTTCCAAGCCCGGGATCAATTCTCCTTCAATAGGAGAGGGATGAGGAGGGGGAAGCTGGCCGCGGGTGGTGGGAAACCTTGCCCACAGCAAATGTCGTCTTTCTAGACCCACGGCCTGCTTCCGCAGCAACGGTCTCGTTGCGTCGATGCTCTTGCAGCAGCGCGAAAACGAGAACGGCTGATAGAAGGCTCCAACTCATGAATGATGCATGTGATAGTGGTACCTTGCTAACATCCCCAACCACCACCTGATTCACACAACTACGAGTGCTTAAGTCTGCACGACCGGGACCCGGTGGGACGTGGATCGGGGTGCCTTATAAATCAGGCACAAACCGTGTGGTGCTGGGGGTCCTATAAAGGGATATCTTCCGGTGGGTCGTGGACTACTGAGGTAACGCCTGATGCAGATAATGTGCACGATGCAGTACTCACCGGGTGGTGTTCCAAAAGGCGTTCAAAAGGGGATTCCCTCAAGGCTGCGTGCCCTTTCACTTTGGAGGGTACAGCTGTAAAACCAGTAAGGCACTGCTGGGCTGCCAAAAGTTGGGGAGGTCAGACCCAGCCTAGCCAACATGGGAGGCTGCCCCACACATTGGTAGAGCGTTACGCCAAATCTCGTCCTCTGCAGTAGTGCCGATTAGCGTTTGGATGGGACCCTGCTGCGGAGGGCGGGGGGGGGGGGACTGTCAAGGCCACCGGATTGTAGAAGGGCTCAGTTCTCCAAGGAATTCATAACGGTTTGGTGTATTGGCCACTCGCTGATCTTCTTGACCACCACATTATACACACTAATTACACTAATTCTTACAGTAAAACAAAAATGACTGATACAAATAGAATAGCAGGCTCGACAGTGCCGCCTGCGACGTTTATAAACTCAGAGGAGTCCAGGGTGCAGCCCAGCACCCTCACCGCAGCAGTAGGTAACCTGGCTATTGCGGAGGTTAAAGCGACAGAAAAGACAAAGACGGACGTAACGTGCCCCCAGCTGGCTCCTTGAGCCCAGTTAACACGCACACAGACTGCCCTTATAGCCATGGAGGCGCAGACCAAAAAGCAACGGAACGTCGGTGAACCAATTATGACCGGTGTGGCTGTTATAAAGGAGGCAGTTGAGTGCGCGCAGTGGGAATATGACCGCCTTCACCTCTCCTCAGGCACCGCGGCGAAGGGTGACCCGACCGTGACAGGAACAAAACGGAAACGGGAGGTGACGGGACTCAGCCTTGAACAGTCAGCTGCTTACCAAACGGTGGCAAACGACGGAGGCTGGAAGAAAGTCGTCTCCAGAAAGACAGTGGCGGAGACGAAGAAGAAGTCGAAACGCGCGGAATCAGCTCTAATAAAGAAAAGCAAAAAGAAAACCGCGACGATTAAAGACAGAAAGGGCGGGCCGCGCACCAGCGCAGTGCTTATCAAGCCAAGCGACGGGGTGACATAAGCGGGTGCACTTGGACGTTCAAAGGCGGAAGTCGACCCTGAATCTGCCAAGGTGTAGATTTAGAGTTGTCGAAAGACAAAGGACGGTGGACTTCTTCTTAGACTTAGGAGCGGCGTAACAGAGAGACGGAACTTCCAGGAGAAGATCAGACAGACCCTGGGAGGGAACGGTACGGTCAAGGACCTTACTCCAGCCATCCGGTTGGATATACTGGACATTGACAGCGTGACAGACGTTTCTGACATAACGGACGCACTGCGACGTAAGACAGGCGAAGGCCGGGATCCGAAGCCGCATATCATCGGTCCCAATAAGCAGGACATCTGCTTGGCCGTCGTCGAGGTGGAAGAGGGCGCGGCCCAAACCCTCCTCCACAAAGGACGAATAAAAATCGGATGGACCAACTGCCGCGTCAGACATAGGCTAACGGTACCTAGGTGGTACCAGTGCATAGGATACAGACACACTCGTAAAAAAAGTAAAGAGCCCGATAGGTCGCGATGCTGTTGGACTTGTGGGCAACAAGACCATGACGGCAAGACGTGTAAAACAAACGACATAAACAGCTTCCTATGCTCTGCGACAGGGCATAAGGAAGTCGCGCATAGGCCGGGTTCCGGGGCGTGTGGAGTTTTCAGGGCCGCGCTTGAAAACTTCGAGAAGAAGTCCACAGCATGACGGGTGTACTACAGGGTAACCTACATCGGTGCCAAGCAGCTCAGCTGCTATTACCACAGATCGCCACGGAACGGAACGCAGACGTACTGATACTAAGCGAGCAGTACCGGGATCTACGCACTACTGACGGGTGGTTTTCGAATGTCTTGGGCACTTCGGCTATCTAGGTGAGGGGCGCGATGGGCCGACGGGTTCAAGCTTCCTCGTATGGAGAGGACTTCGTCTGGGTTAGAGTTGGCACTATGACTTACGTTAATGTCTACCTGTCCCCAAACGTCGCAGCGAGGGTCTTTGAGGAAAAGATTGGTACACTGGAGGACGCCCTAAGAGATCTCCCGGGTGATCTCATCGTTGCAGGCAACCTTAACTCCAGAGCGATCGAGTGGGGTATAGCGGCAACGGACAAACGGGGTAGACTGCTGCTGAAGATGGCCGCGAGACTTGAACTGGTAGTGGCTAACACCGGACGTACGCCGACATACCTTAGACCAGGATTTGGGTACTCGATACCTGACGTAACGATGACATCGGGCAGAATCTCTTCGTGGATAAGTCGGTGGCGGGTGATTGATGACTTTATGGCCAGCGATCACCAGTATATCGTCTTTATAGTGTTGAGCAGTACCTTGATGCCATGAAACGTACAAAGGGGGAGTCTGCAACCAAAAAGGTTCAACCTTGCGAAACAGAACCATAACCGTTTTAGGGAGGCGCTGTTAGAAGCAGTAGCGCCTTCCGAGGCCGTTCCAGAAGACTTTACGGAAGGCACGGTCACGTGGACTGACAGGATAGTTGATAAAACGATGACACTGATAACGCAACTGTGCGAGGCTTCTATGCCTCGCAAACGAAACGTACCGGACCGAAGAGATATTGTATGGTACTGGTGGTTAGACGAAATCAGTCTCATCCGAAGAGACTGTATCGCGTGCCATAGAAGATTACATCGCGCGCGTAAAAGGGGAAATCCTAACGTCGACGAATTATCGGTTGCGTATAAGACGGCACGAAAGCGACTGACGTACGCTATAAAGGACAGTAAAAAACGGTGTTGGCGGAGACTATGCGAGGAGGTGGACAGGGACCCCTGGGTACTGGGTTACAAAATCGTAACACAGAAACTAGGTAGTTTCGGTCCACCCGAACGCAAAGACAAAACCACCATGGACGCGATAGTGGGAGGTCTCTTCCCGACCCATCTAGTGACGGAGGAACCCTCGGACTATTGCGACCTAGTTGTCCCGGAATTCAGCGAGGTGGAGCTACTATAAGCTACGTCCTCGCTAAAGTCCGGGAAAGCGCCTAGACCTGACGGTATCCCGGGGGAGATTCTCCGGCAGATCTCCATTGTACGTCCGAGATTACTTTTGGACATGTACAATGCAAGCCTACGGACTAGGAGATTTGCAACGCGATGGAAGACAGCTCGATTGGTCCTCTTGTATAAAGGTAAAGGGGAACTCAAGAAACCGTCGTCCTATAGGCCCCTGAGTCTTCTAGACACAGCGGGCAAACTTTACGAGGCGTTGTTAAGACCAAGGATAACAAGCGCGATAACAAACCGCCGGAGAGCTGTCCGATAATCAATATGGCTTTCGGAAGGGCCATTCGACAATAGGCGCGATAAGGGGAGTGACCGTAACTTTCCTACGGACAAGGCGGGTCTGCTACGGCGCGAGACCACTAGTACTGCTTACGACCTTAGATGTAAGAAACACCTTGAATTCCGCCGGGTGGAGGGATATCCTAAAGGCTCTACGGGCTTTTAGGGTACCCCCCTATCTGTTGCGGGTGGCGCGAGATAACTTAAAAGACCGACGAATTACGTACGAGACCACGGAAGGACAGTCAAGTAGGCCGATCACTGCGGGCGTCGCGCAGGGATCAATACTGGGACCTGATTTCTGGAACGTGGTTTGCGACAGCCTACTTATATTTGACTGTCTGTTACTTCGCTATTATTTATTGGGTGTACAACTTTGCTTCCGCCGTTTTGCAATAGATGGCTGTAGTGGTAAGTGGTAGTTGAAATAAATAGATCATCATAGATGTCATACAATAAGCTTAGGTATTTGTAAACATAACGCCATCGAAATATTAGTCGATTTGTGTCTGCATCATAAAGTTATTCTCAATTAAACATGTCAGCTTACGAGCCAAATTCTCGTCATTTGCGGGAGGTTTTAATTTTCTGCTTTAATATGAAGAAATCTGCGACTGAGGCTCATCGAATGCTCTCAAATACCTATGGTGGGGCCGGTATTAGTGAAAGAACGTGCCGAGAGTGGTTTCAACGCTTCAAGAACGGCGATTTTAACGTCGAAGACCAGCATGGCGGTGGTCATTACTTGATCAAGACTCGTGTCAAACGCAACAAGAATTGGCAGGGTCATTGGTAGTGATGCAACAAGCCATTTCAAAACGCCTGAGAGTCATGGGAATGATTCAGAAACAAGGAAATTGGGTGCCGTACAAGTTGAAGCCAAGAGATGTTGAACGGCGTTTGTGTGTTTGTGAACAGCTGCTTGCAAGGCAAAGACGGAAGGGATTTCTGCATCGCATTGTGACTGGGGACGAAAAATGGGTTCACTACGATAATCCCAAGCGCAGAAAATCATGGGGATATCCCGGCCATGCTTCCACGTCGACGGCCAAACCGAATACTCACGGTTCCAAGGTCATGCTCAGTATTTGGTGGGACCAGCTCGGCGTAGTGTATTATGAGTTGTGAAAACCGACTGAAACAATCACAGGCGATCGTTATCGAACGCAATTAATGCGTTTGAGCCGAGCATTGAAAGACAAACGGCCGCAATACAACGAGAGACATGATAAAGTGATTTTACAGCATGACAATGCTCGACCCCATGTTGCGAAAGTGGTCAAGACATACTTGGAAACTTTGAAATGGGAAGTCCTACCCTACCCGCCGTATTCTCCAGACGTTGCTCCCTCGGACTATCACTTGTTTCGATCAATGGCACACGGCCTGGCTGACCAGCACTTCCGGTCTTATGAAGAAGTAAAAAATTGGATCGATTCATGGATCGATTTAAAAGATGACCAGTTTTTTCAACGCGGGATTCGTATGCTGCCCGAAAGATGGGAGAAAGTAGTGGCCAGCGATGGACAATACTTTGAATCATAAATGTATAACCAGTTTTTTACAATAAAGTCTCGAATTTCGGAAAAAAACGGCGGAAGCAAAGTTGTACACCTAATATATACAAGCCGCATAAAAATAGTCAAGATTGCGTAATTGCATAAACTAAATTTGATGAGATAACCCTATGCATTCTTATATAAAATAGATAAGAGAATAAAGTAAATTAAATTATATCCATGTAAATACGCACAGATATTTGATGGAACGCGCAGACACACGTATCGAAAATCGACAGTTTGTCAGTTCACACATAAGCATATACATACACAACAACGATTTCTTGAAACACAGTGCCAGCTGCTTGATGTTTACAATGAAGCGGCGAACAGGTGGCAGCTACAAGACCGATCTCTGAGATTGTGTGCTGTTTACTGAGAATGTGTGAGTCAATAGACGCCTATGTTCATCTTTGTAGAGTCATGCTTGACATAACCTGATAAAATAAAATACCAGGCTTTTTCGGAACATCCCGGCCCAGATAACGAGCCAACCAGGAATACGCCCGTATAAGTAGGAGCCGGAGAATGTCCTGAAGGCCTGAAAAAGAAATTTCCGACAATGGAGTGAAAGAAAAGATAAGTACGGCTAATATATGCGGAGCCGATATGAAGAGCGTATTGATTGATAGCTTACCAGAGAAAGAGAGGAGGGGAGAAAGAGAGAGGGAGAGAGAGAGATAGATCGATAGATAGATAAATAAAAAATTTTATTGTACAAAAATAGTGTACAAGGATAACGCAGTAGATTAACAGTAAAACAAGTAACATTGACAAAAAAAAAAAAATTAAATAACAATGCATAGCGATTAATAATATAATAAGAGTAATATGATAAAATACAATAGATATAAACTAATTATAAAATAAGAGATAAAACATAAAGACATACAGTGTAAACAAAAAGCTTATATTATAATTTAAATTATAGCCTCGATAATAGAGACATTGTATGCTCTCTCTCAACGGAAAGAAGGTAGGTGAAAATAGTGGATTTAAAGCGGGAAATAGAGGATATAGTATGATAAGAAGAAGGTAGACTGTTCCAGAGTCGAGACGAATAGACAAGAAAAGATCTATCATGGAACTCAGTAGTAGATGACGGTATGGCCAACGGCCTCACATCGCCCCGAGAGGGTCTATCTGACCGGCTCCATAAGAAATTTTCAAATAGGTACATAGGATCGTTATGTTTAAATATTTTATGAAGCAGAGTGATGATGAAGTATTTACGCCTTTTGGAGGAGGTGAGCCAGTCAAGAGAAACCCTATACGGAGCAATGTGCTCGCGCCTAGTTACACCATAGACATAACGAACACCAGAGTTTATGACTCTCTGCAGCTTGAGATCGAGTTCACCAAAAATATCACAATAAGCGACGCAGCAGTAGTCGACTATAGGGAACAAGAGAGTCTCAATTAAGTGCTTACGGAGAGCGGAGTTAGTGCTCTGACGGAAAAAGTTAAGTCTGTAAAGCAGAGAATCAGCTTTGCGACAAGTGTAAGCAACATGTTCCTTCCAGTTAAGCTTAGCATCGAGGTGGACACTAAGGTTACGCACAGATTTCTCAAATGGTACAAGAGTATTATTTATCTGAACACCCTTGATTGGCATGACAGTAAGCCTATTTGTGTAGAAATAAGAGCCAAAAATTATGGCTTAGGTCTTAGCTACATTAACATGTAGATGGTTATCATCGGCCCATTCCATGATGAGTTTAGCCTGCCTACCAATTAGTTCAACATATGTTTCGAGGTTGGCCAGGGGAAATTGGACATAAATCTGGAGGTCATTAGCATATGTTAAATGACAGATAGTGGTATCAAGTTTGCTGGATACATCATTTATGTAGATTAGAAATAATAATAACCCAAGCACTGACCCCTGAGGAACACCGGTATTAAGACTCACAAACGACGATGGGTTGCCATTTTGATCCAGCATTGCTTGTTTCCTACCAGTAAGGTAAGAAGCGAACCACCGAATAACAGCAGGTGAAAAATCGTAATTTAGTAGTTTTTGCAGTAGTGTGACATGACAGACCTTATCGAATGCTTTGCTAAAGTCAAATAGCAAGAGTAGGGTAACCAAGCGTCTGTCCATTCCTGTCCTGTCATCCGTGAGTTTAATGAGCGCAGTCTGAGTACTATGGTATTGTCGGAGACCAGTCTGAAAAGGGTCGATGAGTTGGCGAGTATGAAGATAATTGTATACTTGTTGATGAGCCAAGCGCTCTAAAACTTTTGACAGGAATGAAAGAAGGGAGATTGGTCGGAGGTCACCCATATCACGAGGGGAGGCAACTTTGTTGATGGTTGTTACCAGTGCTATCTTCCAATCAGGGGGATCTTCCAATCAGGACTCCCGCAAAGAGTCATTAAATAGTCGACACAGTAAAGAGCCTATCATTGGAAAGGCAGCGACGATTATGGACTGTGGGACTACATCATAGCCCCGCGCCTGAGAGGAAGAATGATGTACAGCACTTCTCACCTGATCGATGGTAACAGGACAAAAATGAAACTGAGGGTTGAATGTTATGCCAGTGTTAAGAGAGTCTAGGAAGGAGTTAGCAGTAGGTACACCTGGGTCAAATGCAACACTACCGAAAAAATTATTTAGATCATCAGGAGGAAAATTGTGGAGAGAGTCAGTAGGGGAAGAGCAGAGACCCAAGTGGCGTAGTTCCTTCCATAGGTGATTAGGGTCAGAAAGTCTAGTAAGTCTGTCCTAAAAGTAAAGTAGCCAGGCTGATTCAGTTTGTTTGTGGAAGTCGTCGCGTGCTATTCTATACTGTCGAAGGTCGGAGGGCAGTCTAGTACGTTTGTAGCGTCTATATAGCCTGTCTTTATTTTGTAAGAGATTAGTAAGGGAGAAGGTAAACCAAGGGCGATGTGCTCTCCTCCGGGTGACAACCTTAAGTGGCACAAATGTAGTAATAGCGTGTTGTAAATGATCATATAAACAGTGCAGGCGTGCATCCAGAGGAGAGTCACTCGCACATGTAGGACAATTCAAAGAACGAAAGTAATCAAGAAGAGCTGCAGTGTTTATGGAGCTGTAATCACGGAAAGTTAAGCTGCGGAAAGGCGTCGGTCGTGAGATAGAGCATTTAACAGTGGCCGTGAGTAAGTCGTGTCCATCAATAAAGGGGGTGCTAGTCTTCCAGTAGTCCATTACAATGTCGTTAGCATCAACTAAGCATAGGTCCAGCCAAGTGTCAGTCGTAGAAGTATGATGAGTACTACCATACGGTATAGAAAAGAGGGAGTGCTCATCAATAAAACATTTAAAAAAATTAGCGTCATCGCTATTAGATAGCTGATCAGCATTGAAGTCGCCGAGTAGGATTTTCGTACTATAGTCATGCATGATGGTGGAAACAGTTGGTATGAAGTCAGAGTTCGCTAAGAAAGGAGCATGAGGTGGCCTGTATACAACACCGACGAAAATAGGGGGGAAGGTCAGGGATGTAAGTTCACAAAGTAGGTATTCAGGTAAACCAGGTTTACCACTCCAGACATGTGTCGAGGAGCACAAAACAGTGCAGGATATTGAGTTATGCACAAAAATTGCAACACCGCCCCCTCTTGTATTGCGATCATGGCGAAAGAGGGTATAATCATCAAGGGCGACAAGAGAGTCATCCACAATGGGACCAAGTTTAGTCTCTGTTATAGCTATTACGTGGAAGTAGGAGCAAGAAGTCAGAAAAAATCTTATCATCTCAATGTGCGCACGAAGAGAGTTAGCATTGAAATGACAGACACGAAGACCCCTATCACCAACACCGAGCCTCGTAATAGAGAGAGAAGAAGCGGATGGTCGGAGTAAGTTTATATGAGTAGAAGAAGATAGCAAAGGAGAGAGGGAGAGAGAACATACCTGGTTGACGAGATTCAGTTGTCGTTGGTTGTCGGGATGTTGCGTAGAGAATCGAAAGACCTTAAAAAAACGTTAAGGTCATCTTCTGAGGTGATGAGATGCGGTGAGTCGGTCTTCTTTCTTCTGACATAAATATTGCCATTGCGAATAAACGTAAGGAAATTATATTGTCTGTCTCTGGATTTCTCCAACACACGCAGCTTCAATTGATGGAGGGCAGGTGGCAGGAATTCATTGACATTGATGAGTGCTGGTGTAATTTGCCCAGTTGGTAGAGCCTTACTAAGTAACGTAGGATAGATCTGCGAAGTATGAAATTTCCTTATACGTATTTTAGCGGTGATAGCAGCTCGAGTGACATTGGCACTTTTGAAGGTAACTAAGAGCGGGACAGTGCGTATAGATGGAGTTACAGCGTCTGGAGTAGCAGTGGCAGATGGTCCAGTTTGCGACGTAACAGTTGGAGGCTTACGTAAAGGACGCACTGATAGAATGTCTCCATCAGTGATGGTTGTATTCATGGACTGGGAAATTCCCGACGCTGCCAGCTGTAAATTACCGAATTCATTCGGTAGTATGTCACTGAGGACAACCTTAGACGCATGCTCCATACGCTCTTGTTGTAGAGCTAACTGCGACACTTTTGCAGTCAGCTTACGATTAGCATCATCCAATAGTTGCAGGTTATCTAAGGCCAACGATGGCTCTGCATTGTTGGTAGTCGCTGCCATTAAGCTGTCAACTTTTGCTTGGAGATTCAGATGGTCTTGCTGTAGTTGATCTAGACGTTGCTCACGAGCATCCATACGAAGGTTCAAAGTCGTTGACAGGTCCAGCATTTTGGTTTCTAAAGAGTTCAACCCAGTTACCAACGCGTTCATCTGTAAGCCCATGGTAGTGATTGTCGAGTCAATTTTATCAATTTTTGAAATAAGCACGGTTAAAAGATCGTTAGATGGTGCAAGAGTAGCAAGAGTGGATGGCCTACTATTTCCTGGTGTCTTAGAAACATTACTGTGTAGAGAGAGAGAGAGAGAGAGAGAGAGAGAAGGGGGGGGGGGAGAGAAAAGGGAGAGAAACGGGGAGAGAGGATTGGTCTTAGTAGCTGTTCTTTGTAACAACAGTGAGTGAACGTAATTTTTACATTACTTTTTTTCCTCTTTTTACTCTTCCATTGTGTGTTTACCCAAAGGTAGACTTAGCCTGAGTTTCAGCTTACTAAATTTTACCTTATATCACATTGGTTAGATATTTTTCCAGAGCGGCGTAGCTAGCCTGTGTTTCTGCCAAGACGTACGCTCAGTCTCGCAACTCAGCACCTCTTCCTAATAAAAAAAGAAAAGAAAAAAGCCTCATTTTCTCCTCTGCCACCCCGAGCCTGTAAGCTTAACTGCTTAGGCTTATTTATATACTTATTTTTCCAAGTATAGTGCAAAGCTAGTAGGTAGGCAATGAGCCTTGAATGACCGGAACGAAGGACGATATTTTAGGGGATTTGAGAAGGTGTATGGCAGATGTTTTTGAAGCTTTTACGTGACAAACGTGTTTAGACGTGTTTGCGTCGGACTCGGTCAGTTTCGCACCGTAAAGCATTTGAGAAGGACACTATTTGAGCAACGCTTGTTTCTTATCAATAATTGTGCGAACTTTTTTTGTTTAGTGAGTTTTATTGTTTCTTTCTTATAATTAGTGACGGAGTGTACTATAGACAAAAAGGAATAAAAGACACACGTACGTACAGCAAGAGACCAATAATATCTGGAAGAAGACCGCTGAATGGACACGAGTTAGAGGCACCAAGTGAAATGAATGCTAGTACATCCGCGAAAAAATTGAGAATATATGTACGACATTGAAGTGAATCCAGGTTTTGGATATCGTATGATAAACTTTATTGCAGTTTCTTCAGCTATTTCAAACGTTGTCATTTGTATAGTGTGCAAATCGCAAGTGATATTTACGGATAGTGGTAAGCACAGTTTGGGATTTACAATAGTAGTGTTCTGTAAAAATTGTGTACGGACTGAGATATCTAGTAGTCCATTTATTGTAAAAGGCTATAAAATAAACCGTATAATTGTAATTTCCATGCGATTACTTGGAATTGGTTTGCACGGAATATAAAGTTTTGTGCCTTCATGGAATAACCTCGGCCTACGTATCACTTATTCTATGTTAAGGTTGTCAAAAGAATCGCAACTATAACTAATCTAGTTTCCAAAAACAGTACGATGATAACAGTGAAAGATGAGACAACTATTTCTATTTAAAAAAGGAAAAATTGGATTATGGTATCAGACGATGGTTGGTAGAGAAAACGTGGGTTTATATCTTTGTTCGGCATAGCAACTCTTATTGGCAATTGCAGTTCAAAAATCATAGACTGCGTAGTGAAGTCAAAATTCTGTAAGGTGTTCGAGTTCTGGAAGAATAAAGAAGATACTAAAGAATATACAGAATGGACAGAAAATCATAAAGATAAGTGCGATATGAATCACGAAGGATCAGCAGGAAAAATGGAGGTCGACTTAGTTGTTGAGATGTTTCAGCCAAATTCAGACCAAAGCTCTGCATCAGGTAAAATACACCCATTACATTGGTCATGGTGATTCTAAAACTTTCGTAGGAATTACTGATGCTAAGCTCTATGAGAATATCACAGAACTCAAGAAAGAGTGTGTATATCACGTTCAAAAGCGAATGGGTACTCGCCTACAAAATTTGAAAAGGAATACATTAGGTCTCGGTGGTAGGAGTAAATTGGCGGGAAAACTAATAGATGAACTTTCTATTTATTATGGATTAGTTATTTGTAGAAACTGTGATTTAGTTGAAAATATAAGAAATAGTATATGGGCTATACTCAATCGTAAATTATCTACTGATGCAAAACCGCTACACGATAAATGTCTGACCGGACAGAGTTCATGGTGCTCATAGCAAAAGACTAAGCTACGAATAGTTTGGCCGAGTATGAACCAGCTCTTCCAATAAAAGTTTATAAAGTTATCAAGCTAGCTTACGAAGAATTGACCAACGATCTTACTTGATGCATCGGCGGTTATACTCAAAACTGCTATGAAAGTTTTATTTCAACTGTGTGGATATTGATCCCAAAATCCACTTCTACTGGTAAAACTGTGTTGGATATAACTGTGGATATTGCAGTTTGCATGTACAATAACGACTTCGCTTCAATTTTGCACATAATGAAAGCGATAGATTTAGAAATTGGCCCGAGCTGCTATGAAATGTGCTTGGAGATTGACAAACAGCATATGAAGCTTGCAGAGAGATCGCTATCTGAAGCTGGAAAAAAGTGAACGATTGCTTTAGAATCCAATATAAAAGAAATGGAAGAGCAAGATACCAATTTAGAAGGCCAATTATATGGAGCAGGTATTGTGGATTAAAGGTGTTGTAAAATTTTTCATAACTTTCTATAATTTAAAACTTTAAACGTGTTTATCCCAAAACTACATATTTTAAGTTGGCTGTCCCTATAACAATTTTTAATCAATTCACTTCAAATTTTAACAAGATCTTTAAAAATATATTGTTTAAGTGACTACGTAGGATTTTTTTTTTGTATGGCGTAGTTCTTTTGTTATTTACAATTTTCTGACGATTTTTTCTGCGAACTTTGTAAGTTTGACTTTGGAAGTGCGCCTTTCAGCTAAAAATCAATATATCAAAAAAATCGTACGTAATTCTCTAGCTATTATTTTGTAAAATGAAGAAAAAAATTTAATAACTCATTATAATTCAAAATTTACAGGAGCTGTTGGTACGGCCGTGGACCCTTTCAAAATAAAAAGGTCAACTGAGAAACGCTGGACAGCCGCCATTTTCCAATTATTTATTCTATAATATAAAAATTATGCTTCCTAGTTAATCATGTGTAAAATAAACTTCTGCCTTTGTAATCTAGATTTATTTTATATTTTTCCTTAAAAAAAAAAAATCTCAAAAATGCTTACTTTTCCAGCTTCTGGAGTTGTCTAAGGCCTAAACTTGTTCTATATTTTCTTATCTATTTCGTTCTTTGGAATTATATCTTATTGTTTTGGTTCGTACCATTATATTATATAGAATTTAATTGAAAAATTTCTGACCTTAACCTTTAGACCTTTAGACTATTTTACCTTCTAACCTTTAGATCGCTGGGATTTAAAAAAAATGAAAAGTTGATTTTTCTCATATAAGATTGTTCCGAGGCCTACTAGGTAAGCCCCAATCAAGGATGGATGTGTACGAGTCAGAAGTTGACGCCATATGGCGTCCTCCTGGCGGTCTAAGAGTTAATCGAAAAAAATCTTGGCTATATTTCCCTCGCACAAAGTTAAAATTAAAACAGAATAGAAAAAAGTCAATACGAAATCCACTAATTGTAAGTGACATTTTAATGAAAAAATTTCATTTAAATGGAATTTCACAATCTTTTGCAATTATGATATGCATACAAAATATACGTGATTTTTGTTGCAATAACTTATTTTGTTTGACGTTAATTTAAAGTACCTATTTTGCTTTTTCTTACCGTTTGTACGAGTGAAAGAGCGCTATCTCTTTCACTCTCGTAGGGTTAGTGCGAGAGAGTCGCGTTCTCTTTCGCACCCGCGTAAGGTTAGGCGCGCGCGAGTGAGAGAGCACCTTCTCTCTCACTCCTACGGGCACAGTGCGGGAGAGTCGCGTTCTCTCTCGCACCCATATAGTGCGCGTCGCGCGTGAGTGGGAGAGGTTTCTCTCTCTCTTACTCCTAGGGACCGCCGCAGGAGAGTTACGGACTCTCTCGCGCGCACGCGCGTGGACGCTAGAGTCTACTGCGCGAGAGTAACGAACTCCCTCTCGCAAGCGTGGTGACGATAGAGACCGTTGCGAGAGAGTTGCGGACCCTAGCGCCCAAAGCCCGTTCGCGTAGAGCAGCGCGCACGGGGACTATACAGTCCGCCTACTCTAATTCTAGAACTATCCTATTGTCTGCGTCCCTCGTTTACCCTTTTGTCATATTTATTGTATTTATTATTTATTTCTTTTATATTTTTTTCTAATAAAATATACTAATTTTATTTCCTTTTTTTCTTTTAATTTTCTTTAACTTTATTCATTCTTTCCCTTTTGGAATCTAAATGTAATTATTATCGGTTTGTTTTATTCATTAATTAATTTTGCCTTTAGACTTTGTTTGTTTTCTGTCATGTTTTTCTTTCTCCTTTCTGATTTTTTCAAGCTTCAAATCGATTATTATTTCTTTTTCTCTTTGCTTTTTTTTGTTTTGGCTTTTTTTATAACGAGGGAATTTCAGCTTCCCTCCCGATTATCGCCCTCTCCGAGACTTCAGCTAGCAGGCGAGGACGACACGAGCCGGGCAACGATGTCTGCGCGGCGTTGTAACGGGTAAGTTAGGTCCAACAGACGGTTTCTCATGCCTGGACCTAGGAGAAAAGTCGTCCGAGACTTTAACAGCCGAGAAGGGGGCGCTGCGGGTAAGTTTCACGTCTTTCGCGAATTGCGCCCCCCCCCCCAGGGTTCATGGCTTTGGTTTACCTCTAAAACTACCACTCCGTTACAAACGATAAAATATGTAATAAAAGTATAATTTTTATTACAACTAAATTTTCATTTTATTTCTCTTTCATTTTTGTATTTATCTAATAAAATTTGACACAGATTTAAATTTTATTATTTTCAAACCATTTTACACACACAAAAGTATTGAAGTCTTTAAAGTATTGTCATGTTTGTTACTTTAATTTTCAAGTTAATCCTTTATAATTCATGGTGAGTCCTACGGCGTAGCCGCTATCAACAAATTCTCTGCATAATTTATATACTAATACAATTACATAACAACATCTCTTTTATACTTATGTATTAAATTTGAACAATTTTTTTACAATAAAGTTGTATTTTCATCAAGAAAAACATACTATTAGGTTACTGCAGATGAAATGGCCAATTTAGTAATAGATTTTCAAACAGCTATAACTTTTTACAAAGACAATTTATTTAATCAAAAAAGGTACCAATAGATGGAACACACTTTTCCCAATAAGATACAAGTACATTTATTCCAGTTTTGTAGAAATCCGAGTTTCTGGTTCGAAGAAACTCCTCGAAGGCATTTTTGACAGCAACTTGATTATTAAATCTTTTTCCTGTCAAAAAGTGATCCAAATGTTTAAAGGAATGGTAATCTGTTAGTGAGAGGTCTAGTAAATATGGAGGGTGAGGAAGAGTCTCATAACACAACTCGTTTAATTTTCGGACCGTTGTTCTCAATACATGAGGTCGTGCGTTATCATGAAGCAGTCACTCCATCCCTGTTGACAAGTCTAGGTCGTTGGACTATCAATTTCTGATGCATTTCATCCACTTGAGCACAGGATTTCTCAGCATTAATGGTTTCGCCAGGTTGCAGGAACGAATAGTGGATAACTCCAGCTACAGACCACCAAACAGTTACCATTATTTTCTTTGGTTGAAGGCTTGGTTTCGGCATGTATCTTGGCGCTTCATCGGCATCTAGTCATTGGGCCAATCGGCGACGATTATCGTATAAAATCCACTTTTTATCGCAGGTCACAATTCGGTGCAAGAACGGTTCCTTTTTGTTGCGGGAGAGGAGAGAACTTGAAATTTTGATTCGACACGTCATGTTTTGCTCGGTAAGATCATGCGGAATCCATTCATAAAGCTTTTTCACTTTTCCAAGTTGTTGCAAATGGCGGCAAACTGTCGAATTGTGAACGCCTAATTTCTCGGCAAGATATGGTTTGGCGGGGGTCAGACTCCACTAATGCACGCAGCTCGTCGTTATCGATCGATGGTCCTGGGTGTTCACGTGGCTCATTTCCAAGGTCCATATCTCCGGATCGATATTTTTCGAACCACTACCAAGTGGTTCGTTCGCTAACTGTATCAGGCCCAAATGCGCTGTTGATATTCCTCGTTGCTTCCGTTGCGTTGTGCTCTAATTAAAATTTGTATAGTAAAAGTAGCCGTTTTTGATTAACTTCCATGTTCACTTTCTCTTTTTGTTTTTACGATTACTATGAAGTGCAAAACAGAAATGATTCCATAAACCAAGGTAGCAGTATTTATACTTCAATATGTCATATCATTTGCGCCGCCTTGTGCCAACATAATACACTGAAACTGCAGCCAACTTTATGTCATTGCTAAATCGGCCATTTCATCTGCAGCAACCTAATATAACAATTTAAGAAAAACATACTTAATAGTACATAATAGATTTTAATTCTTTCGTGTGTGTAAAATTTTTTCAAAATATCATAACTAATATCTGCGTCAAGTTTTATAAAATAAATTAAAAAATGAAAAAGGCATAAAATAAAAACTTGGTTGGAAAAAAAAATTATACATTTTATATTTTGATATAATGAAGTATTAAAAAATACTATTATACAATAATTTTAAAGAAATATACTTGACAATACTTAATGAACTTCAATACTTTAGTCCGTATAAAATTGTTTGAAAATAATTTAATTTATATCTGTGTCAAGTTTTACTAGTTTTTTATAGTTATAAGAAATTATTAAACAAGTATTGAAAGATATTATCATAATTAAGTTATTGTCGGCCATAACCCGTACTTGTCAAATATTTTTCTTTCGTAAAAACAGGTTGTTATGGTATAATATGATTTAATTAAAACTAAATATACTGTATAATTATAGTTTAAACTAAATAATTGGAAACAATATGCAATTGTAAAAAAACTTATCAGTAGACTTATTACCATACGAGGGTAGTCCCAAAAGTACCCGACCTGACTTAGGAATACAGGTAGTTTTAAAAAAAAAATTACTACGATTGACAATACCACATTTCAACAACTTAATGTGAAAAATTTATAACGGTACGTTTATTATTATTTTTTTTACAGACATCAAAAGTGAACACTCTCAGTGAATTTGTAAATATGGAAAAAATCGGGCATCGTTATGTGATACAATACTTTTATCTGAAAGGTGTAAGTCCAACCGATATCAAAGCCGAGTTGAATTCTGAACTGGGGCGCGGTTGGCTCGTGGTGATCCAGAGCGGGCTCTGCCTGGGGTCTTCTGATATCCTTCGATATGGAGGGCAGTCGGCTCGTTGTGATCCAGCAACGTATCGTCGGCGATTCGCGCAGAGTGATGATGATATCTAATTGAATAAAACTCACGACGAATGCGTCTCCGCATCTCAAGCTTGCCTTTTTATGCACTCGTACAGAGATGATTGTACACCAATCAGATTGCGAGAAATTAGCGCGCGGTGGGCGCTAATCGCTTATCTTGAGCGTACTCCGCTTGGGAGGGAGAACGAGAATTAGAGAGAGAGAGAGGATTCTTTTTGTACAATTTTTTACGCATATCCGTTATTTATCATTTGCGATAATTAAATGTTAAATCAAATTAAATGGTTGCATTCTATTTAAAATTTGGTGCACATTACAAAAAAAAACGAAGTTTTTCGTCGCATTTTACGCTATTTGCGGAGGATTCTTTTTGTACAATTTTTTACGCATATCCGTTATTTATCATTTGCGATAATTAAATGTTAAATCAAATTAAATGGTTGCATTCTATTTAAAATTTGGTGCACATTACAAAAAAAAACGAAGTTTTGCGTCGTATTTTACTTTATGATCTTAAAAATATAAAAAAAAAATATAATTATTCAAATTAAGAATAATTGTCATTGTAAACAAGAGTGGCAATCTTAAATTATTAAAAGTAATTTGTAATTACTGGATTATTGAAAGAAAAAAAAGAACTAATGCAATATAACGATTAAATAATTATATTCCCTTTTTTTGAATTAAAACCTTTATTTAATTTTTAAATATTTGTCACGAAGTGTCGGTGAATTATTTAATAGGTTGACATTATTCCTAAATAAAATTAAAGAATTCTTAGTTAACATTCTTCGAGTTTTTGCGTTGACTGTATCATGCGGTATGTTATTATAATTGAATTTTAAAAGTAATTACCTTTTTAACAAATTAATAGTAGGATTAATCATTAATCTAGAGGGATAGTAACAATTATTACTTCAAGAATATACTAATGATTAATCCAATTTTAATTATATAAATAAAAAAAAAAGGTACGGAAAGAAAAATTACAATTAAATATAATCGTGTAAAATTAGTTTTAATCCGCAAGAAACATAAATTCTATTGCAAGATTAAAATTCTCGTACATAGAATTTGCAGGAAGGTAAAAATAAAAAAAATTTTGATTCCCTTAAATATAAGAGCGGTGAATATTATAATGCTTAATTTGAGATAATGCCGAAGAATTTAATTATTAAAGGGAGGAAAATTAGGAAATAAAATTAATATGACACTTCGTGGAAATTATAACATTCCACAAAACAATGATTTAGGAGATAATGATAATAGTTTAATTTTTACGATAATTTTCGGTTATTAGGTCCGGAATTTTTTTCTACAATGACGGATAACAACCATTTACTTCGCTTAATTATGTTATTAGTAATAGATAAAAGTAAAAAGAAGTCCTTTCAGTTTTTTTTTTTTATGAAGAATAAATAAGTTTACTAAATAAGTTGTTTTGCTTTTATTTAGAAGTACAAAAGTAATAATGATAAATTGGAGGAATTAGAATAATCGAATTGTAGTGTAAAGGTTCTAAGGAAACAAGCGTAGCACAAGATTTTATACAAACAATTGGTTTACAAGAAAACGTGACACTCGTTATTATTAAAAATAGATCGAAGCTGAAATACGTTGACGCATTTTACAATAATTAGTGATTATGTTTCGCATTATTTTTTTTATGTGTCGTATATATAAGAAAACGGAAAATCTGCTCTCTTCTGCCCTTTTTGGCATGAGTTCCATAATTAATTTGAATTAATGCTTAATTTGTGAGCGGAGAGAAAAGAAAAAGTTTTTACTACGAGTGTACGATAGAAGAATAATACTTTAGCATTCCAAGTTGGACCGGAAACGCTGTTATCGCGTGGCGTCTCAAATAGCGCTGCAGATGCATTTTTCCGACGTCTTAAAGCTGTGAACTCTTTCGCGTTATAGCCGGACATAAAAACAATTATTTTATTATTTCCCTTTTTGTTTAAGAGATATAAAAAAATAAAGGGTAATAAAAAAGGAAAGATTTTCGTGGGAAATCCAAAAAAAAAAGTTAATATATATATATATATATATATATATATATATATATATATACATAACAAATAATAATATATATGAAAATAATTCAATATATATATATTAAAAATGAGAAAAAAAAATTGAGGGATCGATATAACATTACCGATCGATCAGCGTTTTAAACGTAATACGCTGTGTGGACATTACAAGGGAAAAAGCTTAACAAATGGGTTCCGCATGATCTTACCGAGCAAAACATGACCTGTCGAATGGAGATTTCAAGTTCTCTTCTCACCCGCAACAAAAAGGAACCGTTCTTGCACCGAATTGTGACCTGCGATAAAAAGTGGATTTTATACGATAATCGTCACCGATCGGCCCAATGGCTAGATGCCGATGAAGCGCCAAGACACATGCCGAAACCAAGCCTTCATCCAAAGAAAATAATGGTAACTGTTTGGTGGTCTGTAGCTGGAGTTATCCACTATTCGTTCCTGCAACCTGGCGAAACCATCAATGCTGAGAAATAACCCATCGTTCAATAAGTCCCGAGACTAACAACGAAAACAACATTTTTTTTCAAAAATCATTTTTATTCATCAATATAATCTCCTTTTAGAGTGATACAATCTTTACAACGCCTTTCCAACATTTCTATATCAAGTTTATAGAAGGATTTATCCTTTGCTTTAAAATAGGCTTCAGTTTCGGCAATGACCTCCTCATTCGAGCCAAACTTTTTTCCCTGGAGCATTTTTTTGAGATCAGCAAAGAGCCAGTAGTCGCTGGGGGCTAAATCTGGCAAATATGGGGGGTGGAGAAGCAAATCAAAGCACAATTCGTTCAATTTTGCCATTGTTTTCATGGACTTGTGGCATGGTGCATTGGTGCAATCGCGGCACCCACTTGGAAAAAACCTTTTTCATGCTCAATTTTTCATGAAGGATTGTAAATACGCTTCCAGATAATATCTGTATTATTTCTGCAATCTCACGGACCTTCACTTTGCGATTTTTCATTACAATTTTTAACACTTCACTCACATTTTCCTGTGTAACGGCTTCCAATGGCCTACCCGAACGTTCCGCATCGTTTGTGTCCGTACGACCACGTTTAAACGCAGCATACCAACGACAAATCGTTGGTTTGAATGAAGAGGAGTCCGGGAAATGTTTTTTAAGCCATTGCTGCGCTTCTACGGTGTTTTCACCCATTAAAAAACAATGTTTTATCAACACGCGAAACTCGCTTTTTTCCATTTTTCAAACAAATTACAAAGTGACTTTACTTTAACCTCGATAACTCTGCTGTCTGTGATCCGATCGACGTGAAATTTTTACACGTTTTATGTAAAGGTTCGCACTCTATGGAAACGTGGCTAGTTTGGTACTACTAGCACCATCTCTGGGTGAGTCTCGGGACTTATTGAACGATGTGTTACGTACTCGGTTTAGCAAGAAAAATCACAATTTTTTATTTACTCGTACACCTATGGGTGACAAAATTTTTGTCGTCTCGCATTAAGCCAGCGACGGCTGCATAGCGTGATTCAACGTTCTAGACGCATTGCCGCAAAAAACTGATACGCATATTACCGTTGGAATGTGCCAGCGCTGCGCATTGATAAATCCAATGTTACGTAATTTAAATTCTGAATTATTTATTCCGATATTTATTAAAAGTGCTTATAACTAAAAATAAACTACATAATATATGATAATAATGATATTAATATATACATAATAATACTACATAATACGAAAAAAAATTTAGCATAATAGCGTGCGAACTGAATTTTCCGACGGGCGTGAGCCTGTCGACGCGCCCGGATGTAATAAGCTATCATTTCACACCTAGGGCTTTATTCTATCTAATTGATATTAGGTTGCTGCAAATGAAATGGCCGATTTAGCAATGACATAAAGTTGGCTGCAATTTTAGTGTATTATGTTGGCACAAGGCGGCCCAAATGATATGACATATTGAAGTATAAATACTGCTACCTCGGTTTATTAAGTCATTTCTGTTTTGCACTTCATAGTGATCGTAAAAACAAAAAGAGAAAGTAAACATGGAAGTGAATCAATAACGGCTACTTTTACTATACGAATTTGAATTAGAGCACAAGGCGACGGAAGCAACAAGGAATATCAACAGCTCATTTGGGCCTGATACAGTTAGCGAACGAACCACTCGGCGGTGGTACGAAAAATTTCGATCCGGAGATATGGACCTTGGAAATAAGCCACGTAGACACCTAGGACAATCGATCAATAATGACGAGCTGCGTGCATTAGTGGAGTCTGACTCCCGCCAAACCATAAGGGATCTTGCCGAGGAATTAGGCGTTCAAAATTCGACAGTTTACCGCTACTTGCAACAACTTGGAAAAGCGGAAAAGCTTGACAAATGGGTTCCGCATGATCTTACTGAGCAAAACATGACGTGTCGAATGGAGATTTCAAGTTCTCTTCTCTCCCGCAACAAAAAGGAACCGTTTTTGCACCGAATCGTGACCTGCGATGAAAAGTGGATTTTATACGATAATCGTCATAGATGCCGATGAAGCGCCAAGACACATGCCGAAACCAAGCCTTCATCCAAAGAAAATAATGATAACTGTTTGGTGGTCTGTAGCTGGAGTTATCCACTATTCGTTCCTTTAACCTGGCGAAACCATCAATGCTAAGAAATACTGTGCTGAACTGGATGAAATGCATTAGAAATTGATAGTCCAACGACCTAGGCTTGTCAACAGGGATGGAGTGATACTGCTTCATGATACTAACGCTAATAATTACTTTTGATTTATTACCAACGAATATAGACGCTTATAGAAGAAGCTTTCTGGGTTAATATTTTGTAACTAATCGTGGGTCAGAGAAGAGTTAGTTACTGACCCGGCCTGCAGACGACGCCACTTTCTCACATATATATAGATATATAAATATAAGTAATCGTGGGTCAGCGTTGATAATATGATAAAAAATACAATTTTTAAAATATTTTACTAAAAAGATGAAATATAATGTATCAAAATAATATTACATTAATAAATATATTTTTTTTAGCATAAAAAATGTTTTATTTAACAAATATATATGTATTTGTATTAATAATGAAAGATGAGGTTCAACTGTTTATTTAGTTTGTTCGTAAAAAACGCGCGCTAACTTAGTTCAGAAAACGCAGAAAATAAGCTTGCAGTTATCTGTTGCTTGAATATTTATTTATAATATTAAAAAAGTTTTTTAATTTTTTAAAATTATCATGCCCTCTGTACATGCGATTTGTGTTTATGAAGGATGTTCTAATTCAAAGAAAAAAGATCCTTCTTTAACTTTTCACCGTTTTCCAAAAGATGCAGAAAGGTATACAAAAAAAATTCATAAAAATTTATGAAAAAATATATTATTTTTAATTTTTAAACATTTATAGGAAATGAAAAATTATGTTTCTTTTTAAAACATTTATTAATAGGTAAATGACTAAAATTACATTTTTTAATAATTTTATTATAAGGAAAGTGCATGATGAATTTATAAATATTATTTCTATTTTATTATAAAAAAATAGTTTTATTTTTGTTAATGGTTTAACAGTTTATTTGCCCCCATACAATGTGCATGCACTTGTAATAATTTATCAATTTTTAATTCATTATTTATTTCTAAGCTGTTTTAAATGGAACATTAAATCTTTTTATTTTTTTTCTTTTTAAATTATAAGTAAATTAATTTCGTTAAAAAGGATTTAAAAAAATTTTTGGCCTTTCTAAATATTACAAATCAAAATCATCACCAACCCCTAAAAAAATGAAATTGAAAATTTTTTTTTTTATTTATTTATTATATTTTATCAACTTATAAAATTTATTTTACTCTACACTGTGAAAGATAGAAATTTTTAAATATTTCTATTTATTATTTATAACCATTAAGCAAATTTTGTACTTTTATAATTTTAAAACAATGATACTTTTATTTTTAAAATTATATTTTACAAGGAGGAAGATGCAGGAATATTTTACATTACATGAAAAGATATGAAAATTACATTATACAATACAAAGGATTATATTATAAAATTATTATTTACTCATTTTCTGGTTAATTTACATTAACAATAATAATAATATTTATATTACAATTAATAACATTTTTGATAATGATTTATAGTATTTTTTTAAAATTGTCGTATTTTTTTAAAAGCCTCATAGCGCGACGCGTACTTAGCACTCATGGCGTTAAACGTGATTCTCTTTCAAAAGATCAACGACAACTGAATCTTTGTTGACAATGCATCAAGGACAAAGCTTCCCTCTATCGGCTCGCGAAGGAATTAGAGCGAAATCTTTCATTACCTGTCGATGAAGTCGACCACGCTCTTACTTGACAGACTGTAACGCACGACCTCATGTATCGAGAACAACAGTCCAAAAATTAAACGAGTTGTACTATGAGACTCTTTCTCACCCTCCATATCCACTAGACCTACTATTTTATAATCATCTTCATACTAATACTTTCTTTTTGAAATGTTCTCAATTTCATGATATACGAGGGCGGTTCAATAAGCACCCGTGTTAGAAATGAAGACACCATTTTTACAAAAATTTTAATTTTTCAACATAGTCCCCTTTTAGAAAGATACACTTCTCCTAACGTTCCTGCAATTTTTTTAACTCCTCCAAAAAATAGGATTTGTCGAACTCTCCAAAATACGCCTTTGTCTCGGCAATGACTTCCTCGTTTGAGCTAAATTTTTTCCCGCAAGCCATTTCTTCATGTTAGGCAACAAGAAAAAGTCGCAGGGAGCCAGATCGGGTGAATACGAGGGGTGCGGCAGCAATTCATATCGCAATTCATGCAGTTTGGCGGCGACAACTCCGGATGAATGTGCTGGTGCGTTATCATGGTGAAACAGCCCCTTCTTTTTCGCCAAATGCGGCCGTGTCTCCTTCAATTTTTTATCGAAGCGGTCCAATAATTCACTGTAGTATTGTCCAGTGATCGTTCTTCCTTTTTCTAAAAAATGCATAAGGATGACGCCGTTAGCATCCCAAAAAATCGTCGCCATGACCTTTTCGGCCGATGGGACCGTCTTCGTCTTCTTTGGAGCAGATTCACCAGGAGAAAGGGAATTAAAAATTATAATTATTGTAGCATTAATATCACCCTAAGACTCGTTTTCGAGATGCCGTCAGGGCTTTTTGCACCTGACTCATAGCTGAGTTTGTCGGGTGTTAAGGCCAGGTTACCCCAATAAACGTAATTTTTTTCAATACATTTTATTCATAGTACGAAACATGTTGAGTAATTAATTTTTTTACATATGAAAGCACATATATAAATTTACTTAAATTAATTTTTTTTTTTTTTTTTTTCATAATGGCGGTCCTGAAAATGGCTGCTGAAACTCATCTGATTCACAGATGGATGACATCATTTCTTGGAAAAGAATTATCTAAAAGCAAAAAACAAAATGGTTTCATGTTCTGTATCGAATTGGCTATGGCCTCAAGCAGAATGAAATATTTTCAATGAAAAAAAACAAAATGGCGGACTTTTGAATTTTTTCAACATTTTTTTTCACTTTTAATTGTTTATAACTTTTTTAAATAATAATGAATATTTCTGGTTCTGCTTGAGGCCATAGCCAATTCGATACAGAACATGAAACCATTTTGTTTTTTGCTTTCAGATAATTCTTTTCCAAGAAATGATGTCATCCATCTGTGAATCAGATGAGTTTCAGCAGCCATTTTCAGGACCGCCATTTTGAAAAAAAAAAAAAAAAAAAATTATTTCAAGTAAATTTATATATGTGCTTTCATATGTAAAAAAATTGATTACTCAACATGTTTCGTACTATGAATAAAATGTATTGAAAAAAATTACGTTTATTGGGGTAACCTGGCCTTAAGGCCCTTACGATCGAGTAATGACAGACGAGTGATAACCTTTTAATCTAGCTGAAATCCCACGAAATAGTTAATAAAATAATGAAGCAAGATTTGCTTTTTCCATATCGATTAGGTAAGAACAGATCGGGTCATAACGGTTATCAATGAAAAGGAGATTTTTCCATCCTTGGTTCCTGACATAGCCAAACGCTATCTTGATATAGCACGCATTAATAGGCAATGTCTTCTCTAATATTCTCTTTCAGCCGGCGAGTATATGATTTCGACAACCGCTGAGAATTTAAGTATCGGCAGAGGGGTCACTTCTAATTAAATCTCGCCTCAAATAAAACCCAAGAAGGTCTCCGAACTCAAATATCGATTTGCAAAAAAGTCAACAGAGGCAAAGTATCGTGCAATGCTAACAACATTTTAATTACTAGCGCTGTATCTTGCTTGTCTTTCTTTCTATTGGGCATGGTCTTGGCTTTTTAGTAATTGTCTACTAGCTTTTTTATTAATACATGAGTATAACATATTATAATATAGTATAAAGTAATATTTACGAGGTCTGGCTATTAAATAACGAGACTGCGCGCCTAGAGGGCGCCGTAGAGGGGTGAGGCAAAAAACGAGTAGTGCATTGGGTATCTAGATATCTTGTCTATGCACGTACCAAAACACGTTCTCGTCACTATTATTGTATTTGTGCAGTAGCGGTTTGAAACGAAAGTGTTTTTTTCTCGTGCCGAAAACCATGTGTGACGAAAAACACGAGCAACGTATCAATCTCAAATTTCTCGTTAAATTAAAAAAAACTTTGATTGAGTGCTGTTAATTGTTGCAAGAGGCCTATGGGGACAATTCTCTATCTTGTGCGCGTGATTTTGAGTGATGTAAGCGCTTCAGTGAGGGCCGAGTGAGCACTGAAGATGACCAACGCCCAGGTCACCCTGTCACTGTTTCAACTCCGGAAACAGTGATCAAAATCAACCAAATTGTGCGTGCAGATCGTCGAATGAGCATCCGGATGATTGCCAAGGCTGTAAACGCCAATAAAGAAACGGTTAGACAAATTTTACACGAGGAATTACACATGACAAAAGTCTGTGCGAAGTTGGTGCCAAGAAACCTGACTCCTGACCAAAAGCTCTTGCGTCAACAGGTCTGCTTAGATTTCCTTGAAAAGGTTGAAAAAAGATTCCGGACTGATAAAAAACATTATTACTTGCGACCAAACGTGGATTTTTTAATACGATGTTGAAACAAAGCGGCAATCGATGCATTGCAAGACGCCTGAATCAAAAAAGCAAGGATGTCCAAATCAAAATTCAAGGCAATGCTGATCGTTTTTTCCGACATTAACGGTATCGTGATGACTGAATGAGTTCCAGAGGGTCGGACTGTCAACCAGACTTACTATTTGTCAGTTTTGGCAACACTGCGAGAACGAGTTCGTAAGAAACGGCCCGAGTTGTCGAAGAGCAACTCGTGGATTTTGCACCAGGACAACGCACCTGCCCATAGCGCGTTATCTGTGAAGCAGTATTTGGCCGGTAAGCGCACTCCACTGCTCGAGCACGTGCCGTACTCGCCAGATTTGGCACCGTGCGACTTTTTTTTGTTTCCGAAGATAAAATCTGCTTTGAAAGGGACCCGATTTGAGTCGATGGAAGCGGTAAAGCAAAAAACGGCAGAGCTCCTAAGGGCCCTCACCAAAGAAGACTTCCAGCACTGCTTCGATCAATGGAAAAAACGTATGAAAAGGTGTGTGGCGAGGGAAGGGGAGTATATTGGAGGGGAGCATTCAAATGTAGAATAATTTTTATAATAAAACCATTTTTCGTAATTAGTCTCGTTATTTAATAGCCAGACCTCGTATATTGTAACGCCACTGGGGATCACGGTGGCGTACAAAGGTATGGGGAGAAGCAGGCGGGTTTCTTACCATTACGAGTAAGTTAAAACATTTGATTAAAATGAACACAAAAGACGCGATTATTTGAACTTAATATTAACTAATTACACAGTAATCGCGTTTTTACGCAAGTCCAGGGCGCCAGCTACACTCGTGTAGCGCGGTTTCGTGCGCGGCAATTACGTTTGCACGGCTAGCTCACGATTAGAGCGGTCGCGGGCATACAAGACGCGAAAAGACAAAAATGGCGTATAGCACGCGTCGCAGTCGCACACACACAGCTAGGAAGAATGTGGGAACGATTCGTGAAGGGATGCCTCCTGGTAACAGCCACTGCACCTCGACACGTACCAGATATACTATGACACTCTCGGCTACAAAAAGGGCGATCCGCCGGCTCGAACACGCTCGTCTTTTTCTTTTTTAAACGCGAAAAATGCTGAGTCGGACGACGGAGGCTAACAATTGCGACTATGGTACCGGACGGAGTGTCTACTGCTCGCCAATATCGTGACTTTTCGCTAATACGGATCCAAACGGAGTGAACGAGTAACTCCTGCGTGGCACCTTCGCGAGCGCGGACTTTAGATAAGCGCTCTGCGCCGGCGCAACGTACGTGTGAAATACGTTACGCAACGCAGCCGCCGCGCGCGCTCAGCGCTGTCAGCAGTTGACATTACCGCGCGCCAGCAGCGCGCGTTTAGGTTATCCGCTTGCGAGTGCCAGTATTGTTATCTTTTTTCTCCGAAGCGGCGAGAATCTACCCCCGATGTCCAAGGAGTTCAGGTAAGTCGACGCGTTCCATGGCTGGTAGGCGTCGTCTCATTTGTTTCTTTTTTCTCCTTTCCATGTGCGGCATTGCGGCGGAACAACGGCGGGCAAATTGAACGGTGAGTGGCGGAGAAAGCGAAGCGGCAGTGTCGGGGACAGCGATAGCCTGCTCTCAGCAGCAGCGAGGCAACGCTATTAGACAATTTCAGGTACGTAATTACTTGCACTTAAATGCGGTGCTTATGTGTCTTTGCTTACCTCCTAACCTCTTCTTCTACTTTCTAATGATGTTGTGTGGCAGCTTGTGCTTCCCATCCAAGGTGCAGCTGCTATTATTGCTTCCTTCTTCTTTTAACTACTGTCTGGGAGGTTGCAGGTACGGGAGCCACTACCAGGACAAGAAGGAGCTTGGAAAAGAATCCCTGATGCAGTGTGTGCGAGCACTGCCATCGCCTAGCCACGGGCTCCTGAGACTGGCTCCTCGCTGGAGCCTTTACTTGAGCATGAAGCCCCTGTACCTGGGTAAGGTAAAGTATGCACAGCCCTACGTGGCTGTTAGTTAGGGTCAAGCGTGGCAGTCCTACGAGACAGCCAAGATTGTAAAAGGGGGTATTGCAGCTACGAGGAAGCTTACAAGCTATGCCTCAGCCTCGTCATGTGACTGGTGCAAAAACACAACGTCACAATATATATATATTCCAGTTTTTGTCAAATATTTTCCAGCACACATATGTTACAATATATTTTGATATAAGAAAACTCAAATAAATAAAAGAATAAACATGTGGTTGCACGGCGGACCATAAATCCTTAAAAAAGAAAAAAAAATTAATATTAACAAAAACTAAAAGGTCAATTGAAATTGATTTTCCTTCTCCATTTGCGCTACCTTTCTTTTACTAATCATGTATATTGTATCTTTTAAAATACATATGACATTCTCTTGTTCTGTTTCTATAAGAAGTCTACAATCATTTTTCATTCTTTTACTATTTCTAGAAGAGAAATTAAAGTTAATGCTATTCCAGGTTAGACAAGTAATAAAATTAATTTGTCAAATTAAAGTTATAAAATTTAAAATTTTTTTCATCCCTCAAATAATACTTATAATGCGATACAGTATGTATGGATTCAAATTTTTTTTACATGTTAATAATAACGGTAATTTTAATTTTTTATATTACATAAAAAATTTTAATAAAAAAAACATTTGAAAGAATAAATAAAATCAAATTATATTCATGATGATAAATTCATTTTCTATTTTTTATAAATTGATTACGATTAATTTATGTTATAATATTTCTTTTTAATGTTTTTGATTTATTCCCTTACGATGAAATACCAGGTGTACAAGTATGAAATGCGGATTTTAGACAACAGATGGTGTACCAATGCAGTTTAAGCTCTTATGATTTGACACTGCGCCATTTTGTTGTGTCGTCAACAAGTTCAGATGCGCATTAGTGATATACTGAAAAAGTGTGTGCATCGTGTTGTATTGTTGTGTTAAATATGTCAAAATTTATACCGAACAAAGAGCATTCGCGGACAGCATTAATTTTTTGTTTTCATTCGATGGTAACTGCTGCTGAATCCTTTCGGTTACTACAAGAAGCTTATGGTGAACATGCTCCATCGCAAGATACGTGTGAACGATGGTTTCAGCGTTTCTAAAAAGGTAACTTCGATGTTGCCGATAAGGAACATGGAAAACCGCCAAAACAATTCGTAGATATGGGTTGGCAAGCATTGTTGGACGGAGATGATTCGTAAACACAAAAACAACTCGCTGTTTCCAATCACCTACGAGCGATTAGGAAACTTCAGAAGAGCGGTAGATGGGTACCACATGAGTTGAATGACAGGCAACTAGAAAATCGCAAAATCACATGTGAAATTTTGCTCGCTCGGTACAAAAGGAAGTTTATTTTAAAAATTCCAAACGCAAAAAATCATGGGCAGACCCAGGAGCACCATCCACATCGACCGCAAGACGAAGTCGTTTTGGCAGAAATACGATGCTCTGTGTTTGGTGGGACCAGAGGGGCGTGGTCTATTATCAGCTATTAAAACCTGGGAATACGGTTAATACTACACGTTAACAACAACAATTAACCGATTTAAACCGTTTGCTGCTTGAAAAAAGGCCAGAATACCGAAAGAGGCAACACAAAGTAATTTTTCTCCATGACAATGCTCCATCACATACGGCAAAACCGGTTCGCGACACATTGGAAGCACTCAACTGGAAAGTTCTGTCTCATGCGGCTTACTCACCAGATTTGGCTCCTTCTGATTACCACTTGTTTGCATCGATGGGTCACGCACTAACTAAGCAGCGCTTTGATTCCTATCAAGATGTCAAAAAATGGCTTGATGGATGGTTCGCGGCAAAAGAGGAAGATTTCTACTGGCGTGGTGTTCACAAATTACCCGAAAGATGGGAAAAATGTATAAAAAGCGATGGAGCATACTTTGAATGAAGCACTATTTATTATTCTACCAAATTTAACGTGTTATTTTTTCTTTTAAAATCCCCATTTCATACTTGTACACCTGGTATACTTGTAATTGAATTAAATAGTTTTCTTTAAAGAGAAATAAAATTATTATTAATTTATTTAATAAATATTTGAAATTATATTATTCTATTGAGAATTTTATTTAATAATTTTATTAAATAATTTCATAGGAATATTTAGTTATATTTATACAAGATTGAGTCATTTGAGATTGAGAATTAGATTATCTTTACCTTTGTGAATATCATTTATATTTGGTTGATTTAAAAATACTAATTTAATATTTATTTAGTCCCACAAAATACTTCAACAATATTAATATCATTTATAGTGATTGTTTTAATTGTAGTATGGAGGGAATTACTTGCATGCTATTATAATATTATACTTGTTATAAAACAGAAGCATTATTACCAACTCTAGAACCAATGGCAATATTAAAAAATATAGAAAAATTGTTTGAAGGTGAATTGACTAATGATTTAGAGCAAAATATGGAAAAGAAGTTATGTACATACAGACACATTTGTCACAAAAAAAAGAAAAATCAGATATAGAACCCGATGAAAAATTGTTTTTAGAAGAGTTTATCAAAAAAATGGAAATAAGCATAGAACGAAAATTACCTATAAAACTAGAGCAAAAAAATAGAAGATTAAAATTTAAAAAGTAAAATGAACAAATCAATTTAGATTATGCAATATCATAATTGGAAAAGACTTCAATACTGGAATAGCAAACAAAGGCAGAATAGAAGACATAAAAGAAAAACAGCGAAGAAGCTGAAAATAAGGTGTTAAATAAAAAACGAAAAAAAAAATTTTTAAATAACTGTATGATACAGGATTAGCAATCAACAGGAATATAATAGCAAACAAACATAGATAATACATGTACTTAAGTACCAATAGTATTATGAATCAACAATAGATTATGTTATAACAAATAAGAACAAGAAACAATTTAAAGCGAAGTAGAGAAGAACGAGGATATACAAATAACAAAAAAAGTTACAAAAACAAGGATCCAAAAACTGTAAAGAACTAAATATAAAAATATCGAGCGCGCTATAAAAATAGAAAAAAAGGAAACAAAGAAATCAAATAGTGGAGTAAAGAATGCTGAAAATAAATAAAATATCTAAAAAGCAAGGTACATAAAAAAACGAGATGAGCAGAGTAGGTTTTAACAAAGAAAAAAGAAAACAGAAAAATTTTAAATAAAAAGAAAAAAAAATCCAAAAAAAATATTAGAAGGAAGAAAAATAAGACAAAACAGGTAAAAAGTTTTGGAACCTAATAATCAATCAAAAAACAAAAGCAAAAAGTTACGTGAAAAGATAAGTATGGAAGAATGGATAAACTTTTTTAAAAACAATTGGGAGCAAAGAGAAGCAAATAACAAGAGAAAGGAAATGGAAAAAAAAACAAAAATTAACAATATCTTTGAAGAAGGAAAAAATTCGAAGGGTAGAAATACAAGAAGTTATTGAGAAAATGAAAAGAATATACAAACTATAAATTTAAATCCATTTCAATATGCTAGAGTTAATCTAACTGGCATACGTTTAATTGAAACTAATGAATTATATGAAATTGAAGAAATGATAAATGATAAAAAATCAAATTTCCTTATAGAAGATGTAAATGAAATGCGAACAGAGCAAGCTTTAATGTACGATGCTCTTTAATTATTTACTGAAGGCTTTCAACGTTTAAAATATGCAACAAGTAAGAACTTGGAAAAAACATTTTGTAATAGTACTGAGAGTTGGGAATATGGAATAATTTTGAATAATCTTACAAAATCGTCTTATGTGGATTGAAAATTATAAATTAAAAATTATCCAGCGTTTGACACTACAAGGATGTTTAAAAGTTCGTGTATGTTCGCTGCTTAGTCAATGGGATTAGCTAAATAAAGCATTTACGTATAAAGCATTGTTGAGGTCTCTGTGTCTTGAACAAATGATAAACACAGACTATATAAAACTCAATATCTTGACCTTATAGTAAAATAATGAAACACAGATAATAGTGTAGAAAAAAGTCTTAGTTAACCTTTTCCAAAATATGTTCGCAGACGACTGATAATGTCAAACACATTTAGACTATTCGTCATGATATTCTTTGTTAACAACTGTTATCATAAAAATTCAACCATCATCAAAGTTATCTCTTTGCTAAGGTATTTTCAAGGCATAACAATAGCTAACGAATGTCTTCTATATTTTTAAAACAAGATATTCTGAGTCTACTTATCCGATACTCCCGATAATATAAATAGTGTCATAGTTCTACACTTCATGTCTTTCTACTAAGTTGAAATTCAAGGACTAACTGTATTAGTTGCATTTGATAATAGAGGTTCCGAAGTAATTTCGAAATTGAAGTTTATCAACTTACATATGATGGTATAAAAGTAAAAGGAAAGTGGAATTCAACAAAGAACATAGACTATTTTACACATGCTTCTGCTACTTTACCACATAAAGAATTAAGTCTTCGAAATACAACATTCAGAGTACTAATTGCTTTGAATCATTCTCAAACGTATAAAAGGATCTGGAAAAAAAATTTATTAATCGATTACTCATATGATATTTTAGAATATCTTTTGAATCAAGCTTCACAAGTTGGAATAATATCAGAACAATTCAATATTATTACGTCATTGGCAATAAAATAAAAGACACGCAAGTTGGATAAATAAAATAGATTGTAGAAGAAGCTGTAAAAAAAAAAAAAAGAAAAACATTCAGTCATTCCTGGTTTAAATACACGAGACAAAGAAATAATGAAAATTTGGTTGGAAAGGAAACTCCATGTCGAAGTTGAATTAGAAAGATTTAGAAAAGTAAGAAAATAGAGAAGACTATAGGAATGTGCAGGTGGAAAGTAATAATCAGAAAATAGAAATAATGATTAACAAGAACAAAATTAAAAGAAAAACAAAAAGTATTTATAATTCATGATACAATATGGATAGAAAAACAAAACAGAAAAAAATATAATAAAAAAAGATAAAAAGTTAGAAGAGAATAACATAAAATTTAAAATAGGCCATAAAAAGATAGTAACGAAAAGGAAAGAATACGTCTAAAATGAAACGACGGAAGATGATTTCATAAAGTGATGCAACTGGATAGAGACTCAAAGCAAAGAAATTAATAACAAAAAATGAAAAAAATAAAAATAGTGTACTGAAATGCTACAGACCTACAAAATTTAGAGGAAGATGATTGGAATAGATTGGAAGAAAATAATAAGTAACTGAAAACATAGGATTAACGAAAAAAGTCGAAGAAGAATTTGAGGTTTTAAAAAAAAGATAGAACCTTCTTTCTTAAAAACATACTAAAGCCATTGAGGAATGATATAGAAAAGACAAGCGGAGCCTTGAAATTTCTAATTCCGATTCAACATTTACGAGCAGAAGTTGCAAAAATTGCACAAGTAGACGCAGTGTACAGCAACAGAAGGCTACTAATTGTTATGCATCTTCCTTTAGAAAAACGAGTACCTTACAATCTCTACCGACTACATCCTTTAGCTGTACCGCTAACTATTAATAATTATTCAATGGAAACAGAATACATAAAGCGAAGTCACGGATATCTAATCATTGGAGCAGAACAAAGACGGTACATGGAAATAAACCACAAAGACTTACAGGACTGCCGTCGCACCCATTATGCCTACATATCCTTGGCCAACGAACCTTTGACCGGAACCACTTATCAAGAAAATGGTAAAGTATCAATGTTGTTGAGATCCAAGGTACAGGTATTAAAAATTTGTGATATAACTATAACCCCCACCCATATTACTCAATGGAGTTACCTAAATGCCGACCAATCCTTGCTCTATTTCCTAGGACAAAAAAAAATCTTGCGTCTAACCTGCCCCGGACAACCTGACCAAACTACACATCTTCATGCAGCGGGTATTTTAAGAATGGCACCCGGCTGTATAGGCAAGACCAATGAATATTTCCTCATAAGTGAAAGAAACTAACGCAACGACCTTCAATATCTATACAAACCAGAGATAACACTCAGCTTGGAGAAAGTTTACCCCGACTTAGGAAACTACCATCAAGAAATGATAAATGCACCTGAAGCCGGAATATCAAGCGCACATGCACCAGGCATTAAAAGATAGAGAAACCGTGAGAAATCGGTACATACGAGGGTGAATCAAATATAAACAGTTATTTAGCTATTCTGCTTAGCACGCACCTCCGAACTAGCTGATATACTATAGCGGTTGCTGGTTCGTTTATAAGAAGTGGGAAAACCAGCTTAGTTAGCGACCACGCTTAGTTCTGTCCTCAGTACGGTCATGACTGAGCAAGAGGTACATCCGTCTGTCGCGCAACGCGTTATCATAAGTTTTTAACCAACGAAGGCGTTAAACCGTCGGAAATTTTTACTCGTTTGAAGATGCAGTTGGGGATCCTACATTGTCTCAGAATCGAGTGTATACGTGGGCCAAGGAGTTTAAGGGCGGGCAAGAACGTGTTGAACGAAAGTCATGATCGACGTCCAAGGACAAGTCTTACAGATGGCAACATCCGTGCCGTTTGAGAGCTTATTGAATGTGATCGTCGGTTAACTGTTTCAGAAATCTTGTCAAAAGTGGGTATCAGCTATGGAAGTGCTCAATCCATTATCACTGATGGGTTTCGAGGTTGTTAATCGGGAATTAAAAACAGGTCAGATCGGAGATCACTGAGAGACTTCTGAATCGATTTCGACAAGAAGGGAAGAATTTTTTGAGGCGTATCGTCACATGTTATAAGACGTGGGTCCACTATTATACCCCCGAATCGAAAATGGCGAGTAAGGAGTGGCGAAGGAAGAATGAAGGCTGCCCAGTAAAGGCTAAACTCGCCTCTTAGCCGAAAAAGTGCTTGTAACGATTTTTTTTTACACAAAGGAAGTTTTACCCTTTGACTTTTTTCACGATCAACAAACAGTGTATGCGGCCTACTATTTCCAGTTGTTACAGTCATCGAGAACCTCCTACCAAAACAATAGACGAGGTATGCCCATTAGAGAGGTTATCCTTCTTCATGACAACGCTAGGCCGCACACCGCGGCTTTGACAAGGGATAAAATGGAAGAAATGAGCTAGAAAACACTCGAACAGCCTCCTTTATAGTCCAGACTTGTCCCCCTGTGACTATTTTTTGTTCGCGCTCCTGAAAGAATCACTTGAAGGAAAACGATTCAAAAGCAATAAAGAAGTTGATGAGCATGTGCGCAATTGGCTGACAACTCGTCCTAAAACTTTTTATGAACAAGCAATATTCAAGCTTCCAAAACGGTGGCAAAAGTGTGTAGACAACGTAGGAGACTACATTGAGAAATGTTGACGATATGGTTTGTGTGTAATATTATTCAATAAATGCATAAAAAAAAAATTACCGTTTATATTTGATTCACCCTCGTGAATTAATACGGTACAAATTACTCATCGCTTAAAACAGGTAAGGGATCACAAGAGAAGCATCTCCAATACTCATTACTTAATATACAACGGAGCTTTGGGCCAAATCCTAATCACCGCGGGGTTCATTTTCACAGCCTGAAAGTGTTACACTAAAAAGATGATGCATTATCACAACTAGACTAACCGCAAAGTCGAAATAATCTCCGATACGACCCACGTACATCTTTTACAGGAAATATCACTGCGCCCAATTGGATTGCAAAACCAATCAGCAATCAAAGACCAATCCTGCACGATGCAGATACAAAAACGCATCCCAGTTCCTAAAAGATTGATAAATCAACCATTAACGCGCCTACAATCTCTGCCCTATAAACAACTACTATCCATTCAAATCCTAAACACTGACTAACCCTTAATCTTAGACCATACAAGTTTTAACCGTTCCATAAGAGAGAACAAAGATCCAGCGAAACATGTTTCCGTAAGACCATGATTATAACCATGTCCTACTTAAAACCCTAGTTATTTTGAACTGAAACGTGTATAAAGCTTAATCCTCAACCTTAAATTCCGGAAAATTCAAAACAAAATGACTATGGTTGACCGATGCCGAATCGAAGTGATCGAAAATCTAAAGTTGATAAATTTGGAGTAAGGTATACGAATTATATCGGCGACGGCGATCCATAAACTTCTGCTGGTATTCTCAAAATGAATACATACGGTGACGATTGCCCTGTTACTAAAAATGAGTGCGTGTGTTACAAAAGCATATGGGTACTCGACTCCGAAATAAAAGGAAGGCAGAGAAACTCGGAGGTAAAAAGTGGTTGATGGAGTGCATAATTAAAAAGTTAATGATTTATTATGGTTTGGCAATCAGAAAAAATATTAATTCTGTCGAAGATATAAAAAAAGCTGTAATGGCAAGGCTGGATCATTATTGTTCGAATAATAAATCTTCTTGCCACGAGAATCGTCCGGTAGGCACCGAAAGCTGGTGTGAATGGTGCAAAGCTGTAGCCACGAATTCTCTTGCGTCTTTCAAGTGTCCTGCTTGATTAATTGACGAAAATGTGAAGAAACGTATTCGTCCAATCTACGAAGAGCTCTCAAACAATGAACTTTTGACGCGACGCTTAGGCGGGCACACGCAAAATTTAAATGAATCTTTTAACTCCACTGTCTGGTGCATGATCCCGAAACATCTAAATTCTGGTGGAAAAATTGTTGCAGCTATTCAATTTGAAAATTGACTAAATATGTAAGATTTTTGCAAATAACGTCGACGCACAACGGATCGAGAGAGAAAATCGACGTACGTCCTTTTCCAGCAAGGAAGCTCGCACGGCCCGTAAACGTGAGTAACTTCATCAAAATGAGTTTTTTGAGGAAGAAGAAGTGTTATTTGATGGCGCAGGAATAGCTGATTGGCGTACTATAACTGTAAGTAATCAAAAATTAACATTTTTTTGACCGAAAACTTTAAAGCGCGTTTTCTCGAGCTTTCGTTTTTACGATTTTCCTAAACTGGCGGGCATGATTGCAAAAAAACTAGACGACCAATCAAAATGGGCTAAGGCTTATTAGCTTAAGTGCGAAGGCCAAATTAGACCAATTACAACTCGAATTAGTTGTTCACCCACCGTATTCTCCAGATTTGGCCCCCAGCGATTATTATCTATTCCCAAACCTCAAGCGGTGGCTCCAGGAAAAGGGATTCACATCGAATGAAGAAGTCATCGCGGAAACCGAGGCGTATTTCGAAGGCTTGGACGTTTCGTACTACAGAAAAAGCATCGAAATGTTAGAAAATCGCTATACTAAGTGTACCGCCCTCGAAGGCAACTATGTTAAGGGATAAATACAACATTGCCTAAAAAACGCTTATTTTCATTAAAAATCCCGGAACTTTTCAGCCCATGTAGTATTTGTATAAAATCAAGAGTATAAATCTGTATCGACCGGTGTACCAGCACATCCTGTGGATTCCTAATAAAAATATATTCATACAAACATAGACGTGTTTGATTGACTTAAAGATTTGGAAGCACAAGGGCCCTGTTTTGGCAATCTCACGCAGTTACAAATAAGATGAGGTTTTAATTACTTAAATTTATATCATGTTGCAATTTTTCCCATGTATTTATGGGCGAAGGCATCCCTTCTCCCGATCCCCGTGTGTCGCGACAGTCAGGACTATTTCCAGTTCGCTATGCGCGAGCGGGCTGGTACAAGACGCGTTCGTGGGTCCCGTATTAAAATAAAAATTAAAATTTCATTGCGTGTATGTTTCCCTGCACGTAACAATAATTATTTTAGAATTTCTGTTTCTCATAATTGTGAAAAAAGTGATAATTTTTCCATATTGACCGTTATACGAGGGCAGTCCCAAAAGTACCTGACTCGACAAAGAGAACAGTAAAAAAATTGCGAAAATGTTTTTTATTTTTCAACATATTCTTCTTTCAGTTCAATACACTATTCCCAACGATGATCAATAGCTTCGATACCAGCTCTATAATAGGAACCGTCAAGCTCCTCGAAATACCTATTAACCACAGACTCTACCTCTTCATTGTTGGCAAATCTTTTGCCACCGAGCCATTTTTTTAAATTCGAAAAAAGAAAATAATCCGAAGGAGCCAGATCTGGCGAATAGGGTGCGTGAGGAGGCAATTCGAACTTCAACTCATTGATTTTAGCCATCGCAATGACGCACGTGTGGACTGGTGCGTTGTCGTGATGAAACAACACATTTTTTTCGTCAGATAGAGCCGTTTTTTCTTGATTTCATCACTCAAATGCTGCAATAAGGCTGCATAATATGCGCCGTCGATTGTTTTTCCTTTTTCGAGATAATCAATAAATATTATTCCACACGCATCCCAGAAAACGGATGCCATGACCTTGCCAGCTGACTGAACTGTCTTTGCTTTCTTTGGAGCCGGTTCTCCCTTTTTAGTCTACTGCATTGACTGCTCCTTGGTCTCTGGTGTAAAATGATGAACCCAAGTTTCATCCATGGTTATGAATCGACGCAAAAACTCGGCTTTATTGCTGCGAAACATTGTCAAACACTCGATGGAAACATCCTTACGTTGCTGTTTGTGCTCCATTGTGAGCAAACGCGGCATCCATCTTGCGCACAGCTTTCTCATGTCCAAGTTTTTGGTCAAAATGCGATGCAGAGCACTTTTTGAAATGCCTGCCATGTCTGCTATCTCGCGCACTTTTAGTCGACGGTTATCCAATACCATTTTGTGAATTTTCTTTACATTTTCTGACGTAGTGACCTCACTTGGTCGACCACTGCGGTGTTCATCTTGGCAGCTCGTACGACCTCGCTTAAACTCAACTACCCAATATTTGACCGTTGTAAACGAAGAAGCAGACTTCCCCAGAGTATAATCCAACTCGGCTTTGACATCGGTTGGACTTAGACCTTTCAAATAAAAGTATTGTATCACTTAACGATGCCCGATTTTTTCCATATTTACAAATTCACTGAGAGCGTTCACTTTGGATGTCTGTAAAAAAAATAATAATAAACGTACCGTTATGAATTTTTCATATTAAGTTTTTGATAGGTGGTATTGTCAATCGCAGTAATTGTTTTTTTAAAACTACCTGTATTCATCAATTAGGTCGGGTACTTTTGGGACTACCCTCGTATTTTCCGCCATTTTAAATTTTATATTTAAAATTAGTAGATTAATATTACGCATACAGTAATAATGTATCTAAGTTAAAATATAATTTGAATCAAGAAAATCTTATTAAGACTTGATTCTCTAAAAAAACGTAGAAGGAAATCTCAATTTTTTAAGATTTTATCTTATTTCCGCCATTTTACAAGGATTAAAGTGACTAAAGGTGCGCAAAATAAAATTTTTTTTCATATTCTAACTATTTCGATCACCGTTGATCATAAGAAGATTTTATTCCTATTCCTCTATTAGATAAAAGAAAAGTTGAAAAAAAAGTTTCCATTTTTTGGTTCTTTGTTATTTTAAATTCGCCATACTTCTTTTTGATGCCATCAAAATGCAATTTCGAATCCAGAAATTGAAACATTACCCCTAAAAATGGTGTAACTCATCGTTTTGTTTTGCATGAACATAATTTTTTCCCTATTAAGCTCAAAACTCCAATATTAGTGAAAAAATGTAATCTTTTAGGGGTTAATACGAGGGTGGTCTGAAAAGTTTCCGATCTCAACGTAAAGATAGCAGCACTTGTCAATAAAAGCTAGCGAATTTCGTTGTTTATCTGTTGACAGTTGCTCACGAAAGTTTCAGCCATTTTGGATGCGTAGTTGTTAGTTGACAGTCGTTTGAGTGAGTCGATGTAAGTGTTGTTGTGAAAATGGACAAAATTAAGTATCGAGCTGTCATTAAATTTTTGTTTTTGAAAGGCAATAAGCCTACGCAAATCAAAAATGAGTTAAACTCTGTGTATGTGGACTCTGCACCATCATTTACCACAGTGAAATTTTGGGCAGCTGAATTTAAACGTGCCGTGAGAGCTTGGGAGACGATAAACGTTCGGGACATCCAAAAACTGCAACTACTGACAATAACATCGCCAAAGTTCACCAAATGGTGCTAGACGACCGCCAAATTAAAGTGAGAAAGATAGCAGAGATTATGAACATGTCCAAAGAACGTGTTTACTACATATTAAATCAAGATTTAGGCATGAGAAAGCTGTCCTCACGTTAGGTGCCGCGTTTGCTCACGTTAGACCAAAAACGTGTTCGAATGAACATTTCCAACGCTCTATTGGCGCAGTTTAGGCGCAATAAATCCGAGTTTTGGCGCCGATTAATTACTGTAGATGAAACTTGGATACACCATTACACGCCCGAAACAAAAATACAGTCAAAACAGTGGACTGCAAAGGGGGAACCGGCTCCAAAAAAAGCAAAAATTATTTTCTCGGCTGGGAAAGTGATGGCCACTGTTTTTTGGGATAGTCATGGAGTTATTTCAATCGATTATCTTTAAAAAGGAAAAACCATTACAGGAGCATACTACACATCATTACTTGACAAGCTAAAGGCAGAACTTGCGGAAAACGTCCACATTTGCAGAAAAAGAAAATTCTGTTTCACCAAGACAACGCGCCGTCTCACACCTCAGCGGTTGCCATGGCGGAAATCCACGAATTACGGTTTCAGCTGCTTGACTATCCGCCTTGCTCACTAGACCTAGCCCCAAGCGACTTCTTTTTGTTCTCTCATCTGAGAATTGCACTCAGAGGACAGAGATTTTCGTCAAATGAGGAGGTAATCACCTTCGTCAACAGTCATTTTGCAGAGAAAAACGCCGAGTACTATTTGGATGAGTTGAAGAGATGGGAGCATCGCTGGGAGAAGTGTGTAGAATTGCAAGGAGACTATGTTGAGAATTAAAAAAAAAAATTAAGAAAAAATGTCTTGTATCTGTGTTAGGTCAGAAACTTTTCAGACCACCCTCGTGGGTTAACCCCTTGGCTAGTGAGCCCGTCTTATGGCTGAAAACGCTAACTTGGCTATAACTGGTGAGCCCGCCATTTGGCGGGCTGTTGGAAAAATACGTTATGTATAAAATTTCTCAGAATTTAAAAACTAAAATCCGTTTTCGATGGTTTTTAGGATCGCTGGTTACGAATCTGCGCTTAAAGTTTAGAAATTCAAGATTGCAGATCCAATACAGTGGACCAAAAATTCAACTAATCGTTCGATCCGTGCGAAAATTGGTTTACGAAGGTTTTCAAGATCGCTGATTACGAATTTGCACTCTAAATGCAGAAATTAAACATTGCGAATCCAATATGGCGGATTAAAAATGCAAGAAGTCATTTGACGAGAGCGAACGTTGGTACTCGGGGGGTTTCTGCCGTCTCTGATTACGAATTTGCACCTGCAACTTAGAATTTGAAAATTATGGATTTAATATGGCGGAAAAAAAACCAGTGAGTCATTTGATGTAAACGAAAATTGGTGCTCGGGGGTTCTCGAGGCCCCTAATTACGAATCTGCACTAAAAATTTAGAAATTAAATATATATTTGTTTCTGACCTCCAGCATTAGTTTACAATTTTTATACGATTGAAAGTGTGACACGAGGAGACTACATAGTAGGATTTCACTTTTTTTTTTTTATTTCTTTATTTAAAAAAATTTTGTTTTTTTTTTATTTCATGTTTTGTTTCTTTTTGTTTTGTTTTCTATTTTTCATCTTCTTTTAAGTTTTTGTCCATTTTTTGTATTAAGTTTTTCCAATTTGTTGCTTTTGAAGTTTTCACGATCAGGAATCGTGAAACACAAGGAATACAGCCTACACGGTATTCTTTAAAGAAAGCTTGTACATTTTTCCGAATTGTGTGCTTACTAAAGTTTTTATAATGTTTTCTGACATCTTGAGAGCTTTTAGATTTGCCTTAATAGTATTATTATTACTTTCTTTTTATATTCTTTTTTTTTTTTATTAATTTCTCAAGTTTCACATTTTTTTGGTTATCATATTTTTCTTAATTGTTTGAGCTGCTTGTCTATGTAGTTCTCACAATCTATAATATATTTTGCTTGCGTTTCGAAATTTTATTTCGAGCGAAATACTTTAGAACATGGAATGCACAAGCCTACGTAGCATTCTTTACAGAAAGTCGGTACACCTTTTCAAATATCATGCTTTCTGCACACTTTACATTGTCTTCTAACCGCCTTGGCATAATAAAGAATTGAGAAGAAAAATCAAAGTTTTGAAAACAACTTTTTTTTTAATTTTTCTTTTAAATGAAAAAGAAGTGTAGTTTTAAAAATAACTGTTTTTTAAAGCAAATGAACTTCGAAAGAAGTATTAGGGATCAACCTTGAAAAAGCGTAATAATTGAGGTCGAAATTCGGTAGGAAGTATCAACTTTTAATTTAATTAAATTAAGAGTTAAGGGACAACACCACTGTGACGGCTTCCAAAAATCGATTTTTTGAAAACCATCTAGAAAAATCTAAAATACATTTAAGAATAGAATGCCGTTGGTCCCAGGTCGAAAAACTAATTATTTTCGGAAATATTAAATAAAAACTATTAAACTGTCGAATTGTGAACGCCTAATTTTTTGATTAGATCCCTTATGGTTTGGCGGAGGTCAGACTCCACTAATGTACGCAGCTCGTCGTTATCGATCGATGGTCCTGGTTATCCACGTGGCTCGTTTCCAAGGTCCATATCTCCGGATCGAAATTTTTCGAACCACCGCCGAGTGGTTCGTTTGCTAACTGTATCAGGCCCAAATGCGCTGTTGACATTCCTCGTTGCTTCCGTTGCGTTGTGCTCTAATTTAAATTCGTATAGTAAAAGTAGCTGTTTTTGATTCACTTCCATGTTCACTTTCTCTTTTTGTTTTTACGATCACTATGAAGTGCAAAACAGAAATGACTCCATAAACCCAGGTAGCAGTATTTATACTTTAATATGTCATATCATTTGCACCGCCTTGTGCCAACATAATACACTAAAATTGCAGCCAACTTTATGTCATTGCTAAATCGGCCATTTCATCTGCAGCAACCTTATAGTAAGCATACTCTAAACTTCTTTATCTTGCCATATCATGATATTGAATAATTGTTGCAAAGAAATATAAAAAGTCAAGGCCTAGCCATTCATATGAAGATTCGAAATTTAATTTTATCAAATTATCCCAAATAATTTGAAAATAACGGTAGTCATACTTATCTACTCAGGCATTGCTTACCTGCACGATCGAAAAAAATTAACAGCAATGCTACTTCCAAAGTAATATTTATAATAAAAAAGCATGAATTTTCTACTTACATTTTGTCTACCAGAAATATCCACATCAATTCCAAACCATTTACTAGTGAAGGGGTTAGGGCGGTAAGTTTCATGTCATATTACCTGCCTTTACTAAGCTACGAATAAGCGCTCTTCTGTCCTATACTTTATTCCGTCGGCTTCGTGTATAGATATGGACAGTCTTTGTACCATTAGTATTCTAAGAGCTATATTACAAAAGTAAACCGTGTTCTAATACTAATATTAACAACTTGTTCCCACTTCTGATCACACTTACCGCGTATGTAAATATGAACAATTTCCTACTCACATTACTGGTCCAGGCTGCTTCGTGCGCGGAACATAGTCTTCTTTTGTCAATATTGAGTACAGCCTTCTCGTACACAACACTGTATTTCTTTGCGAATAAGTTTATAGAAAAATATATATATACAGTTTTGTTTTTGAGCGTTTCCAAATATTTTTTTACGACTTTTGCGACATGAGGCCGAACGTTGTCATGCCGAAAAATAACTTTGTCATGTCCTTCCTTGTATTCCGGCCGTTTTTCTCGTGATGCACGGCTCAAACAAATCAATTGCAGCCTATACCGATCGACCGTTATGGTATCGCCAGGTTGTAGCAGCTCGTAGTACACAACACCCTTTTGGTCCCACTAGATATACAACATGATCTTTGAACCATGAATATTCGGCTTTGGTGTTGATGTTGAGGTCGATGGCAGCGATTGACCGGGCGTAGCGTAGTATTTTTTTTCTTGGGGTTATCATAGAATATCCATTTTTCATCCCCAGTAACAATTCTATGTTAACCCTTTCTTTGTTGCCTTTGAATCAGCTGATCGCAACAAAGAAATCGCCTGTCAATGTCTCTCGGTTTCAGTTTATAAGGCACCTAATTGCTTTGCTTTTGAATCATTTCCATGGATTTCAATCATACAGAAACTGTTTGTTGAGTCACTTCCAATAATTCTGCAAGCTCCTCTTGCGTTTGACTCGGATCTTCATCGAGTAATGCCTCTAACTTTTGTTTTCGAATTTTTTTGGCTGTCCAGAGCGAGGCTTGTCTTTAACGTTGAGATCTCTATTCTTGAAACGTTGAAACCATCCCCTACAAGATTTATCAGTTGGAGCATTGTCACCATAAACTTTCACAAGCATTCGATACGCTTCAGCTGCACTTTTCTTCCAATTAAAACAGAAAACTAAAACCTCCCGCAAATGCTGCTTAGTTAACACAAAATTGGACATATTTAGCACAGTTAAAAACAAGATTGTTTTATGAAACTTGAAACGATATAAACTCAATATTATTGACAGATGTCTAACCTCTCTGAAACTATCGACTTTAGCTGTTACTATTGAATATTCAGAATAGCCAGAGCCATCTTTTGAAAACGGACCGAACTAATTTGTACTTCCAATAATATAACTTCTTAATATAACGATTTAAATATAACTTTTAATTTACCATAAGAATATATTTTTATTATTGTTAAATCTAAACAACACTTATTATAACTCAACTACTTACTCTCCCTAAACTAAAATCTTGCACTAAAGCAACTAGAAGCTGTGCAAAATAATCGTCATATATTTGGTTTTTTTTTTTTTTTTTTCAAAGCAAACGTTTTGTTTTGGTGATTTAAGGGGGAAAATCACAGTAGCACACAACAAAATAGGCATATTTTCGGGAATTAATTTTGGCTGAATAAAAGTATCAATCGAAAATCTGTAAAGTAGGTTTTATAGCAATACTAAAGAAGTACAAAATGTAATTTTCTCAATAAAAAATATTCAAAAATGGCGGCTGCGCAGCATATGCCCCAAGGCGCCTATTTTTGAAAGTGTGTCGATGACCGAAGACGTAGACTCCTTAATTTTTGACCTGGAAGAAAAAAAGAAAATTTTTTAGTTTTCATATAACAACAGCTAGCGAGCTACGTACGATTTTTTCGATGTATTAATTTTTTACAAAATGGTGCATGTTTGAAAATAAAGTTAAATTTTTAACAAAAAAAAAAACGCCATCAAATCTTCGATAAAAAAAACTAAGCCATATAAAATAAAAAATCTTACGTAGCTCCATGGAGAAAGATATTTTGAAGCCACTGTCAAAATTTTAAGTCGATCAGTGAAGATTTGCTCGAGTTATGTCTTCGGCGAGCTCAAAAAAAGTGGTTTCGAAAAAAACGCGTTTAAAGTTTTAAGTACTGAGAAACCATATGAAAATTTCATATACCTCTAATCTGCAATGCCTGCACCGTACAGTTGACCTTCTAAATCTACCTCCAACCCTTCTTTTTCTTTCCGCATACTTTTCAAGTCGAGTCGGGCTTGTTTTGCGCCATCACTAATAGATTTTTCCGACTTCTTGATACGCTTTTCGTCGACCTCCACGCATAGGTTGTAGCTGTTCGAGCCGATTTTCATCCCCATGACTTCGATGATGTGTAAAACTGATATCAATCCGTCATTGAAAACGGATGTTGCGATGTTCGTACCGATGTCAATTATTTTTTTTTCCAGAATTCAAGCCTTTTGGTACCATAGCCCAAACAGTAGCGTTGAAACTTTCATTGTTGTTTTGCGTATATCCCCCGATGCAGCGAGTAAGAAGATTATCCGTGACCAGTTTTTCGTAGACAGTTTTTATCGCTTCGAAAACTTCTTCACGCATTGGTGGTTTATGCGTATAGCCAGCCAGAATGTTTTTGCATTTTGCCCTTTGCCACGAACACCATGAATTTTCTCCAGTTGGGCAATAGTCGTGTTGCGGATTTTCGTCTGTTGACATTTTATGGAACAGTGTGCCCGACATCGCGCTCTTCATTTTTCCAATCGAATGACAATTTCGACAAATGGCTAATCCAAAGTAAATTGACAGTTCGTCGATCAGCTTACCTGTCAATTTGCCTTTACCTCCTAACCCTTTGGTGTTTTTCTTCAAATTGCGAAGATGGGTGCCTATGCGTTTCTGAACATGGTCGATGCATTCTTTTTTTGTTATCGTGATGTTTTTATACGGTTGAGCATCCGTGATACCTTTGAAGGTTTTGGAGTCGCCATCGCCGATGTAACTCACATACTTGATATCATGTATATCTTCAGAGCGCTGAAACATTTCAATTGCTGCATCGACCTCCATTTTTCCCGCTGATCCGTCATGGTTTGCTTGGCATTCGGCGGCGTGATTTTCTGCCCACTCTTTGTATTCGTCGGTGTCATATTTCTTCTGCCAATACTCGCACGCTTTGCAATATTTACATTTAACTAAAACATCGACAAGTTTACCAGTGTACCAGCCAATCAGGGAAACTAAACCGTATAGAGATGAGAAGCCCCTTTTTCGCCACGATCCGTCACCCGATACCGTGATACCGTTTTTTTCTCCTTTCTCGTTACTGATTCTTTTTTCTTCATTCGCTGCATTAGACATGCTATTTTTGGAAACAACATCTGATGCATCCAAAATATTTTCAATGATTGTGTCGTAAACCGATTGGAAGACCGGGCGAGGCAATTCCATGAACGCACAAAATTTTCTGATGCCTTGCAGTCCAATCCTCAGCAATCTCATGGCGAGAATAATTCTGTGATTAATTTCGTAAGCATTCTTAATAAATGGGCTGTTCGGTATTTCCTTTTTATCACAGTTATCGCAGGATATAACGATTTTAAAACCTAAGCCTCGTTTACTGCTTTCTGTAAAACGCACATCAGAGTGGCATTATTTGCACACCACGACGTTAGAAATGGCGGCAAAAACTGTAACGAAGTTCACGAGATGATATCCAAACGTAGGATCCACTTCAATGTCATTACTATCTTTCTCTTTCAACTTCCTTGCCGATGCGCTGACATTTAAATCTTCCGGCTTTTCGATTTCGTGGCGATTTAACGGTCGCTTACGTTTCGGTCGATTTTCGTACGCAGTATCCTTTTTCGTCCCTTTTCTAATACGACTCGACGATGTGTCACTCATAATGACAATGATTTACAAATATCACTGTTTTTTATCACTATTTATGTTATATATGTATGCACGAAAGTGAAGTGTCGTGAAAAAGCGTTGTATTCAACGCAAGAAATTTCTCATCACTGACGCTACACGTGTTTTGTTCGTATGTCTATTACATATAGTGACCCCTATAGGAATTCTTAAAATTCTAGACTATTCGGAGGGCACTTTGTTCTCTATGGACTACCGTTATACCTGCACCCATAGTCATAAGTTACAGCGCGCGCCGGGATCACAAAAGGCGCTCGGAGCATACCTGAGTGGCGTTACCGCAGAATGAAAAATTTGGGCACTCGGACACTTTTGCCGTGTTCCATCATTTGGTATATTATTTTTAAGACCCTAAAGCACCTTTTAGGCGAAAAAATTTTTTTTCGAAAAATTGAAAATTTTACTGTGATTTCCCCCCTTAATACATCATATTTTATATCGTATACAAATCATAAGTCTATTTTGAAAAAATTAACGCAAGTAAATGTTTATCGAGTTAAAATTTGCATACGTTTAGGCAGAGTTACGTCTACTATACGTTATGTCTACTTTAGTTTTCAACCTGATAACTGCATTGAGGATATTTTAGGAAATATAAGCCCACGCTTAGACATTAGAAACACACAATCAGTGCAGTATAAAAAGAGTAACATTTTAGGTTTCATTGATATTCGTTCGTTTTATTAAAAATGTGAATTAATTAATTAGTATGATTAGTATGATTACAAGCAAAATCTAATTTTCCAATATAATTAGATAAAGTATTTTAATTTTTATTATTTAACGACTATTAATATTTATTGAGAATATAATAAGATTAATTTGACATTTTTATAATTATAATAATAATGATACATAAATAATGATATGTGTTTACGAGATTATATCATAAAAATAACTTTAAAATTTAAAACTTAATACATCATACATTATAAAAGTTTCATTATAAATAGGGTTTATAGATGAAATTTTGTTTCTAAATAATTAATTGAAAAGAATTATTAATTAAAAAAAAAAAAAAAAAAAAAAAAAAAAAACTAGCAATAATTATGTAATAAAATGAAATTTTTTAACGAAAGTATTTTCAATAGTAGCTTATAACATAAGCTAATTTATTTATGTTAATTGTATCAAGGGTATAAAGCAATCTTAAACGCTGACATATCATGAAAAAGTTAAGTGGCAGTAGTAACGATTCTTATAATAATTAATGGAATACGACTAATGAAGTAAAGATACACTTTACAAGTTTATACGCTTAATCGTTGAACTAAAAAAATAAATGTGTTTTATGAAATATTATGCTCCAATAAAATAAAACTTTTAATATGACTTAGAAAGTTAACCCTTTTAGCTTGCGAAAAGCAGCGCGACGGCGCTCCTTGGCACTAAAAGGGTTAAGTAATAGCTTAATTAAATTTAAATAAATTTATATAGATTTTGATTAATTTCAAATTTGAACATAAATTTAAATTAGATTGTGGATCTTATAAATGCCATGATTGTATAAAAATTAATAAAGACATATTTATGCTATCTTTTGGAGAGTTAATATTACATTATCACAGAAGCCCGCTACCTAATTCATGTTATATTTTCTCAAGGAATCATACCACCTCAGCAATTAATGAAAATTAACTTCTTTTGCATTTTTTGAAAATTTATATTCAAAATAATTATTGTAATAAAATTTTATAAAGATCCGAACAGCTTAACTGTATTTTTCTGTACACTTTAAGTTGATACCTAAGCGCGCTCGCCAACCCTATTCGACCTACATAACATAAACCCGAGGCAACTAATATTCTTAAAAACTACAATATGTGTGTTCTTTTTACTAAAGGTATCTAAGAAGTTTTTAAATTAATATACAATAATTTTACAATTTCTTGAAAAGTGCCTAGGTGGAAACACGCCAAAGCAACAAGTATTTTAATAAGTGTGTAGGTGGAGTTTATTACCTAAACACGCCTTTCATGTAAATAAAAATCGATGAAATTTCTTGTTAAATAGCAGTTTGTATTTTTTCAAAGAGGCTAGAACTAAAGCCTTTCAAAGGCCAGAAGTAAACGTAGACAAGAAAAATTTCAAGAAAATAAATATTTTGTTAAATCAGAATGCATTTCGCATATTACAGACATCGATAACCAAGCATAAGATTCCGTAGGATTTTTTAGAAAAAAATCTTTAAGTGTGTTTTTCTCAAATCAACGTTATTTCTTGTGGTATCCCTGCTAAACTAAAAATATATACGATTAAAAGTAACCAAAACTTATTAAAAGTTATTAAAACCGATTAAAAGTTATTAAAACCGATTAAAAGTTATTAAAACCGATTTAAATTTAATCGATTCTAATAAATTTTAATCGTTTTTAATAAATCCCAATCGAATATTTTCAGCAGGGACAGATGAATTTTCCGAAACTATTAAATCGATCCTCTTCAAATTTTTATCACTAATTCACAATACAAATAGCTATCGCATGACCTTCAATCATGACAAAATATTAGTTTATACTTTTTTGCTAAGAACAAAGAAAAAAACATCGTTATATTTTGAAAATTACGTTATTTAGTGATTTTTACATAATTTATCAATGGTTGAAGATTGTGCGATAGCTATTGTCTCACTGAAACTAACATTCTTTCGTTTGTCTCTTGCAAATTGTATGAATTCAATAAATAAAATTTTTTTCACGTATTTTAAGAGTACATTTATTATGCCAGATAATATTTATAATAATATTAATATCTATACTAGCAACTTTAAAAAAAATTTTTTTAAATAATCTTTTCTAAGAGTCTCAAGTGGTATGATACCTTAGTATTCCATTGAAATATTTTACCATCTGAAGACCTAAAAGGTTTTTAATACTCTTTTTATGTAAATTATGCAGAGCATTTTTAAGTTTACAAATGAAACAATTTAAATAAAAATGTAAATTGAACGTTATAAATGAATAAATAGTTTTTTATAAATATATAAATTTTAATTTTCATCAAAGTTAAATGTCAATTGTAAATTAAAATTACTAAAAGTACAAAATGGAATTCATATCGACAAAAATTTTAATAAAATTAAAGAATTTTCTACTTATAATTATAAATTGTTTAACTATTGACTTATGTTAATAGGAATGCAAATTTTTATAATTTTTGTTTATATTCTGTATGAAACTTTCGATTTGTATACATATATATATATATATATATAAATACATAATTAAATAAGAGCTTTTCAAAAGCTTCACTATACTACGTTTCAAAACTCTTAAAATGCTCTAAATAATTTTTATCCATCAACCTAAAAAAACATCTTCCTAAATTCAAAACAAATATGTAATTTGACTGCTGATATTAGGTTGGAAACTATGAAGGGGCGTTTTTTGTTTAGTCTGTATTCAGCTGCACGTCCATTTCATAATTTCCAACCTAAAATAAAAGCAGCGAAGTATAAGCTTTTAAACTTATTTTGTCAGGCACGCTATACCACTCACACGTATAAAATTAATATTATGATCAGCTGATGTATCACAAGGCTTGTACAGTTTTTCAGTTAAAACTATATATATATATATATATATATATATATATAGATATATACACACACATACACACACACAAAAAAAAAGGATTTTTGCAGCAATAGAAGTCATAGCCATTTAGTTAAACAACCACTGAACCATACGACAATTATAGGTAAAAGATAACTCATCAGTGCCTTTGAAAGAGAGATTCTCTGAATGACAGTAGTCGCACCAGAGTCTACAGGCACTTGAGTTTTAGTATTATTCGAAAAAATATTATCCTTATGATTTACATGAAGATCCGGTTTATCTTCGGGTGTAAGTTCTATTTCATTAATTTTAATAGGTGGCACTGATTGCTCTTCGAAGTCTTTTGATTTTATTAAATTTGGATCAGTTATGCTTGTAACTTCCAAACCACTGCTTTCCTCGCCTAAGTCATCTTCATCATCAGTAATAGAATCCACCGAAGAACCAGATCCTGAACCGTTTCCCGATGTCCAATTTTCGTCTGTGTCGATCCAATCAACATCGTGACCATTAAATGCTGAACGCAATCTATTACTGATACTATTTAAAGCAAATATTTGTTCACGTACTACGGCCGTACGTGGACCAAAAGCCTGTACTTCTGGATTTAAATTTTGTACTTCACCATTTGATGACAAGGGGTAGATATATCTGAAAAAAATGTGTAAGTCAATAAATAATATTTAATTAAAAGAAACATTATGTATGTAGTAAATTGATTGGATGCATATATTGATTAAAAAAAAAAATATTCGTTGTACTTAAAAGACTTTGTGTATTTTAAAGAAGTGAAACGAACAAATGCAGATATTTTGTTACAAAATTTTTTAACATTTATTTTAGCTTCTGCAGCAATAGATAAATAATTATTTAATAATTATAATCATTATACAACTAAACTTATAATCACAACGAAGAAAATATATAAAATATATTGAAAGTATCATTATGGATATTTATTGTTATAAAATGCACAAGGATTTAGGAGTCTTGTACGGACATACAATAAAATGATTAAAAGAAAGACAACTGCAATTACTAATAGCGCAATCACTTCGTCACACGATTTTGAACAACAATTCAACACAATTTGCAATTACTTGTGTTCATACACACAAATAATTCTCCCTCCTTATGGTATTTATTCGGGCTTTAAGGGGTTACCCCCAGTTGTAGCTCAACAAAAAAGGCCTTTTTCATGAATTTTTTTTAAGAAAACTACAGAATTTTTTTAAACGATTATTATATCATCTTAAAGAATACATCTTGAAGAACTTTCAGTAATTTTTTTATTGCAAAATATTACATTGTTAAGTGGCAAATGGCCGCCAATGAAATAGTGTTTTTATTTATACGGTTTGCGGTGACCAACATTGCGGCGAAGTGGATCATTTAAAACAAAAATGTGGATAGATTTAGTTAAATATAAGTATAAACTAGTCTTTAATCAAAGGATTTAAAAAAATATTCATTTTTCACGAAATGGCGGACAGTCAAAGTTAATGGTTTGATTTTAACAAAAAAAACGGCCGTTTTTTGGCTATAAAACGATTTTGGCTATTAAAGCCGAAAGAAAAAAGGAGTGGTTTTTTTAGTGGGTCGGGCTGCGATGCGCCTGTCACAATTCTTTTTTCTTATTTATTCACGTTTTTGTTTATTTTATTTTCTGTCCTTTTGTTTAGCCCGTGACAGAGGTAGCTCAACCCAACCCCACACTGTTGCGCCGTTCGGACGCGGTGCTTCGTGCATTTATGCATTTTTCCCACTACCCGCAATAAAAAAAAAAAAAAAAAAAAAAAAATTGTTATTGTTGTTATTCTTATTATTCTTATTATTATTATTATTATTATTATTATTATTACTGTATTTTATTTTTAATATAAAAACTTGCTCTGTAAACTTATTCCTTCCTCATGAATCAATAAAAGGATGTTTAATCTTCATTTATCGCTAATAATTTTTTCTTATTAATTCTTGGCTGGTATCGATATTTTTTTGATCGTAGCATACTTTTTATTTACTTTAACTTATTTTTCTTTTGTATAAACTAATACATGCATTTTAAATGAACTAAAATTATAAAATATAAAATATATATTTTATAAACTAGAGTTTCTTTTTAACCATTTCACGTCGAGATTCTTCGATCGAAATCGATTTCACTTGAGGGCAAATTGTTGCATAATATCAATTAATTTAACTATAATAAGCAGTATTTATATTGCGATTCTTCATAAATTTCCTAGATATCCTGCCATTTGCAGCTAATAATTAATGAAGCAAATAAAATAATTACTTATTTATCGTTATAATAATTTTCAATCACTTAATTCTAACTCTAATAACCGGGCATTATTGTAAAATGCATTATTCTTTTTATCATCATCATCATCATGGTCACTAAAATCATTGTGATGTTGGCGGTTTCCTTAAAACAACTACTATTTTAAGTCTGCGATTATACCAAAATTATTTATAATACACAGTGTGTCTCATGGAAAACGGAACTTTTTCAAAATAAAGACAAAAACTCAATATTCCAGCAAATCTCATTTATTTTATTCAAAATAGTCTCCTTCCGCATCAATACAACGTTTTGCACAATCAATTAACATATCGAATGAGTTTTTGAGATCATTTTTATTCATCGACTTTAGTATGTCGGTCGTCGCTCTTTGGATGGCCTCTACGTCAGCATAACGTTTTCCTTTCATAGGCAAGTGCAATTTGGAGAACAAGTAGAAGTCGCACGGAGCCAAATCCGGCGAGTACGGTGAATGGTTGGTGGTTAAAATGGAATTTTTGATCAAAAAATCCGTGATCAAGTTCGATCGATGAGACGGGGCAGTATCATGCAACAAACGCCAGCTCCCTTTTTAACGGTATTGTGGCCGCACACGACGAATACGGCTGAGCAAACGCTTCATAACACCAAGATAAAACACAGCAGCAATCGTTTGACCAGGTGGATCGAATTCACGATGAATAATACCCTCTAAATCGTAGAAACAAATCATCATTGTCTTCACTTTTGACTTTTCAAGACGACTTTTTTTCGGATTGGGCTCGGTTGGGTACTTCCATTCAGCACTTTGACGCTTGGTTTCAGGATCATATTGAAAACACCATGTCTCGTCACTAGTCACAATTGAATATTTCAAGTTTGGGTCCTTTTTTGACTCTTAAATCAAATCCTTACAATGTTGAATTCGGAGCAATTTTTCGTAGTCGGTCAATTTGTGTGAAACAAAGCGTGCACACACCTTCCGTAGATTCAAATGATCGGTCAAAATGCGATGAATTGAATTTTTGGACATATTCAATTCCATTTCCATGTATCGCAATGAAGATTTTGGCTTATTTTTTATAAATTCACGCACTTTTTCACTGTTACTTTGAGTAACCACGGTATTCGAAGGACCTGGATGTTCGTCGTCCTGAATGTCTGAAAGACCTTCCTGGAACCGCTTATACCACTCATACACTCTGGTACGGGATAGACAATTATCGCCATAAACTTTTTTCAGCAAACTATGCGTCTCAGTAAAGAATTTACCGAGTTTAAAACAGAACTTAAAACTTGCTCTTTGTTCAAAGTTCATTTTTCGACCGATGCCACAAACACACTGTCACTTTGAGCGCGATATTTTGGTTTCCATTGAACCAAACGTCATAAAATTTTGACAGGATGTCAGTTAAGAATAGACCTTTCTATTGCTAACATCCACCAATAGGTGGCGCCAATATAAATCGATGTTTTGAAAAAGTTCCGTTTTCCATGGGACACACTGAGTAATAATACCGTACTTATATTCATCGTGGTTAATTTCTTAATTAACTACTTGTGATAATTTTGCAAAATGACGTATTAATTTTATTTAGTAATATTTTATCCAATAATAATTGTAATTATTATTTATTAGGAGTACAAATTAGTTCGGTCCGTTTTCAAAAGATGGCTCTGACTATTATGAATATTTATTAGTAACAGCTAAAGTCCGTAGTTTCAGAAAGGTTGGACATCTGTCAATAATATTGAGTTTGTATCGTTTCGCGTTTCATAAAACAATCTTGTTTTCAACTGTGTTAAATATGTCCAATTTTGTGTTAGCTAAGCAGCATTTGCAGGAGGTTTTAGTTTTCTGTTTTAATTAAAAGAAAAGTGCAGCTGAAGCATATCGAATGCTTGTGGAAATTTATGGTGACAATGCTCCAACTGATAAATCTTGTAGCGAATGGTTTCAACGTTTCAAGAATAGTGATTTCAACGTTAAAGACAAGCCCCGCTCTGGACAGTCAAAAAAATTCGAAAACAAAAAGTTCGAGGCATTACTCGATGAAGATCCGAGTCAAACGTAAGAGGAGCTTGCGAAGTGACTCAACAAATAGTTTCCGTATGATTGAAATCTATGGGAATGATTCGAAAGCAAGGTAATTGGGTGCCTTATGAACTGAAACCGAGAGACATTGACAGGCGATTTTTCTGGTGCGAGCAGCTGATTCAAAGGCAACGAAGAAAGGGTTAACATAGAATTGTTACTGGGGATAAAAAATGGATATTCTATGATAACCCCAAGAAAAAAAATACTACGCTATGCCCGGTCAATCGTTGCCATCAACCTCAACATCAACATCAAAGCCGAATATTCATGGTTCGAAAATCATGTTATGCATCTGGTAGGACTAAAAGGGTGTTGTGTACTATGAGCTGCTACAACCTGGCGATACCATAACGGCCGATCGGTATAGGCTGCAATTGATTCGTTTGAGCCGTGCATTACGAGAAAAACGGCCAGAATACAAAGAAAGACATGACAAAGTTATTTTTCTGCATGACAACGCTCGGCCTCATGTCGCAAAAGTCGTGAAAAAATATTTGGAAACGCTTAAGTGGGATACTTTGCCACACCCACCGTATTCTCCAGACATTGCTCCTTCTGATTACTGGTTGTTCCGAGGGATGCCGCCCAATCTGGCAGGATATCGGTTCACTTCTTTCGCAGAAATCGTAAATTGGCTCCTAACTTGGATCACCTCAAAAGACGAGATATTTTTTCGAGATGAAATTTAATAATTGCCTGAGAGGTAAGAAAAAGTAGTAACTATCGATGGAAGATACTTTAATTAATCTTTTAATTTTTTTTATTTTAAAATGAATGCATTTTTAAAGACAAAAAACGGGCCGAATTAACTTGTACTCCCAATATATACCGGATGCTTAAAACCACCCGTCCACCACTTATAAAACATTAAAAAATGTTATTGATAAAAAACTGACATTGCTATTATAATAGAATAAATAGAGTATGCTCTATCGATTGTCGATAAAATCAACTTCCGGTCTGGATTGGAAGTTGGTCAAACTAACCGGAAGTTGGTTTTTTTAAATAGAATATGCATATTTTTATGGTGGATTCAACTTCTGGGTGGAAAAATAAAAAATTTTCATTAGAAAAATTATTCAAAAAAATGAATCTTAAGTTCTTTAAATAACCTTTGGAACCTCCAATATGAAAATTTTCATTCAGTAATAACTGAATAACCCAAGAACCCAATAAACTAAGAGCTAATAAGGTCTTTATAGGTAAATGGGGCATGGTCTATCGATTGGCGGAAAAATCAACTTCCGGTATGGACCGGAAGTGGGCCAAACTGACTGGAAATTGGTTTTTTCAAATGGAAAATGCATATTTTCAAGGTAGATTCAGATTCTGCGTGAAGAAAGAAAAAACTTTTTTACGAATTTATTGGGAGTACAGATTAATTCGGCCCGTCTTTTTGCCTTTAAGAATGCACTCATCTTAAAATAAAAAGAATAAAAAGATTAATCAAAGTATCGTCTATCACTAGTTACTACTTTTTCCCACCTCTCAGGCAATTATCAAATTCTATCTCGAAAAAATATCTGGTCTTCTGAGGTGATCCAAGTTAGGAGCCAATTTACGATTTCTGCGAAAGGAGTGAACCGATGTCCTGCCAGATAGTGCTGCATCCCTCGGAACAACCAGTTATCAGAAGAAGCAATGTCCGGAGAATACGGCGGGTGCGGTAAAGTATCCTACTTGAGCGTTTCTAAATGATTTTTCACGATTTTTGCGACATGAGGCCGAGCGTTGTCATGCAGAAAAATAACTTTGTCATGTCTTTCCTTGTACGAGGTCTGGCTATTAAATAACGAGACTGCGCGCCTAGAGGGCGCTGTAGAGGGGTGGGGAAAAAACAAGTAGTGCGTTGAGCATCTAGATATCTTGTCTATGCACGTACCAAAACACGTTCTCGTCACTATTATTGTATTTGTGCAGTAGCGGTTTAAAACGAACGTGTTTTTTTCTCGTGCCGAAAACCATGTGTGACAAAAAACAGGAGCAACGTATCAATCTCAAATTTCTCGTTAAATTGAAAAAAACTCCGGCTGAGTGCTATAAATTGTTGCAAGAGGCCTATGAGGACAATTCTCTATCTCGTGCGCGTGTTTCTGAGTGGTGTAAGCGCTTCAGTGAGGGCCGAGTGAGCACTGAAGATGACCAACGCCCAGGTCACCCTGTCACTGTTTTAACTCCGAAAACCGTAACCAAAATCAACCAAATTGTGCGTGCAGATCGTCGAATGAGCATCCGGATGATTGCTGAGGCTGTAAACGCCGATAAAGAAACGGTTAGACAAATTTTACACGAGGAATTACACATGACAAAAGTCTGTGCGAAGTTGGTGCCAAGAAACCTGACTCCTGACCAAAAGCTCTTGCGTCAACAGGTCTGCTCAGATTTCCTTGAAAGGTTAAAAAAAGATTCCGGACTGATGAAAAACATTATTACTTGCGACAAAACGTGGATTTTTCAATACGATGTTGAAACAAAGCGGCAATCGATGCATTGGAAGACGCCTGAATCGCCCAGAATCAAAAAAGCAAGGATGTCCAAATCAAAATTCAAGGCAATGTTGATCGTTTTTTTCGACATTAACGGTATCGTGATGACTGAATGGGTTCCAGAGGCTTAGACTGTCAACCAGACTTACTATTTGTCAGTTTTGGCAATACTGCGAGAACGAGTTCGTAAGAAACGGCCCGAGTTGTGGAAGAACAACTCGTGGATTTTGCACCAGGACAACGCACCTGCCCATAGCGCGCTATCTGTGAAGCAGTATTTGGCCGGTAAGCGCACTCCAGTGCACGAATACGCGCCGTACTCGCTAGATTTGACACCGTGCGACTTTTTTTTGTTTCCGAAGATAAAATCTGCTTTGAAAAGGACCCAATTTGAGTCAATGGAAACGGTAAAGCAAAAAACGGCAGAGCTCCTAAAGGCCCTCGCCAAAGAAGACTTCCAGCACTGCTTCGATCAATGGAAAAAACGTATGGAAAGGTGTGTGGCGAGGGAAGGGGAGTATATTGAAGGGGAGCATTCGAATGTAGAATAAATTTTATAATAAAACCCTTTTTCGTAACCAGTCTCGTTATTTAATAGCCAGACCTCGTATTCCGGCCGTTTTTCTCGTAATGCACGACTCAAACGAATCAATTGCAGCCTATACCGATCAGCAGTTATGGTATCGCTAGGTTGTAGCAGCTCATAGTACACAACACCCTTTTGGTCTCACTAGATACACAACATGATTTTCAAACCATGAATATTCGGCTTTGGTGTTAATGTTGAGGTGGATGGCAACGATTGATTAAGCATAGCGTAGTTTTCTTTTTTCTTGAGGTTATCATAGAGCAGGCATGGCGAACCTATGACCCGTGGGTCAGACATTGACCCACGCAAGCTTTTTAACTGACCCACTCATTGGTTTTTATAAATTAATTTTTTATATGAAAAACAAATATTTCCAAGTGTTATTGTGTTCGTATATTAGGTATGTTAATAAAATTTTTTTCTGAAATTATTGTATTCTAAATATAAATATTTTCAATTGTAGCCCTGTACTACGTCAGCGGTTAAAAAATTAAAAACAAGCGATACAAGTTTAAGACATATCAAGCTGAATGGTTTGATAAATATGATGTGATTGAAAGGAATAAAATGGTTATGCGCGTTATTTGTAATGAAAAAGTGACTTTATGTATTTTTTTGCAAAAGAAGAAAGAGAATTTTTCTCAAAGCAGTGTCTTAAAAAGTTTTTTAGTTCCAAAAAACAACATTACAGCTACTAGTTTTTAAGTTGCACATTGCATTGCTCGCCACGGGAAACTTCTTTCAGAAGGAGAATTTGTAAAAAAAGCGTTTTTAGAATGTAGTCCTACATTGTTTGCTGATTTTAAAGAAAAAGACTTGATTATAAAGCGTATAAATGAGTTGCCTATAAGTCGAAATACAATTAAGGATCGAGAAATAGAATTAGAACAAAATATTTTTTCGCAAATACATAACGACTTAAATTATGCAGAAATGTATTTAATTGCTTCAGATGAGAGTAATGATGTAAATGGTTATGCATAATTAGCAGTTTTTGCTCGGTATAAGTCAGGAAATATAATGAAAGAAGAGTTAATAAATCTAATAACGTTGAAAGGAAAGTGTACCGGTCTTGATATTTTTAAAGAATTTGATATTGCATTTAGAGAAATGGATATTGACCTTTCGAAAATAGTTTCTGTAATAACAGACGATGCACCTAGTATGGTAAGGAAAAACATTGGATTTATTCAGTATCTTAAACAAAATATTTCACATTCTCTGATCGAATTTCATTGTATAATACACCAGCAAGTTTTATTTGCGAAACATGGATTGAAAACATTTTCCAGTGTAATGTCAGTTGTAATAAAAATCATCAACTTGATAAACGCAAGAGCTCTTAATAAACGGCAATTCGCACAATTCTTAGAGGAAATTGAATGCTAATATTCTGGGATTTTGACATACAACAAGGTGCGATGGCTTAGTTGCGGTCAAATCCTTAATCGATTAGTAACGTTATTAGATGAAATTAAGCTCTTTTTAATTGAAAAAGACAATAGTTTCGATGAATTAACCAATGTACATTGGTTAAATAATTTAATGTTTTTATGCGACATCACTCAGCATTTTAATAAACTAAATAAAAAACTTCAAGGACAAGGATTAATTGTTTTAACCATGTATAAAAATATTAAAACATTTACGGCAAAACTTGATATCTTTAGTAAGAATTGAGAAATGAAAATTACGAAATATTTTTCGCAATTAAAAAAACATTTTGAAAATACAATAATTTCTGAAAACACGACCGACATTCAAGAAAATGCAATTAAAACATATATAATGATTCTCCAGGAAATAAAACAAGCTTTTGAGGAGAGATTTGATCAATTTAAATGATCGGAAAATACATTTCACTTTATTTTACATCCATACAAAACTGAATTTGAAACAATGGAGTTAACCCATTAGGTCCCAAAGTGACGAAATTTTTTACTTACGTTTGAGCTTAGAAAATTGTATGAAGAAGCCATGGTATCTTTTGGAAAATACCCTTTTCTACTATTTGTAGGTATGCTGAATACAATGCAATAGCTTAAAAAACTCAAAAATTTGATTTTCAATTAATAATTAACGAATTAAAAAAAAAATGCGTTTTTTTTTAAGCAAATTTTTTTTTAAACTAAAAAATAAAGTAGGAAGAAATTTTTTTTTACGATCGCTAATATGCACAAAAGTGCACAAAATGTTTGAACTTCCCGAATCTGTTTGTATTTTTCGTCTACGATTTTTTTTAAACAAGATGACGGCCAAAAAGCGAACGCTAAGAAGTGTGGTTTTCGATTTATAGACTTTTTAATAGTTTTTTTTCAATTAAATTACATAAATAGTTAACTATTTCAGTAAAAATAAATTTGGATGATTGATTTTCAATTAAGCAAAGAATAATAAGTATGAAAAATATAAAATATTGATTCTGAGGTTAAGAAGAATCATTTTCTTTTGAGATTTTACGTCTTTTTATCGTTAAATATCAATAAAATAAATAGAATATCATCTTTTTCGAACTTGTTTAAAAAAAATCGTAGAAGAAAAATACAAACAGATTTGGGAAATTCAAACATTTTGTGCACTTCTGTGCATATTTGTGACCGAAAAAAAAAATTTCTTCCCACTATATTTTTCAGTTGAAAAAAAAATTTGCTTCAAAAAAACATATTTTTTTTTTTTAACTTGTGAATTGTTAATTGAATATCAAATTTTTAAGTTTTTTAAGCTATTGAATCGTATTCAACATACCAGCAAATAGTAGGAAAAGGTATTTTCCAAAACGTTTCGTGGCTTTTTCATACAAATTTTTAAGCTCAAACGTAAGTAAAAAATTTCGTCACTTTGGGACTTAATGGGTTAATTGAATTTATGTGGCTAGGTATAGATAACTTAAAAATGGAATTAGTGGAATTTCGAAACAGCGTAGTGTGGAAAACAAAATTTGAAGACTTGATTTCTGAAGTATTAGGTTGCTGCAGATGAAATGGCTAATTTAGCAATGGCATAAAGTTGGCTGCAATTTTAGTGTATTATGTTGGCACAAGGCAGCGCAAATGATATGACATATTGAAGTATAAAGACTGCTACCTTGGTTTATGGAGTCGTTTCTGTTTTGCACTTCATAGTGATCGTAAAAACAAAAAGTGAAAGTAAACATGGAAGTGAATCAAAAACGGCTACTATTACTATACGAATTTAAATTAGAGCACAACGGAACTGAAGCAGCGAGGAATATCAACAGCGCATTTGGGCCTGATACACTTAGCCAACGAACCACTCAGCGGTGGTTCGAAAAATTTCGATCCAGAGATATGAACCTTGGAAATAAGCCACGTGGACACCCAGGACCATCGATCGATAACGACGAGGTGCGTGCATTAGTGGAGTCTGACCTCCGCCAAACCATAAGGGATCTGGTCAAAAAATTAGGCGTTCACAATTCGACAGTTTGCCGCCACTTGCAACAACTTGGAAAAGTGAAAAAGCTTGACAAATGGGTTCCGCATGATCTTACCGAGCAAAACATGACGTGTCGAATGGAGATTTCAAGTTCTCTTCTCTACCGCAACAAGAAGGAACCGTTCTTGCGCCGAATTGTGACCTGCGATGAAAAGTGGATTTTATACGATAATCGTCGCCGATCGGCCCAATGGCTAGATGCCGACGAAGCGCCAAGACACATGCCGAAACCAAGCCTTCATCCAAAGAAAATAATGGTAACTGTTTAGTGGTCTGTAGCTGGAGTTATCCACTATTCGTTCCTGAAACCTAGCGAAACCATCAATGCTGAGAAATACTATACTCAACTGGATGAAATGCATCAGAAATTGATAGTTCAACGACCTAGGCTTGTCAACAGGGATGGAGTGATACTGCTTCATGATAACGCACGACCTTATGTATCGAGAACAACGGTCCAAAACTTAAACGAGTTGTACTATGAGACTCTTCCTCACCCTCCATATTCACCAGACCTCTCACCAACAAATTGCCATATCTTTAAACATTTGGATCACTTTTTGACAGGAAAAAGATTTAATAATGAAGCTGCTGTCAAAAATGCCTTCGAGAAGTTTCTTCGAAACAGAAACTCAGACTTCTACAAAACTGGAATAAATGTAACATACTTGTATCTCGTTGGGAAAAGTGTGTTGCATCTATTGGTACCTATTTTGATTAAATAAATTGTCTATATAAAAAGTTACAGCTGTTTAAAAATTTATTACTTATTCGGCCATTTTATCTGCAGCAACCTAATAGAAGGAAAACTGTGTGAAAGTAGAGCAGATAATATTGATCCTACAGTAAAAATTAAAAATATTATATTGAATGTGTGGGATTCTTTACCAAGTAATTTTATATCAATGAAAAAACTAGCTAATTAAATTCGTAAAGAAGTTTTGTATTTTTTCACTCAGAATTTGAATCCACCGTAAAAAAATGCATTTTCCATTTGAAAAAACCAATTTTCGGTCAGTTTGGCCCACTTCCAGTCCACACCGGAAGTTGATTTTATCGCCAATCGATAGACCATGCCCCATTTACCTATAAAGACATAATTAGCTCTTAGTTTATTGGGTTCTTGGGTTATTGAGTTATTACTGAATGAAAATTTTCATATTGGAGGTTTCAAAGGTTATTTAAAGGACTCATGATTCATTTTTTCGAATAATTTTTCTAATGAAAGTTTTTTATTTTTCCACCCAGAAGTTGAATCCACCATAAAAATATGCATATTCTATTTAAAAAAACCAACTTCCGGTTAGTTTGACCAACTTCCAATCCAGACCGGAAGTTGATTTTATCGCCAACAGATAGAGCATACCCTATTTACTAATAATAGCAATGTCAGTTTTTTATAAATAACGTTTTTTAATGTTTTATAAAGGGTAGACAGGTGGTTTTAAACACCCGGTATAAATTCTTTAATATTGTATTAACAATTAAAGAGAGGTTTACCTTTTTCTGAACCAAAAAATCGATTTTTCTTTTTTCACATTTTTTTGTAGTTAATTACGTGTAGAATATATTCCCAAAACCATTTGGTCGTATACATATTTTTTTTTAAGCTATGGAACAAAAACAAGACCGACGTTAACACAGATTAATCGTTAATCAAATCTTTAAACGCGTTTTTCTCGAAACCACGTTTTTCGAACTGTTGGCCACGATTACTAAAAAACTACTCCATGTTTCGCCTTTTTTTTTTTTTAATTGTTGAAGTATTTATCGGAAAGTGGACTACAATCAAGATGATATATGCATTCGTTTTATTTTTAGAGTACTTTAAAGAGTCAAAAAAAACTCAATAATGAAAAAGAAAATTCAAATGCCCGCCATTTTGTTAATTTTTGATTTTTAGCAATGATTGTAGGTCAAATGCCGACTACACTCATATATTTTATAAAACTTTTTCGATTTTTGATTTTCGTTCATTTTTGCAGGTGACAGAGTGGCCAACAGCAAGCCACCTTTTTTGGAGATGGTCACTTTACGGGGCGTGCCATTAATTACCGTCACGATATTTTGTCATAAAAAAAATTTCTTTTTGTACTTTTTATTGTATAAAACAAGTAGCAAACAATTTGAGTTGTTTATTAATTTCCGTCTATGAAAAAACAAATTCCAAAAAAAACTGTTGTTTTGGTCAATAAAAAGGTAAACCTTCCCTTAATGCTAGAAACGAGCCGACCAAAATGTTTCGTAAGAGGGACTGTCCGTTTTATTATTATTATTATTGCAAAACCAAGCGTTATGATATTCACCGCTCTTATATTCTATAGAGTTAATATTTTTATTTTTTCCCCTATATATTTTATGTCCAAATAATTTTATTTCTGCGGCAATACTTATCTTTTTTTGCAAAGTTATAATTACAGTACTAAATATAATATTTCAATTTATCGTAACTATAGACCTAATAATTTTATTGCGATAGGCTGCATTATTTTTATTTTTATAAGCAAGATTGTATAAGAATGGTTGCATTAATCATTACTATACTATTATTTGCATTTTGCAATATTTTAATTTCAGCTTATAATAATTGTTAATGTGCGACAGTTAATTGAATTAATTGTTCTAAAATTCCTTAATTAATTCCTAACAAAATAATTATTCTTATTTCCATATTTCCTCATAAAATAATTATTCTTTATTTTGTGACAGGTGGCTTATAGAGATTAGGCCACCTGCCATATGTGGCAAGATAGAGTTCGCGGCGTAACTAAACGCGGCGCTATCGTTCAAGGAATCGATAGCGCTACGCGGGAAAAAGGGCAAGAGTCCGCGGCGTGACGAAACGCGGCACCATCGATCAAGCAATCGATGGCGCTACGCGGGAAAAAGGACAGGCGAGAGGGGAAGGAGGAGCCCTCTTCTCGATCCTTCTTCTCGTCCGAGCCGTTCTTCGTGCCGCACGTGATTTCTACGCGAGTAGTTTTACATGATTTTCTGATAGCGATTTTTCCGCCGTTTCCGCAGCAACTTAGCAGATGACGATTTCTGATACTCCGATAAAGTAAGTAGCCACTTCATCGTAATAATTAGTTCGCGATTTAGTATCTTTCATTTCCCCTGACACGTGTGCGATCGCATCAGGGCATATATAGAAATAGACGACGTACGCGCGAGACCGCGTAAATCTAATTCGTATAGGCCGTGCAAGTGCGAGTGAGAGGACCGATCTCTCTCTCTCTCACAAAATCATAGAGTAGTTGTACGAGTCAGCGAAATCCACTCTCGCCCGTATAAGCACTAAGCACGTTAAGCTGACCATAGACTGTTTAGACGAGTGAGAGAACCACTTTCACTCGGACAGTCATAGACTACGTCAGTATAGAGGGAGAATTGCTCACTCTATACTCGATGGCCATAGACTACACGTGTGTGTGTAGCCGCGCGAAGCGAAGAGGGCACGCATGCGCAGTGCGCACACCGCGAATTAGTATTGCGCGTGAGGCAATACTAATTGCTCTTCGCGCTAAATGGACCTCTCCGCAATAACTATCGTATTTTGTATCATTTTGTTCTATTTTTACATTAAATAAGCTTTTAGCACTCAGCAGGAGCGTGTTTCTTAATGTAATTCCCTTTAGCGTCCCTGTCCCGAATACCGCCGCCTCCGCGGGTGTGTTAACTGGTTGTTGGCACACAAACTGAGCAGTCGAGTCCGGTATGAGCAACACTGGCAGCGGGGCCTCAGGCAGGGCCCCTCACACGTGAGACAAAGCAGGATCTGAGGAAGATCCTACATTGATAACGGGTCGGCATTGCACGCGGGTGTCATAGCACCGGCGGCTAACGTCCGCTGACACTCGCGGCCGCATCGGTGGATCCAGCGGCCTGCCAGGCCCATTCCGGGACCTGACGACAGTGCGTACGTGCGAGGGATAATCTCGCACGTGCATTAGCCAATTACACCTGTTACAATTTCTAAAAATAATGATTATTCTTATTTCTCTATTTCCTTAAAGTAATAATTATTACTATTTCCTTAAAACAATCATTAATCCCAATATTAATTGACTAAGATAATTATTCTTAAATTTATTTAAAATAAAGTAGCGATTAGTACAAGCAACAGAAAAACCTTAGTAAATATTGATTAAATAACTCGTTGGTTTTACCAAAAATAATGTCAATCAATTGATTCTCCGACAGTTCGTAATAATTACCTAAGAATTAATTGAAAATTGTAATTTCTAAAGAATGCTTATTCAAACTACTATTTTGCAATTATTTTCTTTTTCTTAACAATTTTGTAATAATAAATTACTGTTGTTAACTTAAGGTTATTGTTCTTGTTCTTGGTGACAGTCATTTTTAATTTAAATAATTATTCTTTATTTAAATATCATTGAGTAAATTAATATTTCGCAAATTGCGTAAAATGCGACGAAAAACTTCGTTCTTTTTGTAATATGCGCTAAATTTTAAATAGAATATGATCATGTAATTTAATTTAATGTGTTATTATTATAAATAATAAAAAATGAGCATGCGTAGAAATTATGCAAAAAGGGATCATCTCTCTTTCTTCCTCTCTCTCTCTAATTCTCACTGTCCTTCCCAAAAGGAACGCCTTCGAGATAAGCACTAGCATTCACCCCGCGCTAATTTCGAGCAATCGGATTAGTACAGAGTCATCTCTGTACAAGTGCATAAAAAGGCGAGATCAACCCGCGAAAAGACACTCCACTACTTTTTCTCTACTTACTCAAGACTCGTCACTTGTCATTTGAAGCTATCAAGATTTATTCAAGAATTCTATCAAGTTCACCCAGAAGAAGCTGCTCAGCAGTTATTCAATCAAATTTACTCAGACAGTCAAGATTTATTCAAGAATTCAATCAAGTTCACTCAGAAGCAGTCGCTCAGCAGTTATTCAATCAAATTTACTCAGTCGGTTAAGATTTATTCACTCAAGTTTATTCAAGATTCATTCATTAAAGTTCATCCAAGATTTATTCACTCAAGTTTATTCAAGCACACATTTAATCAAATTTTAAGTCTTAGGCGCAGAAAGAGAGAAAGAGAGAGAGAAAGAGATCATCGCATCTGTACAAAGTAAGCAATAATAAAATTATATCTTTATATCTTAAATCTTCTCTTTCTATTACATTACTCAATTACCTTCCATTTTTTTGTGTAATTTCATTTTCAATCTCTGCAACTACTCGCTGTCATCCGGAAATTGAACGGGTCTTACACGAAGAGACGTGATCATTTCCATACCTTTTCAGAAGTCAGACGAGCCTTACAAAGAGGCTTGACTGAATTCCAACCTCCCTCTTTATTTATATAATCGATATAAATAATTTTTGTTCTATATTTATTAATTTTATTTCTTAAATTTTCTAACTATAAGCAAAACGATTCTGCTCCCGTTCCGAGCTACTGGGCTAACACTCAGACTCGAAACAACACAAGTAATTTAAACCTTTAAATTAAATAGAGGAAAACAAAATTTGAGTATACGCGATTTCCTTTTTGGACGTTACAGTAGTAAAAGACAGATCATAAGTATATAGTCCGATATACTTAAAATATTGAATAAAAACAATAATGTAATGAAAATAAAGAAAACAATAGTAAAAATAAAGAACAAGTATGACTGTGTTCAATATTCGATATATTTTTCATAGTACTAAAGTAAATATAAATATTGCCTTATATTTTTTTGTTTAGCTATATCCACTTATAAAACAGATCCTCATCATTCTAAACACAGCCGAACGTAGCTTCTACCTCTGCTTTGATATGTACCAGCGTTATTGTCAGTATTCTTAACAAAATAAATAATTATTAACAAATCACTGTGAATAAACGTTTTTTATTCTACAGTCTCTCAAGTAAGAGCGTGGTCGTATTAATTTATAAAAAAATTTATTTGATGAAACTTTCATATTTATATATACATTGTACACATTACAAACAATGATGCAATTCAGTCAATAATGTGTCCAGTCACCACCGGCGTCGATAATTGCCTGGCATCTCCGAGGCATGCTTTCTACTAATTTGACGGCGTATTCTAGTGGCAAGGATCTCCAGATCCGACGAATTTCGTAAGACAACTGCTTCAAAGTGTATGTGCGTCTTCCACGAAGCTTCCGTTTAATATATGCCCACACATTTTCAATAGGGTTTGCATCGGGCGACTGCGACGGCCAATCCAATGTAACGATGCCAGATTGAGTCTTCCACTGAGTACAGAGCTTGCTGCGGTGTTTAGGATCGTTGTCCTCCTGCAGAATCCAATCTTCATTTTTTGTGATGAACCATCGTTTGGCAGATGGCAGTAAAGCCTTTTTGTAGATTTTTATCATTTTCTCGGCATTTAGGTTGTCAGTAAAGAGGTGCAAAGTGCCGAATCCCTGCTTTGAGAAGCAGCCCCAAAGATGCACCTTTATTCCATGTTTTACGGTCCGCTGAACAAGCCTATTGGTGGAAGTTGACCAGACTCGCGTGAGGACAGAACGTGCCCATATAGAACATTCATCAGTAAAAATGACATTTTCAAAATCTCTATCAATATTCTCATGCGCCCAAGCGAGTCGCTTTGTCACATGTTTTTCAGTCAACAGAGGCTTCTTCATTGTGTTGCGCCATTTCAGATGATGAGTACAAAGATGGGTTCGGATAGTTTCGTAGGATATATCTAAACCTTTTGCCATTAATTTTGCTTGTCCTTGCCGCAGTGTTAAAGCAGGATTCCGCGAAAACAGATTCACTATTCTTTTTTCATCTTTTTTGTTCACTTTTCCTATCGAGCCACGTTCTGGTAAATCATCGACATTTTTAGCCACTTTACATCGCTGTATCTACTTCTGTACAAATGCCTTCGACTTTCTCATATATTTAGCAGCCGCTGATTGCGACATTTTGGGACCTTTCGGGTGGATGCAAAGGAACACAGCCTCGTAGCGCGACGCGTACTTAGTACTCATGGCGTTTAACGTGATTCTCTTTAAAAAGATCAACGACAACTGAATCTTTGTTGACAATGCATCAAGGACAAAACTTTTCTCTATCGGCTCGCAAAAGAATTAGAGCGAAATCTTTCATTACCTGTCGGTGAAGTCGACCACGCTCTTACTTGACAGACTGTAACGCTAATAATTACTTTTGATTTATTACCAACGAATATAGACGCTTATAGAAGAAGCTTTCTGGGTTAATATTTTGTAACTAATCGTGGGTCAGAGAAGAGTTATATACTGACCCGGCCTGCAGACGACGCCACTTTCTCACATATATATAGATATATAAATATAAGTAATCGTGGGTCAGCGTTGATAATATGATAAAAAATACAATTTTTAAAATATTTTACTAAAAAGATGAAATATAATGTATCAAAATAATATTACATTAATAAACATATTTTTTTTAGCATAAAAAATGTTTTATTTAACAAATATATATGTATTTGTATTAATAATGAAAGATGAGGTTCAACTGTTTATTTAGTTTGTTCGTGAAAAACGCGCGCTAACTTAGTTCAGAAAATGCAGAAAATAAGTTTGCAGTTATCTGTTGCTTGAATATTTATTTATAATATTAAAAAAGTTTTTTAATTTTTTAAAATTATCATGCCCTCTGTACATGCGATTTGTGTTCATGAAGGATGTTCTAATTCAAAGAAAAAAGATTCTTCTTTAACTTCTCACCGTTTTCCAAAAGATGCAGAAAGGTATACAAAAAAAAATTCATAAAAATTTATGAAAAAATATATTATTTTTAATTTTTAAACATTTATAGGAAATGAAGAATTATGTCTCTTTTTAAAACATTTATTAATAGGTAAATGACTAAAATTACATTTTTTAATAATTTTATTATAAGAAAAGTGCATGATGAATTTATAAATATTATTTCTATTTTATTATAAAAAAATAGTTTTATTTTTGTTAATGGTTTTATAGTTTATTTGCCTTCATACAATGTGCATGTGCTTGTAATAATTTATCAATTTTTAATTCATTATTTATTTCTAAGCTGTTTTAAATGGAACATTAAATCTTTTTATTTTTTTTCTTTTTAAATTAAAATAAATTTATTTCGTTAAAAAGGATTTAAAAAAATTTTTGGCCTTTTTAAATATTACTAATTAAAATCATCACCAACCCCTAAAAAAATGAAATTTGAAATTTTTTTTTTTTTTATTTATTTATTATATTTTATCAACTTATAAAATTTATTTTACTCTACACTGTGAAAGATAAAAATTTTTAAATATTTCTATTTATTATTTATAACCATTAAGCAAATTTTGTACTTTTATAATTTTAAAACAATGATACTTTCATTTTTAAAATTATATTTTACAAGGAGAAAGATGCAGGAATATTTTTCATTATATGAAAATATATGAAAATTACATTATACAATACAAAGGATTATATTATAAAATTATTATTTATTCATTTTCTGGTTAATTTACATTAACAATAATAATAATATTTATATTACAATTAATAACATTTTTGATAATGATTTATAGTATTTTTTTAAAATTGTAAATGTACAAAATTTGCTTAATGGTTATAAATAATAAATAGAACTATTCAAAAATTTTTATTTTTTATAGTGTAGAGTAAAATAAATTTCATAAGTTGATCAAATATAATAAATAAATATAGAAAAAAAAAAAAAAAAAAAAAAAAATTGAAAATTTCATTTTTTAGGGGTTGGTGATGATTTCATCAAGATAAAAGTATGTTAGATATTATTTTTTCGATGAGCTACCCCGAATTAAAAAAAAAAAGAAGGCTCTTTGATGACTAGAAGCCGAGATATTTAAAATTTTTCAAGGTCGCTTCAATTTGAAGTACTGTTTTCGGTTTCGGTGCATGAGAGCGAGATTCCCCCCACCACGACTCCTCGGCGATCTTTTATCGCACACCCTCACTTTGACCAGTTATCATACTGTTAACTTTGCATTAATTGAGTCGACTATATTATATGATACAGTTCAAAGCTTCATGAACGAACTGTTAAAATTTTAACGCTTAATGTTTATAAACAATGGCTCTGCGATTTTTGTAATAAAATTTCCTATCTTCGGTTCTATTGGTCGTACGATGTTTTTCTTTTTTCGAGTAAGTGCGCTTTTAAATAAGCTTTCCAATGGTATATTTTATTAGTCAATCGAATAAGAAACAAAAAAGATATTCTAATTGTTTATAAGGAAAAACAGTACCACTTTTTCTTCATTAATTATTCATAAATAAATTTTAAAAAACGTATTTTTTTTAAGTAAATGATATTTTCAACCTTTATGAAGAAAATAAGATGAAGATTGGCGTTTTAGTCATCGCCCAGCCAGCTGTACATCCGATTCAAAATGGTCGTTTTTTGCGAAGACGGGATAAATAAATTCAATTTTACAAAAACTATCAGACCGATTATGTTCAGGTTTTGCACACATTTTAAGAACATTAAAACTCACAACCTGGTAGAATTTTGTACTATTTTGATAAATATTTCAAAAGTTATTAACAATTGTAAAAAATGCTCATTTCCAACTTTTGATTGCAATAACTTTTTTGTTTATGGAGTGCTTGCAATTTAACATCAACTTTTATAGGTATTTGATTAACGAACAATTCGCTTGGCAACCATTTTTGTCTATCTCTTGTAGTTTTTTCAGAATATCGAAAAAACAAAAAAAAAACGATTTTTTCACCTAAATGTTTAAAAAAAACAATGACGCAGGTTCCAGTTTATGACCCACGAGATGAGAGACCTTTTTTGTTAGCTTCCTCTAGACATTCCAATTGAAAAATCGCGGATAAAATTTTTTTGATTTTTATGCCTCTTTTTCGGCTTGTTTTCCTGGACTATATGATTAACGGAAAAGTACTTTAAATTTTGAAATTTAATTGTTTAAATGTTTTTAATTTTTTTTTTTGATTTTTTTTTTTTTTTAATTGCATGCTTTGCTCGTTGATATGAAGAAATGTATAAAACTTTTGATGTTAGAGAGAAAAAATAAAAATGGGTAATTTTAGGAGCGCTTCTTTGAATGAGAAATTGCATGGGAATTTATTGCAATAATATGTACTTTATTGGTAAAGAAATTCTCCAAAAATTATGTAAGTTTTTATTTTATAAGAAATAACGAAAAATATTTTCCACCATCGCTATTACGAATTTTTATCGTTATATTTTTATGATTGACATAGAATTATGAGAAACAACTTGAACAAAAAAATTAAGGATTTTAATTAAGATTTTTTCATTATTAAAAATTAAAAATTGTTGATATTTTATTTTACTTATATAAAAAATGTTTTTTTTATTTGTATCATATACATAGTTTAGATATTGTACATTAATGCAATATTAATAAATGCATATACTGTTATATTAACGTTAAATAAATAACTTTTTTTTTTTATATGCAATAAGTATTATTGTGGAAGTATAAGTGCACTAAGTAAAGTAAAAACAGTTATAAATTTGTTATTTTTTAAGTTTTGCAAAAAAACAAATAAATCAATCATAAGTTAACTTAGCTTGTTTTATAGATAATTTCAATACCTACAATTAAGTATTTTACATTTTTCCAAATGCAACAACTTTTTAAAAGTTATAAGAAAAAAACCGGGTTTTCATTTATACTTTTATTGTTTAAACAAATTCAATAATAACCCTCTTAACTGGACTACAAATGAAGACGCTTTTGAAAGAAAATGGCAGTGCTTTAAAATCATGCTACTATAATTTAGATTGTTTTATTTCAACTATTAAAAATGATCGAAAAAATTTAAAGCTACTAAAATAGCGCATTATTCAAAAATCAAAAGTTTGACATTGTAAGTCGAGATTTGACTTCGTAAATTATTAGTGATTTTTTGTTAACGTGGTTTAATACGCATTTAATTTTATGGTATGAGCAGCATAAAATCAGCTTGAATTTTTGTTTTATTTATTTGTTTCTTTATTTACTTTTTTCGTGACTATTCAGCTTCAATTCAATTTTGCTTTCTTCATGTTTCATTTCTTAGACGAGCAGAATGGATTGTTCGGTCAGGGAATTTGCGATTGCATGAGTTAAAGGATTCATCTTTAGATAATAAACGTATTTATTCTAAGCATTTTACTGATAGCGACGTTCTTTATATTAATGGATCAGGTATAAGAATATTAAAAAATACTGTTAATCCTATTGATAAGGCTGCATTTGATTCCGATGACTCACGTGATACTAGCGATGAAAATATTGGTTCTGTCGACATTAATATTCCTTTAGATAGTAATGTAGAAACTGCAACAATTGATTTGCAGACTCTTAGATTTTTTGAGAATATAGAGCCACAAATGGTTAATTTTAGTGAACTAATATGTTTAGGTGAACAAAATTTAGTTTTCGATGACGACGTAATCAGCAGGAGTAGAAATGACGAAGCTAGTATTTCGGACGTCAGGGTAATTAATAATACGCGTGAAAATTGTTGCAAAAAATTAAAAGACAGAATAGCTTTTCTAGAAGCACGGTTAGCACAAAGTAAACACGTAAACGTTTTAAATAAAAAAGTCGTGAATAAATATAGAAATAAAATAAAAGATTATCAAAACATCGTTAAAATAAAAAACCGAAAAATTTTTTATCTACAGCAACAAGTAAAAAAAAATAAAGAACATGTGCTTTTCTATAAAGATTACGATCGTTTAAATGAACAAGTATTAAAATTTTTTTAAAATGCAAATTAATCATATTAAAAAACGTAAATGGTCCGATGAAGAAAAACAATTCACGATTTCATTATTTTATAAATCCCCCAAAGCTTATTGCTATTTGCGCGTCGAAAAAAAATTCGCCTTACCTTGTATATCAAAAATTAGACAATGGGTTAACGAATTAGACCTAGTACCGGGAATAACAAGTAAATTATTTAAATTATTAACATTAAAAGCCGAAACAATGACAATTAAAGAGCGCGAATGCGTATTATTATTTGATGAAATGAGTATTAAAAGTTGGTTAAATTATAATACCAAAAAAGATTTAATCGAAGGGTACGCTGATCTGGGAGAATATAGTCGCACGTCACAACTGGGAAACCATGTTTTGGTATTTATGCTGAGAGGTCGGCAACATGACTGGAGGCAACCAATTAGTTATTATGTCTCCCATAACAGCGTACGCGGAGATTTATTGACAAAAATTATTTTAAATAACTTAGATTGCGTGGAAAAAACGGGTCTTATAATAAAATCGATGGTTTGCGATTTAGGATCCCCAAATAAAACGGCCATTAAAAATTTAAATATAATTGAAGAAAAACCGTTCATTAATCGATATAACCGGCAAATTTTTTTTAATTATGATCCTCCTCATTTAATTAAATGCCTCCGTAACACGTTAATAAAATGTTCATTGATCGTGGATAATAGTACCGTTCCGTGGGGAGCGATCCGAGAATTGCGGGATAAAAAGAGAGATAAACCGTGTAAATCCGCGCCTAAACTTACTGATCGACATCTTGATCCTAATCTGTTTCAGTTAATGAATGTTAGCTTAGCTGCTCAAATTTTCAGTCATTCGGTTTCAGCAGCTTTATTCGCTGGTCATTTTGCCACAGAAGATCCTTTAGTACATCCGGATTGTATAGCTACCGCAAATTTCTTAAAAAAAATTAATGATTTATTTGATTGTTTAAATAGTAGAAGCACGAGAGATAGAAATCCCTTACGACGCCCGTTATCCGATAAAAATCCTCAAGTCGTTCAATATTTAAAAGATTCTTTATCGTGAATTAAAACGTGGAAATATTATAATAAAATAAATCCTCCGTGTTTTAAAGGTTTCTATTTAACCGTTAATAGCGTTCTTGCACAGTGGGAAGATATAAAAAAAAATGACGGTCTTTATTTACTAACGTCGCGTTTAAATCAAGATCCTTTGGAAAATTTATTTGCTGTTTTAAGAAGTCGTTCCGGGCATAATGCAAATCCCACTGCGATGCAATTAAGATATAATTTACAGTGTTCTATGACTGCTAATTTAACCTCGTCATCGAAATTGAAAAATTGTGAAGCAGACGAAACAACTGCATTATTAGCAATTTCACTAAAGAATAATATGGATTTGCCATCAAGTACCGATAACTGTGTGGAAGTTCAGATTGAAATCAATGAATTTCCGAGTGAGCAACTCAATAATTACAATGAATTTCTCGCAGACGATAATTTACTTGATTCAGAATCAAAAATGAACAATTCATTTGAAAATTCTGATAGTGAATTATTCTGTAAAGGAGTAGACGATTCAGAACAAAACGTAATAAATGATGACCTTTTCGAAGAAATTTGCCGCGTTAATAATAGCAATCTTGTATATTCAGAAGAATCTTTTAATAGTAATGTTTCTAATTTAGAAAATCAATCGGATAAAATAAATTCTATTTCCGTGAATTCTGATGATTCGTCTACTCTTTTGCATTGTGCAATGAAGTATGTTGCTGGGTACATGGCAATGAAATCTTATTCAAAATCTCAATGTTTAGATTGTAAAAGTTTTTTAAGCCGCGAAAATTCGAATTTTCATGACAGTAAAGATCTTCTAATCTTTTTTAAAGCTTTTGCAACTTCTAATAGTGAAAATCAATTGGGTAACCTTTGCGTTCCTTCAGATGATTTTGCTAAAGCAACTGCTATTGCAACTTTTGACGCGCATTTTAATAACATTAGTTACTATCAAAATATAAGTAAAATCTTAATTGATAAAATTAAAAATTCAATAGATGCACTTCATGCTGATTTTTTTAATATTGATGAACCGTGTAAATCACATCGCGAAAGTATAATAAAATTTTTCGTAAGAGTTCATATATTTTATAAACTTAGATGGTTGAATCGTGATTTACGAGATTCGAAAAAAAATAAAAGAAGTGAAATTGCTAATGACAAGCCTAATAGAAAATTACAAAAATTAAGTCACGAATGAATATTTTTGCAATTCATTGTTTACTTATTCATTTTTATGAAATTATCATTTCATTTATTCAGTTTTAAATAATACTTAAATTACTTCGCGGGTATTTATTTAGTGACTTCATTTCTGTTTTCGATTCGTATAATTTTATTATTTTGTTTTTTTAATATTTTGTAGTTTAGTATAATTGTTTTGTATATAATTGCTTTAAAATGCTTGTTTGCTTACAGTTTTATATTTATTAATTAATATTAGTTGATTTCAGGTAATTTTTAGTTTATTTAATTTATTTATATTTAAGTTTTTTGTAAAGAATAATCATATAAATTAATGCAACGAATATTTATGATATTATTTATATGGCATGGTGAAATAATTCTTTATATTCGTAGATCTTGTTAGAAAAAAGAGGATTTGTATTACACAATTATTTTAAATATTATTAGCATTATTTAGAAATAACTCTTTTTTCTTGAATAGATATATTTATATGATTATTTTGTATCCACATCCGTTATAAAAAATTTGAATAAATTACGCTGTACACAGATTTGATAAATATTTCTGTAGATACTGAAATAAAGTATTTATAGAAGTATTTTGCAAGCTTGTTAGTGATTTCTTTCTTTTTTTTTATATTGGATGTGTATGATGGTCGAGCAATAAAAAAGCAGAAGGGGTCTATTAAAAACAATGAAGTGAGAAGTGTATAAATAATTTTTATTCTCTTTCTAACTTCATTCTTTTTAAATAGAATGTGGGCATGAGGTTTTCTGCTTTAACTGGCGTTCATATACACTCATTTTCTAAGTAGTAGACGATAATTGTATTGTGAACGTTGGTCTTTACGTGGTTGCCTTTTAAAATCCAAAATGTAAAAAATAAAAATTCATTTTTCAGATTTTAAAGGGTGTGTAGGGCTACAGGCGAAGGTACCACGTTTCAGTTTATCAATAATTATATAAATTCAGTCATGACGGTTATATATCATTTTTTCATGCCATAAAATTATATATAATGTTGAATTATTAAATTTATATAATTATTGGAAAACTAAAAAAATAAAAACCAACGCGCTATGACAGTACTTCTTGGGTAGTGTGGAAATCTGTCAATAAGTATAACATTTTTTATAAAAAGAAAATTAATCGACTTCATTAAAAAAAAGAAACAATAATTTTTCATATTAATTAATAATTATTAACAATATATGTTTTCATAACTGAAGTTTGTCTTAATTCAAATCTATAAAGCTTTGTTGCAAAATCAAAATGTTTTCGTAATTTGCACCCTCTAAAAATAATTACAGCAAGAAAAAGCGAAGGTGCATACACGCGACTGATCCGACGTTGCAGCTTGCATGAAATATCCATAAAATACGACTGTGAACAAACTTTAAAGCTCAGCAGGTTTCATATTAATGATGTAACGCTTTTTTAAACAATAAAAATGTTTTTGTAATTTTACCGATCTCTAAAAAGTATTAAAGGGAAAAATGCAAAGGTGCGTATACGCAACTCAATTGTACGCGCGAGTCACGGTTCGACTCCTGTGAGTCGACAATTTTTTTTTTAACTTTTTATTATCTTTTTAATTAATTTTTTTGAATACAAACAAAATTTTTATTCACAATATAATAAAATAATTGAAAAAAAATAAATAAATAAAAAGAATATAAATAAAATTACCTTATAAATAAATGCATTATTAAAAATGTAAAAAGTTAATGTAAAAAAGATTTATATTTCATATTCTTAATTTATAATTTTTTATGATTTAATAAAAAAATATCAAATTAATTTCGAAATATATATATGTACATTAATTATTAACAATATAGATTTTCATAACTGAAGGTCGCAAGTTATATTTCAGCTTTTGCTTCCGCTTTGTAGATGCAAAATTGGCTCAGTCGGCTAAGGCATGAGTCAAAGTAATTTTTGCAACTCAATTGTACGTGCGAGTCAAGGTTCGATTCCTGTGACGACGATTTTTTTTTAACATTTTATTATCTTTTCAATTAATTTTTTTGTATAAAAACCATGAAATATTTTAAATAAAATTATGTAATTAATTAATTACGAAATAAACAAAATAAATTAATAAATCGTATTATTTTTCAGTGAATAACATCATCTATTATATTTTTTGATTTAAAAAATAACAACTTAATTTGATAAAAAAAAAAAGAAAAAAATTATGAAAATAAACTTATTATAAATAAATTTATTATTCAAAATTTAAATAATTTCTCTTTGTAAAAAATCTGAATTCTATATATTTAATTAATTATAAATTTGTCCAGCCCGAATCACGCAATCAGCTGTTTGACTGTAAGTCAAAATCAAAGGCTTATATTAACTGAGTGCCGATGTACCACTCCGAAGGTTTCCCCGCGAAAATAGGCTGATCGCGCCATCTAACGCTCACCTATGAACTAACGGTTTTCGGTACATATCGTCCATATGAAAAGCTTCTTCTATAAGCGTCTATATTCGTTGTTATTACCATCACTAAAGGAGTGTGTATACCTTTTTCCTCATTCGCTCCGTTTCTTTTTTGTTTTTTTGGAATTAGTTTAAACCATTGAAAATAAAAAAGGGAAAGGAGAGGTTATAATTCAAAAAGAATTTAGAAACTCATTGTGTAAACTGCCAGATCGGGTCGGGCCAAACCAAGCTCTGTGTAAAACAGAACGCTGGTAGTATTGAAAAAGTTACCTCAAGTAAACGCGTAAGCGACGCGTCAGTTACCCGCGCGTAAGCTACATAAAGGCAGTATTAAAATAAGAGCGCTACGCATGCGCAGGAATAAAATAATGCAAATACGTAAGGGAATATAAAGAAAAAATTTGGATTAAGACAACGAACGAATAAAATCACAAATAAAGTGTTAAAAAAATAAAAGTCTTAATAAAAATTATTATAAATTTATATAATTGTAGGAATAATTTTAAAGGAAAATTTGAGAAACAATAATAACAAGAATTAAAATAAAAGTTAAATATAAACAAAAATAAAACTAAATTAATTGAATAAAAAAAGAAACGAAATAAGAAAAAATAAATGAATTAAATAAAAAGAAGTGATTAAAATTGAAGTCGCGAATAATAAATAATTTAAACAAAAATTAAATAAACCAAAAGTGAATTATTGAAGATCAATAAATAAGCAAATAAAAAAAATAGAATAGAACTGAAATAAAAAGTGTGTGAAGAAAAAAGAATTGCTTGAAAATAAGCGAATAAAATAATTGAAAGACAAATAAAGAATAAAAAGGGTGGATTATAAGATAAAAAAAAATATACTAAATGATAAAAGAATAAGTAATAAACAAATAAATAGAAGAATAGAGCATAACGAAATAAAATAAAATAAGAAGATAAAAGATAAGTGATAAAATGAAAGGTATTTTAAAATAACGAATTTAAACGATAAATAAACAATAAAACAAGCGAATAAATGAAGAAATAAAAAAAAAATATCAATATAAGACAATATAAACAAAAAATATATAAAATTAAGGTAACAAAAACCAATCAAATAAATAAAAAAAAGTGTTAAAATAAGTAATAATAAATAATAAATTGGGGAAATTAAATAATTAAATGAATAAAAACAATCTAATAAACTAAAATAAATAAAACAACAAATTAATTAGATCAGAAAAGTAACCAAAAACGTTTTTCGCGTACCTATGAACTTAGCAGGGTTAGCTTTCAATCGCCTTTACATCGAAGCGTTAAAATTCGGGCTTCATCTATTGCCTAACAAGGCAAAGATCTACTTCGTACACCACGGTAGTTACTCGTCCGGTGTCGTAAGGTCCTACGAGTCTCAAGGAAATTGTCACCAATACCTTGAACTCGAAGACGGTTACATCTGCCCAGCAGTATACTGTCACCTCCCCGAGGTTTTAAATAGGCGCCTCGCCGAGACCGCGAACGAAGTAGTAGAAGTGTTCGAAACGAGCCTCTACTTGGGAAAGGACGTGCACGGCTATTATTTAGATAAGCAACACGTGGACTACGTGACTTATTGGAGCCTGCACTACGACCCAAATCACCAAGGAAGCCCGTTAGCTAGGACGAAAGCGATAATCCAACAATAATAACAAAATAAGAATATATTTTATATATATATATATATATATATATATATATATATATATATATATATAAAACACCAATCGCGCATAAAAAAAAAAAAAAAAAAAAAAATATTTTTTTTTCTATATAATAAAATAATAACAAATAATAAATATTAAATAATAAAAACACGTATCCCCATGAGCGGTAATACATAAATGATTTCAATCGTTTATGAGGATTTCAACCCGCTATCAGCAAGTAACAGAGAACAGGCTCTGGAGAATCGCTTTGCTGCTTTAGCAGAAACTATAAGGCAGCAAGAGAATTTGCTAATTTCCTTTTATAAAGAATTACAGCTCTACCAAGTTAAGAACGAAAGAAACGAAAGGAAATTGCAAATTCTCTTCAAATATTCTTGTGACTGTTCACTCCAATCCGATCGAGTCGACCATTTAAATCGGAGAGTGAACAAGTTAGCGGGAATACAAATCAGCACGACCAAAGCGGTGCTCAGAGGGCTCTCGCAAATTAGAAATAACAAACCAATAGACGATAAAGTTATAGATCAACTAGAAAAGGCGATGAAAAATTTGAGTATAAACTAAAGAAAAAATATATATTAAAACATAGCAATATAAAAAAAACGTACGTATTATAAAAAAAAAACCTTCTCGTGGATGATTCCTCTCAATTACGGAGAACTCAGCAGCGACAATATCCACCAATTAATTTCCTCGCTGAGCAGTAGGGTGATTTTATTGGAAAACACTTGAAAAAAGACCAACGCCGTAGTGGAAAAGTTGGTCATCGAGACCCTTGAGCATCGGTGACACATCAAGGAAGACCACGAGCTGAGTTACGCGGTCCACCGGAAAACGGTCCAGATACAAAAGAAAACCCGACAAGTCGGCAAACATTTAGGAAGTTTCGTGAAAGCCTACCTTAGAGATAGGGTGGCTATCGAACGACAATTCGAAAGGGCCCCAGAAGCCCGCGGAAGGATCGATAGGGCACTAGCCCTAACTAGCTCCATGATTCGCCGAAACCAAGTAGACATAGAGGCGCTAGTCGAACGAGTAGCAGAGCTGCGTATTCAAGAATAGAAAGTAATTTTACCCGTTCCTCTCATCTCCCCTTTTACCTTTTTCTCTGTATTATTATTATTATTTTTATTATTTTTATTTTTTTTCTCTCTCTCCTCTTTCTTTTCTTTTTCATTTTTATCTAAATTTTTTATTGTATATTACGTTTTTATATATTTTTATTATCTCCTCTCCCACAGTGAACCCAACCCAAGACAATCCAGGGTATAACACCTCGCCAGACTTGGAGACGGCCCTCAAAAATCTACCTCCCCTCAAGCCAAATTTGAACCAGAGGCAAAAGAGGAGATACCTGAAGGCATTCCGGAAAGCCACGAGGCAAAAGTGGATCCCTGGCAAAGAATACGAGGGTAGACTCCAAGAACACATAGAGAAATTAAAAAAAATCGAGGCAAAACAGCCCGCCACCAATAAATCCTCAGAGGAAAGGCTACCCCTCGACGAGAGGATAGAAAGGCTTCTGTGCGCGCACGGGGAATTCTCAGCGCACTGTTCGACTTGTGTCTCGAACTTAGCACAGACCTATAGAATCCCTATAAAAGGGAGAAATAGCGAGGACAGCGAGTCAAACCTCAAGAAAAGGTTAAACAAGATAGAGCCCCAGAGGCAATATATTATGAAAAAGTATATGGAGAACATGTACAGTCTGTCAAGTAAGAGCGTGGTCGACTTCACCGACAGGTAATGAAAGATTTTGCTCTAATTCCTTCGCGAGCCGATAGAGGGAAGCTTTGTCCTTGATGCATTGTCAACAAAGATTCAGTTGTCGTTGATCTTTTCAAAGAGAATCACGTTAAACGCCATGAGTACTAAGTACGCGTCGCGCTACGAGGCTGTGTTCCTTTGCATCCACCCGAAAGGTCCCAAAATGTCGCAATCAGCGGCTGCTAAATATATGAGAAAGTCGAAGGCATTTGTACAGAAGTAGATACAGCGATATAAAGTAGCTAAAAATGTCGATGATTTACCAGAACGTGGCTCGATAGGAAAAGTGAACAAAAAAGATGAAAAAAAAATAGTGAATCTGTTTTCGCGGAATCCTGCTTTAACACTGCGGCAAGGACAAGCAAAATTAATGGCAAAAGGTTTAGATATATCCTACGAAACTATCCGAACCCATCTTCGTGCTTATCATCTGAAATGGCGCAACACAATGAAGAAGCCTCTGTTGACTGAAAAACATGTGACAAAACGACTCGCTTGGGCGCATGAGAATATTGATAGAGATTTTGAAAATGTCATTTTTACTGATGAATGTTCTATATGGGCACGTTCTGTCCTCACGCGAGTCTGGTCAACTTCCACCAATAGGCTTGTTCAGCGGACCGTAAAACATGGAATAAAGGTGCATCTTTGGGGCTGCTTCTCAAAGCAGGGATTCGGCACTTTGCACCTCTTTACTGACAACCTAAATGCCGAGAAAATGATAAAAATCTACAAAAAGGCTTTACTGCCATCTGCCAAACGATGGTTCATCACAAAAAATGAAGATTGGATTCTGCAGGAGGACAACGATCCTAAACACCGCAGCAAGCTCTGTACTCAGTGGAAGACTCAATCTGGCATCGTTACATTGGATTGGCCGTCGCAGTCGCCCGATGCAAACCCTATTGAAAATGTGTGGGCATATATTAAACGGAAGCTTCGTGGAAGACGCACATACACTTTGAAGCAGTTGTCTTACGAAATTCGTCGGATCTGGAGATCCTTGCCACTAGAATACGCCGTCAAATTAGTAGAAAGCATGCCTCGGAGATGCCAGGCAATTATCGACGCTTGTGGTGACTGGACACATTATTGACCGAATTGCATCATTGTTTGTAATGTGTACAATGTATATATAAATATGAAAGTTTCATCAAATAAAGTTTTTATAAATTAACACGACCACGCTCTTACTTGACAGACTGTAGCACATGAACTTGAGATATCCCACGAGTCCACACGTATGATTTTAATTGATATTTTGGGCATGAGAAAGGTGGCCGCAAGACTCGTTCCAAAAGAGCTTAATTTTCTTGAAAAACGCTATCGCGAACAGGTCGCTTCGGACATGCTGGATCGCGCTAATTCTGATCCCGCATTCATGGAATGCATCATAACTGATGACGAAACGTGGGTGTACGAGTACGATATGCAAACAAGCCAGCAAGCATCGGAATGGGTGGGAAAACACGAGCCGAAACCGAAAAAACCACGCCAAAGCCGCTCAAAAGTGAAGGTGATGCACATTATTTTCTTCGATATTCGTGGCGTGGTGCACTACGAATTCGTTCCAGAGGGTCAGACGGTAAACAAAGAGTATAACCTAGGCGTTATGAAACGTTTGCGTGAGCGTATCTGTAAGAAGCGGCCAAATTGCATCATTGTTTGTAATGTGTACAATGTATATGTAAATATAAAAGTTTCATCAAATAGATTTTTTTATAAATTAACACGACCACGCTCTTACTTGACAAACTGTAGATTTATTTATACCCTCTTTACATAAACGAAATTTTTTTAATAAACGCCTCTAATTATTTTTAGACCCACTTCCTCTACCTATCCATAAGTTTTCACCTTTAAAGTAAATTTTTTATTTTTATTTTCATTTTTTATTTCTATATGTGTAAATTTTTTTTTACTTATATTTTAATATTTAAAAAAAAAACGAATATTCTTTTCAACTCCTTCTTTATATTTTTTTTTTTTTTCTTTTTCCTACGAGAACTTAAATCAGATAAAACAAGAGGAAGAAACCAGTCACCTGTTAAATAACTAATATATCAAAGGAAATTATTCAAGACAAATTCTTTTTTCCTCTCCTTCTGAGGTCAAAAAAAATATTGAAACAAAACCTATGAGATAAGACCTCAAACCGTATGCAAAGAGGCTTTTGTGGTTAACAAACCTTAGAAGACCAGATATACGAATTTTTTATCAATAGCGAAACTGTTGTTGCTCGCTTAATAAAATTCAAGGAGAAGCTCGATGAGTTAACCGAAGAGCTATATAGCTTAAAGGTTACCGAACGACAAATGACAGATAAAAGACAGACCAGACAACAGGTCGCGAATATCTTAAAAGGAAAAAAAGGCAGTGGGAAAGTTACAGACCCTTTCTCCAGCAAGCCACTGGTGTCCCGCTCCCCCAAAGACAAAAGCTTTAGCTCTGTCACACCGAATTCAAGATTGTCCAATAATTCTGACGAAGATCAAGACGTGGATCAGACGCTTGCCAGTAAATCTCTAATCGATTTTAATATCTCGGATCAATACCTCCCAACGATGGCCCAACCAAGCACGCAGAGGGCAACAAACGGAGTCGACCAGAAACCCGTATGCCAAGCCTCATTGAAGGACGCCCTCAGCGTGGTGCCTGAATTCAATGGAAAGAATATTCCATTAAGCGAATTCTTGGAAGGGTGTAACAAAGCCAGAGAAATACTAGGCTCTTATGACGAAGCAAACCTAGTAAGGCTGATCCGGAGTAGGGTTAAAGGGGAAGCACGCGCTGCTATCCTCGGATCCACGTTCCCAACCATCGAGTCGTTCAAAGATTTCCTAGAGGATATTTACGCTTCGAATGAAACGGAGCAACAATTATTAGGAGAGCTTGGCAACGAATATCAAAGAGATAACGAGAGCGTTCTCGCATTCGCCAATCGCATGAGAGACCTAGGAGCTCAAATTAACGAAGCTCATAAAGTAAGCACAGGTGCCCTCGACCACGCGTTTAAAATACAAACGGAAGCTCACATAATAGAATGCTTCAAACAGGGATTGAAACCAGAGATAGAAAACAAAATGAGGACCACTGAAAACATATCGGATATCGTAAAAAACGCGATACTCGCTGAACTACAGATCGCCTCTAAAAACGCCCTTCGTGATAGGCAAAAGGGCCAGAGAAAAGGGTTGTTCTACACAAGCGAAGACTTGGAAAGGCCAGAACCAAAAAGGACTGAAGATGCGAGGTACGAATCTCGTACCAGTAGGCCAATCGCGTGTCGCTACTGCAGAAAACCAGTACATTCCAAAGAAACTTGTTTCCTTAAGACAAAAGCGTGTCAAATCTGCGGAAAAACAGGGCACAGTGCTAACATCTGCAATAACAATATCGAATGCCAAATGTGCAGGCAGAAAGGACACACCGCAATAAGATGTAATAGGAACAAACACGAGGTCGACATATGCCAGCTGTGTAACAAGCCAGGACACTCGGCACTCAACTGCTTTACGCGAGCAAGTAATGCGTCTCGAGCTGAGATACGATGTTACAAATGTAACATGCCCGGCCACACGGCAGTGGTCTGCCGCCAGCAAAGAGCAACTAATCCACCTCTTGGCCGAGAATGCAGTTATTGCAAAATAAAAGGACACACTGTCGCCGAATGTCGGAAAAAGAGGTATAATCAGTCGAAAAATGAACAGAACCTCCCACGACCGAGCGCGCCCAGGGAGGCTCAGAGAACTCAAGAGCGCTCAACGCGAGTCATAGTATTGGAGGACCTTGCAGGAGAATTACTACCGTAAGAACTTATAAAACAGTGCCCTTTGTGATCCTCAACCTGCTCCAGAATAAGCTCTCGAATACCCTAATGATAGATACCGGGTCAGAGGTCAGCGTACTAAAAGCTTTTGCTCTGCCGGATTTCAAGTACCTTAACATCGAAAAAGGGTTTAAATTACAAGGATTAGAGGCTGAGGTAGAAGAAGGAATAGGGAAGACTAAAATTAAGATTGGTGAAACCATAATTGAATTCATTATAGTTCACAATAGCTTCCCGATTCCTTTCGACGGAGTGTTGGGATCGAATTTCTTCGAGGCCACAAAAGCCAAAATAGACTTTGGCGCAGACCAAATTACCATAAACAACCTAAACACTAAAATACATTGGGAAGACGAAGATCACTCAACCAGGGTCAAGGCATTACATAACATCACTGCAAGCGTAAAACATGGTCTACCGTTTGTTACCATACTTAACCCTCCTAGCGGTATAAAGGGAAGACTGATGATCGACTCCGGATTAGAAGTCAATCTGATTAAAAGAAGTTTGGTACCACCAGAAGCAGATTTGGACCCGACAATTAATTGTAACCTGAAAGGAGTCGGCAAGAGCCTCATACCTACCCAGGGAACTATTGAGTTCACCCTATTTGTTTGGTCGGCGACCTTCTGCGTCATAAATGACGACGTATATATACCAGGGGAAGGGATTTTAGGCTGTGACTTTTTACGGGTTGGCGAGGTATATCTAGATTACCCCAACCGAATAATGGTATGTGACGAGTACGTACAGCCACTCGAAATCGAGACCTTAATTGCCAAAACGGATGAACATGACGGAGAATCTTGGGAAATCATGGAAGAATTAGACGATGAAACTGTCAATAGCAGTGCAGCTGTTAAAGACAGCTATTCCACTTCTGAAAGCGCTATTGCCTCAGATCTAGATTATAATCTGGATCCTGTTGTCGATTTCGGAGACCCAGGACTCTCTGAAGATGTAGAAATGAAACAAGATATTATAGACTATCTGCACACTGAACATTTATCAGGAAACGAAAAATCGTACGTAACCAATTTAGTACGCGGAAACAGAGATGTATTTTATTTACCTGGGGATGATCTCCCTGGTACCAATCTTATCATGTATCAAATTTCAACAACAGACGATGAGGTGGTACATACCAAACAGTACAGGTTTCCACATTCAATAAAAGAAGAGATAAACCGTCAAGTTAACGAGCTCTTAAGAGCAGAAGTAATTAAGAACTCGAATTCACCTCACAACGTGCCAGTTTAGGCCCTCCCGAAAAAATGAGACGCTCAAAGTCGCCCTAAATGGCCGATGGTGCTGGATTTTCGTGCCTTAAATGAAAAAACCATAGGCGACTCCTACCCGCTTCCAAACATCAAGGAAATATTCGATCAAGTCGGATCAGCTAAATACTACACAGTCCTCGACCTAGCCTCAGGGTTCCATCAGATAAAAATGGACCCTAAAGATGCACATAAGACGGCTTTTACAATCTGTCAAGTGAAAGCGTGGTCGTGTTAATTAATAAAAAAATTTATTTAATGAAACTTTCATATTTATATATACATTGTACACATTACAAACAATGATGCAATTCGGTCAATAATGTGTCCAGTCACCACAAGCGTCGATAATTGCCTGGCATCTCCGAGGCATGCTTTCTACTAATTTGACGGCATATTCTAGTGGCAAGGATCTCCAGATCCGACGAATTTCGTAAGACAACTGCTTCAAAGTGTATGTGCGTCTTCCACGAAGCTTCCGTTTAATATATGCCCACACATTTTCAATAGGGTTTGCATCGGGCGACTGCGACGGCCAATCCAATGTAACGATGCCAGATTGAGTCTTCCACTGAGTACAGAGCTTGCTGCGGTGTTTAGGATCGTTGTCCTCCTGCAGAATCCAATCTTCATTTTTTGTGATGAACCATCGTTTGGCAGATGGCAGTAAAGCCTTTTTGTAGATTTTTATCATTTTCTCGGCATTTAGGTTGTCAGTAAAGAGGTGCAAAGTGCCGAATCCCTGCTTTGAGAAGCAGCCCCAAAGATGCACCTTTATTCCATGTTTTACGGTCCGCTGAACAAGCCTATTGGTGGAAGTTGACCAGACTCGCGTGAGGACAGAACGTGCCCATATAGAACATTCATCAGTAAAAATGACATTTTCAAAATCTCTATCAATATTCTCATGCGCCCAAGCGAGTCGTTTTGTCACATGTTTTTCAGTCAACAGAGGCTTCTTCATTGTGTAGCGCCATTTCAGATGATGAGTACAAAGATGGGTTCGGATAGTTTCGTAGGATATATCTAAACCTTTTGCCATTAATTTTGCTTGTCCTTGCCGCAGTGTTAAAGCAGGATTCCGCGAAAACAGATTCACTATTCTTTTTTCATCTTCTTTGTTCACTTTTCCTATCGAGCCACGTTCTGGTAAATCATCGACATTTTTAGCTACTTTATATCGCTGTATCCACTTCTGTACAAATGCCTTCGACTTTCTCATATATTTAGCAGCCGCTGATTGCGACATTTTGGGACCTTTCGGGTGGATGCAAAGGAACACAGCCTCGTAGCGCGACGCGTACTTATCACTCATGGCGTTTAACGTGATTCTCTTTTAAAAGATCAACGACAACTGAATCTTTGTTGACAATGCAACAAGGACAAAGCTTCCCTCTATCGGCTCGCGAAGAAATTAGAGCGAAATCTTTCATTACCTGTCGGGGAAGTCGACCACGCTCTTACTTGACAGACTGTAGTACACCCTTTAGCCATTACGAGTTCGTGCGAATGCCTTTCGGATTAAAAAACGCACCTGCCACTTTCCAACGGTTAATGGATAAACTATTGAAAGGATTACAAGGCGCAAGCCTTTTTGTATATTTAAACGATATTGTTATTTACTCTAACAGTATCGAAGAACATGACAGGAAGATAAAGAAACTCATAGGAAGACTAAGGAAAGCAGGATTAAAACTGCAAATAGATAAGTGTGAGTTCCTGAAAAAAGAAGTTATCTACCTTGGGCACATGCTCAGCGTAGAGGGACTGCGTCCCGATCCTAAGAAACTGGAGGCCGTAAGGAACTTTCCTCGCTCCAAGAACATGAAGAATGTTCGCCAATTTCTAGGATTAGACGGGTACTACCGCCGCTTCATCAAGGGATTTGCATACCTCTCGAAACCCCTGACTAAATTACTGAAGAAAGAGACACCTTTGAATGGGACGAAAAAACAGAAGAGTCTTTCAACTCGTTAAAAGATATTTTGTGCACCGCCCCCCGTGTTACAGTTCCCGGACCTTTCGCAGCCCTTCATAATTACAACAGACGCCTCAGACTACGCAGTAGGAGGGGTTCTGTCTCAAGGAGAAATCGGGAAGGATCGGCGGATAGCTTATACTTCGCGCATGTTACGTGGCGCAGAGGGTAACTACGAAGTATACGAAAAAAAAGCTTTGGCCGTGGTACACAGTGTCACAACCTTTAGATCCTACGTGTACGGATGAAAGTTTACGATAATAACCGATCACCAACCCTTGGTATGGTTTAAGACGGCAGATTTGAATACTAGGGTCCAAAAATGGCAATTTAAGTTATCCAAATACGATTATAAGATAATTTACAAACCAAGAAAATTAAACGCCAACGCAGATGCGCTATCACGCAACCCAGTTGAAGAAGGTGGCGTTAACGCGGTAACACGCGCACAACTAAAAAAGAGTAAACTCACCCCAGATGAAATCCAGGAAAGGCCACCAACGCCAAAACCTGCGAAATCAATACTAAAAAAACCCAGGGGACGACCTAAAAGGTCCAAGAAATCATCCTGATTGAGAAAAAAAGAGTATCGCGACCCAAGAAAAAGGTCGACTACCAAGAAAGCGAAGATAGTGATTCCGACGAAGTTGTGAACCCCAAACCCTTCGCGCCCTCACCAAGATCCCAAGTTAACAACGAAGAAGACTCCGATTTCGATGAATCTGAGATTACCGACGAGAAAACATTAAATAACCGACCCGTCGTAGAAATAAGAGAACCACTACACTCTCGAAACGACAACATAGTTTACTTTATCGTCTCGAATGGAGATAATTGCGACGAAGGCGCAAAAAACATTGGCGGAACACAACAAAATAAACTTGATCAAAAATTCATTAATAGGCGAAGTACACCGAGTAAAACGCTAGGGTCGGAAGTCATTATTCGTGGTGTGCATAAAAGAAGAACAACCCGAGTCCCTCACACAGATTAAAAGTAACTTGATTAGAGGACTGACCACTTTAAGAGATTTATTAATGAACTTGAAACAGAGAACCGTCAGTATTAGTAAAAGCAAATTTATAGAAAAACTTGAATGGTCCGAAGTTTTAAGCTTGATAAAAGCTTCTTTTAAGGACACGCCAATCAAGATCATAGTTTGCAGCGGAAGACTGAAATACGTCCCAAACGAAAAACGGGACGAAATATTTTCAGGATTGCACAAGTCATCGATTGGAGGTCATCGAGGGATTTCAAAAACCTTCAACCGGATACGCCAAGCATATTATTGGGAAAATTTAAAAGATGACATACAACGTCGTATCTAACAATGTCTCGAGTGTCAACTGAAAACAGCCAATGATGATCACCGATACACTCAGCAATGTTTTCGACAAAATCGCCATGGACATAGTAGGTCCGCTTAAAACCACGATGGAAGGACACAAATACATCCTGACTATTCAGGATTAGTTGTCAAAATTTTGTTTAGCCGTCCTCTTGGAGAACTTACTGTCTACCACCATCGCGGACGCTTTAATCAAGAAATTCATATGCTTATTCGGAGCGCCGAAAGCCATCCTAACAGACCAAGGGAAGAATTTCTTAAGCCATCTCATGAATAGGATTGCGAAAAGATTCCGCATTAAAAAAATCAAAACGACTGCTTTCCATCCTGAGTTGAATGGGTCATTGGAAAGATCTCACCATACACTCGGTAAATTTCTAAAACAATAAACTGACAATAACAACGGGTGGGACGAATGGATTGTAGTGGCGATGCTAAATTATAACTCTAGCGTGCAAGAAAGTACCAAACACACACCATACGAGGTAGTCTTCGGCAAGCTCTCACGACTGCCATCCAACGATCCCCTACACGCCAGCGATATGCTTCCAACATACAAAGATTACATCACGGAATTAGTCACCCGCCTAAACGACATCCGAAAGCTAGCCTATGAAAACCTTATCAAGTCTAAAGAACGCAATTAAAAGCTTTACGATAAAAAGATTAATCCTAAGAGCTTTAAAGTAGGAGATTATGTGTTCTTGCTAACCGGACCCAAGCCAGGCAAATTTGGCGACCATTATTCAGGCCCCCATGAGGTATTAGAAACCCTCAAATCCCATAATATAAGGATACGATATAAGAAAAGTGACAAAATAGTACATGCGAATCGACTACAAGAATCCTATATAAACAAAGAAATAAAAATTAAAAAGAAAAAACTACCGCCGGATAAAAACCACGGAGAATAAATCAGAACCTTAACACGCATATAAACAAACTTCAAAACAAATCCTTTTTGTACAAATAAATAAACTAAAACATAAAATTAATTAATTAAAAAACTTAACCTAATAGAAACAAAGATGTGAGATAACATAACGAGATAACAAAAAATAAAAGAGAACAAAAAACAAAACAAAAAAATATGTTAACCTTTTAACAAAACGGAACAAAATATATATATATAATGTATCCTCAACCTTACTAGGGCACTGTTAATCTCTTTATTTTTCAGATAGACATGACAGGGACCATTGCCTTCCTATGCCTCCTTGGCTCGGTCCATGGCCTAATCGGCTATGATTGTGGGTCCCGCCACCTGAACATAACCACTTTATCTCTACTAGAAGTAGGCGAATGCGATTTCCCCATGAACCCTGTAATTGTAACCCGTCGTTACATACAACTATTACAAATAGTAAATTATCGCCAAACCCATATAATCCAGTGTAAAGTAGAGATACAGCGGACGGTTTACTACTGCGGAATGTCCTCCCATAATTCGATAGTTAACCATGGTCAGGCCGAATATATACACGAAATTAGTAGGCGTGCTTGTAAACAAATGCACGAAACTGAAATATTTAAGTTTGGAGATAGCACCATAATTAGCGAAATAAAAGTCAATAGTACTGTAACGCACCCATTAGTTTACGCAGGTACACTCACCAAGAGTGGGCGATGCTCCGGAAGCGTTTACCGAGACCCTTATGGTGCTTGGGAAAACGTGGTAATACAAGGCCTACTAAGGATCACCTTGAAGGAGCAGTTCGCTCAAATCGATCTCGATAACAACAAAATTCATTTAAACTCCGGAACGTCGTGCACTCTCTCTAAAACCTCGTGCATCGACCTTGAAAGCGGTTATACCTTCTGGGAAGCTCTACCCTTGGACCAATGTAAATTTAACCATTACGGACTGTTATACGAAGGACTGGCTAATAAAATCATAGACAACAGTTTTAATCATGAACGAACTATTTACACCCTTACAACCGACGACGTGACTTTTGCCCTATCCAGCAAGGGCAGTGAGAACTTATGCGGAGACACAGTGGTCAAAACCGAGCATCCTAAGCTCTTTATCCTAGAAACCACCAAAGGATATTCATTCGTGAAGCCAGGAAAGATGGCGATAGAGAATTTGGGCATCTTCGCGTATGTGAATTCTAAATTCGTATACGTCGAGAAACACATCAAATCACAGATTCAATCTCTATACCGTAACATCCTACAACAGCAATGCAAGATTGAGAGACAGACATTACTAAACGTTCTAGCTATAGCCGACCAATCGCCAGATGAATTCGCTTATAACTTGATGAACGGACCCGGTTACATGGTGACTGTAGCCGGCGAAGTAGTACACATTATTAAATGCGTACCTGTGAAAATAAAACTCCGGCATGGAGAATACTGCTACGTCGAATCGGAAGTCACTTGAAACAACCAAACACAATACTTAACCCCATAAACACATGTTTTAAAAGATCATGGCACCAAGGTATCGTGCAATGCCATCCTGCCATCATATTAGAAAGTAAACGAAGAATGGCTGAATATCATGCCAAGACCAGTAGAAGGCAAAGCACCTCTCACACTGAAACCCTTCACACAGATGACATGAAAATACGTCGACCCAGCTTCTTTGGCGACCAGCGGCATTCATACGGAAAAGGATCTGGAACAATTACAAGAACGAATTATGTTCCCGATCGAAAAACCGTCAATATTGAACGAATTTGCCAAAGAAATACATGGCCAGTCTATAATAGACAATGAAGGTACTATCTCAAAACTTCTCAACGAAAACGCAGTAGGAAAAATATGAGATTCAGTATGGGCAACAGCATGGAATAGGCTAATCACGTTCGGAACTATCAGCTCCGCCGTAATAGCCATCTTCCTCATCATATTCGCAATAAAAACAATAGTAAATGGTTTAGTCAACGGATTTCTCCTTCACCGAATGTATGGATGTTCGATGCACATCCTAGCTGCGCTCTGCGGATCAGTAACCCGCCTATTCATGACACTCGACACAACTGGAAGTCCCGTAAATAAACCCGATCATCAGAAAGACGTAGAAATGGGACTACTCAAGCCGGCCCGATACCAACAACTTCACAAGTCCGGTCATCAAGAAGTTTCTTTAACTACAGCCATTAGAAGAAATCACGCCTTACAGTATAAAAATTGTCATCGTTTTCTTTCCGACTACCTCGATACGATTTCTAGTTGATACAACGATCACCTAGTAACTGTTTTAGCATGGGGGTGTAACGTCGGTAAACGACCTACATTTTTTTTCTGTGTCAGCCGATAAGTTTTCTCTCTGGTTTTTTTTTTTGCCCTTGCCGATTAGGGAAAAGGCGCTTCGATCTCATCGACCGCTTGCATCAAACTATAGAAAATTTTTCCTCCAATGAAAATTTTTCCCTTCAAAATCTACTCAACGCGCGGGCTATTGACACATACCGTTGTGGAAGATACCCTAAGCGTGGGCCAAGAGTTTACGAGTTTTCCCGGAACGGTAGAAAAAATGGTACATGCACTTGAGTCTAACGAAAGGACACTAGGCCAAACATGTGCACGTCAACTCGGCGCCGAAAAACATAAAATTGTCCCATAAACACCGTTTTTTCTACCCGTAGTTTTCCTATCTAAAATACGTATTTTCTTTTTTTCGAACTTTCCCTGCGTAATAGTATTATAACGTTATGCAATATTTTTAAATTGTTTTATTTTCGCAAATTATAATCGTAACTTTCGCTTACCGATACACTGTACAGGTAGCGTAATAAAACAATAAATAGGTCACTAGGAAGACCTAAGTAAATGAATTAAATAACTGTTTTAAACTGGCAAAATATTGAATAATAATTAACCAAAATAAAAGGTGCAGTGTTTAAGGAAAAGCATAAAAACTGCGATTTCCAAAAATATCTCACAAGATATATATTTTATACAAAATAAAATTCAGTAATAATAATTTAAATCCTAAAGAGAAAAACATAGAAATAAAATACAAAATATTAAATAAAATTGCTTATTGAAATTCAAATTTTATAAATAATTTAAAATTCAAAAAAAGTAAGTTTTAACAGTTATATAATTTATTTCACCAAAATTCAACAAACTCCTGCTTCTTGTATAATTTACGACAGATTTACTTTCTTAATATTATAAAAGGCTAACTATTTTTTTTAAATAAAATTAAACATGTATATCCAATAAAAAAAAAAAACACAACTGTTATCTTCAAATTTAATTGAATTATACTTTAAAATAATGCAGCCGATTTTTCTTTGAAAGTATATACATATAAAAAGATATATAAATAAAAAGAATTTTATAAAAATATCTACAATAATAAATCTCCTAATAACAAGTATTACAAACGGCCTGACTATGCTCTTTTACAATTAAAATATTAAATAAAATACATATAATCTTTCTATTTTTTTTGTTTTCTCAAAATAAAAAGATAACAAAAAAAACATGTAATAATTTTCTCTGCGTGTTTTCTTATTCGTAAACAATAAGTTTCATTTAATAATTTTAAACTATGAATAAAATCGTTCTATCTTTCCGAGACTAACCATTTAATGTTAAATTAAAGTCTACTAAATACAAGCGTTAGGATTTAAGTTTACCATCTTAATATACCGCTATTTTATGCGTTATGTATTTTTTTATATATATCAATATTATAAGCACTTTCTTTTTCTCTCAAATACGTTTATTCGAGAATTATACGATTAATATAAAATCTTTTGTTAAAATTAACATTACGAATAAGCATATAAACATTATAAATTTCTTTTACTAACAACTAGCATTAACGAAAATGTTATATTTTTATAAAAGCTATTTTTCGCGTTTTTCTTTATATTTCTATAAAAATTATCATTCTTAAATACTAAATAACACCTAAGATTTCTGTTTTTCGCATTAATCTTTGAATGTAAAATTTTATACGAAAATGTTAAAATATAATTAAAATTGAAACTCGTAATAAGAATATATATTTTTTTTGTTTGCTCTTAAGCTAAAAGAGTCTTTAGGTTTAAATTTATATTAGAATTAAGGGGAGGTTCTCATCAAGCACGACCAAAAAATCGATTTTTTTTTTTTTTTTTGCTTAAAAAGTTGGCAAACGTCTCGTAGAATACGCTCGTGAAACCCGTTTTGCCGAATTCAATTTATTTTTAGAGTTATAGTCAAAAAACCGAAGTCGTCTTTTTACGTACTAAATCGCGTACTAAAACTTTAATCGCGTTTTTCTCGAAACTATGTTTTTTGAGACGGGCGGCAAGATATCTTAAAAACTATTATAGATATCGAGATAAATTTTTTTTTATTTTGAAGGTAATTAAATTTGCTGAATCTTGACCTAAAATCACAATTTTACAATGACTATTTTTATTGTTATTGCACTTTTTAGAGCAAAAAAAAGTGCAAAAAAATATTTTTTTTTTTGCAAGTCCGCCATTTTGTTAATTTTTAACTTTTCTCCGTGATTTCAGTTCAAGATCCAGCAAATATCTTCTAGTTCATAACAAACTTTGATTTTTTGATTTCAGACAGAAATTGGCTGAGTTACCTTGCCGCCCGTGGAGGTGTCTTTTTTTTCGATGACTATTTTTCAATGCATACAACTAATAAAATATTCGGTATTTTTGTTCAAAAAAATTTGTAAAAGTAGTTAATAACATACTTAATAAGTACCAAAAAACTTGACTACTTTATTTATTTCCTTCCATGAGAAAAAAAAAGCGATAATCACGTAATTTTTGGGTCGCTAGATGAGAACCTCCCCTTAATTATTCTAAAACTATTTTGGGATTATATTTTAGAAATTACTAGTTAAAATTTTTTTTATATCTTGGCATTAATTATGTTTAAAACTTATTTTAAATTATATTTTAAAATTAATAATTAAAATTATATTCAGAGTTAAGCAATAATATTTAAATTATAAGTCGATAATTGTCTAGATTTTATGTAATAATAATGTAAATTTGAAATCGAATTACATTTTAAACGCAAAGCTAAATTATTCAAATACAATTCATCAAATGAACTACCACTATGATATTTTGTTTAAAACTTATTTTGTATTAATTCAACAAAAAAATAACAATTATCATTATTATTCATTAAACTACGGACAATTATAAAAACATATATTTAAGTTAAACTCTTTGCAAAAAAATGGAAATTATATAGTTGCTAACATAATAGAAAAAAGAAACTTAAACATTATAATACAAATAAAACCTTTCTTTTTTATAACAAAAGTAAATAATATACCAAAAATGAATTAACTAATTGTAATTATTGTTAGAATTAAGCTACGAAATCGATTCTTTTTTGTAGCCTAGTTCAAATTTTACGTAGATTATTATTATAAAATGAACATTTATAAACCATTAATAATAATATTAGTTTTAAGTTATTATACAATTTTGTAAAAGTGGACAGTCCCCTCTCAATCTCTCTCTCTCCAACTTCAAGACGACACACCCTTGCAGAGGCTTTCCACGCCCTCTTAGAGAGGCCCTCCGAGGAGAAGGGGGCCCGAAAAACTTGCCCTCTCCAGAAATTTTCCGAAAAAAGGATTCGTTCGGCGTGACTTCGGAAAAGCGCATTAATATCGCGCAAAATTTTCGACAGCCAGCAGTCCTCAGCCAGCACTCGAGGAAAACACGACGATACAATTTCAAACAGTCAACAAGAAACATCAGTCAGTACGAAAAAAACTCCAGAATCAACGAGCATTCAAGCATCGAGTCAACGAGCCAGCAGCAATTAGACAAAAATATTAAATAAAAACGTATATACATATTGATCTCGAACCGTTCTTATAAGAGCGATTATTTCAAACGTAGCTTTTATAAGCAAGAAAAAGAAGAAGACGACGACGAGGATCTGCAGAATTCAAACAGAGAGAGACAGAGAGAAAGAGAGAGAGGATTCGCCTGCACCTATTTCTGCAATAAAAAGTGAGTTTTGATTGCAATTTTTTCTTTTTTTCTTTTCAACCTCCAAAGAGATAGTATTAGCCAAGATCGGCTAAATATCTCTCTCCAAACATCACTTGTTAGGTCCTTTCCAGAACAATCTGTAGGCCAACGTCGGCCTATATGTTTGCTCAGTCCTGCAACTCACCACCTTTCCTATAAAATTTTACAAATGATTCCTCTGCCGTCCCGAGCACATAAGTTTTAGTACTTAGGCTCGAAAAAGGCAAAAAGGCAGTTTTGCGTCAATTTCGCACGCAGTAAACGTCACCCCGACGTTACACTGGCAACCTAGTCATTTTCGGGCAAAGTGCCCACGGCCTAAGCGCTCCTGTTATTGTAATAACTGTAGTTGAAAGAACGTGGACATCCCGAATTATCCGAGGTGCTGTGACATCTATCGAAAATGAAAGGCGCGACAAGCTGCCTTGACATCGAAACCAAGGCCCCAGCAGGCGGCAGTTAGAAATAAGTCACGAGGGAAACGTTCATGTTCTGGCATCTATGGGACGTTCGGTCGAAGAGATGTGAAGCGGTCGCCGTCTTGATGTAGCCGGAGTAGAAGACGGTTGTCGCGGCCGAATCGCCTGGATCAGTTGATGACGTTAGTGAGTTTTCGTCCGGGAGTAACCAGATCTTTTCACCCAAGCCAGATAGACGTGGAAAGGCAAGCGTAAGCTCGGATTGCGTATTGCCGATGAAGGAGATGGGCTAGAGGTGAGAAAAGAAGACACACAAGAAGAGGAAACAGGCTAAGAAAAAACTAAAGAAGCTGAAGGTAGATCTAAAGTATAACGACATGTACTCAGGGAATATATTGGTTTAGAAGGGGGCATGTAAAGTTGTGCCAGCCTTGCAGTCGGATATTGCAGAAGCCGATGGGGAGGAGCTCGCGCACTCGTGTACTCTCTGGAGAACAAACCGACATGGGGAACCGGTGTCGAGGCTACGTACTGGCGGCGTGTAGAAAGAAGAAGATCACGCTTGGCGATCAAGATTATACTAAGCGCTCACTGTGTGAAAATCGTGCGTGTCACGTCACGCGATGATTATATCTGAGTAGGTTTAAGGCAGTCCAATTTTTAAGCTAATCTAATTAAAATATAATATTACATTATCTTTCAATATAAATTGTCAATTGATTTTCAAAAAATTCAGTAGACGCGAGGGCAGTACTTACCGGGCAATAAATAATATAATAATACAAATAAATTATTGACTAAAGTGTTGCCCAATGAGATTTTAATTTTAGTTATTATTAGGTGCGCAACTAAGTTCCTGCTGTTTGTCAATAGATGGCTCCAGCAGTAAGTGCTTGTCGATTTCGACATCCAAAACGTCATGAAGCAAGCTTAGACGTATGATAAACAAATCGCTTTGACACATTAGTGATTTTGTTTTGGCGTCATACACTTTTGGTTGTGTAAAAATGTCTTATTTTGTGCCAAATAATTGTCATTTACGGAAAGTGTTGCTTTTCTTCTTTCTTTCGAAGAAAACGGCGGCTGAAGCATCAGGAGTTCCAAAACATTTACGGAGATGCTACTGTAAGTGAAACAACGTACCGTGATTGGTTTCGTTGCTTCAAAGACGGTGATTTCGATATTGACGACCGTCCGCGTGAAGGAAGGCCAAGAGCCTTCGGAGACGCTGAATTAGAGGCGTTGCTCAACGAGGATCCATGTGAAACGAAAAATAAGCTTGCTTCAGTATTAGGAGTTACCCACTAAGCCATTTCCAAGCGATTGCTTGAGTTGGGAATGATTCAAAAGCAAGGAACTTGGGTTTCTTATGTTTTCAAGCCAAGGAACATTGAGCGTCGTTTTTTCGCCTGTGAACAAATGCTCCAGCAACAAAAGAAGGAAGGGTTTTCATCATCGCATCGTGACAGGTGATGAAAAATGGATTCATTACAGCAACCCAAAGAGAAGAAAGTCACGCAGACTGCCCGGTCATGCTCCTACGTCGTCCGCTCGGTCCAATATTCATGCTGTGAAGGTTATGCTATGTATTTGGTGAGACCAGGTAGGTGTTATTTATTATAAGCTGTTGAAACCAAACGAAACCATTTATGAACAACGGTATCAATTTCAATTAACGCAATTGAGCCAAGCACTATGCGAAAAACGGCCACAATACTAGCAGAGGTACGAGAAGTGATTATACTGCATGACAACACTTGGCCTTTCGTTGCCGGACCTGTTAAAACCTACTTGGAAACGCTCAATTCGGAAGTCTCACCCCACCTGACATATTCCCCAGATATGACGCCGTTCAATTATCACTTGTTCCGTTCGATGGTACATGGTGTGGCTGACCAGCAATTCTGCTAATATGAAAATATAAAACATTGGCTTGATTCGTGAATAAGCTTTTTGTATAGCTTCAAAAGACGGAACACTTCTACCGTAACGGTATTCGAGCTCTGACAAAAAGATGGGAACAAGTTGTAGCTAGCGATGAGCAATACTTTGAATGATTCATTTGTAACCATTTCTTTACATTAAACTTTCATTTTCATAAAAGGAAAGCAGCGAGAACTTAGGTGCGCACCTAATAGGATTTTATTATATATAAGAATTTTCTAAAGTAATTACCGCTTTGAAGTTGAGTTGAGAAAATAGAATTAGAGGAGTAAAAAATCAAGTTGAAGAAGACTAGAAGAATAGATTAGAAATAAGACTTGGTGTTCTTGTTTATTAGAGCAAGAATAAGCCAAGCAGGTAAGTCGGCAGCGGAGAGAAGAGGAAAAAATAGCAGCCTGGGGAAGAAGAGAGAGAGAGAGAGAGAGAAAGAGAGAGAGAGAGAGAGAAGTGTTGGTTGTAACAGCCAAATTATTAAAATAAATCAGTTCAATATTGAGTGACAATTTGTGATTTGTTTATTTTTTTTCTGCGTTTTTGAAAATTATTTTAGTGTTGTGGAAGTTTGCCGCATTCTGGATCAAATTATCGTGTGTGAAAATTTACAACATAGTCGCCCGAACTCCAGCGCGCGTTACAGCGAGGAGTCGGCGATCTTCAGCAAGGTCCTCTGCAATTTATAATTTTGTGTGCTCGGGAAAAAGAATTAATTTTTTGTGCACATAAGATCGGATTACCGATTCGATTTATTATTAGAAAAATTAGATTCATAAAAATTCTATGTCACACATTGACTAATAAGGAAACTACCCCACTGTCTCTTCCCAATTTAAATAATACTGAGATATGTTACAGTACACACACAAATGAAAGATACATATTTTTTTATCGCTGTATATATGGAAGCGAAAGTGATCCTCGAAAGTCACACCCAAAATCACATTTCTTTCAATATTTTCGACTGTATTCAATAGTTTTCAATAAAACAAAATGGAAAAACATTGTACTAAAAAAAGAAACATATAAGTTACGATAATTAGAGTAGCAAACTTTAGATTTAACAGGAGTAAACTATATTTTTCGGGTATTCGTTTTCGTGTAAAATTTTACAAAACTGTAGATAAAAATATTTTTAATATAAAAATATTAAAAAATGTTTTTCTAATCCAGAATAACAAAATGTTTTTACATAATTTTCTATTATGGGGGTTAGCTACTCATAAATCCTATTAAAGAAACATAGACAAATGATACAATAACCAAATCCCCGATTTTGATAAAATTATGTTTGAGGTTTATGGATTTAGGTATAGTGAATTCAATTAATACTAATACTGTTAATGGAAAATTTAATATTGTCAGTATTATATCAACTAATAAATAATCTGATAAAAATTTATTATAATGACATCGAACGTTATATTTTAAATACTAGTATATTTCAAATTTTCAATAAGTTTTATGAAGTTTTACAATTAGTTTCATTTATTCGTTAAATAATCAGCAATAATAATCGTCTTCAAAAAAGTGTTTGAAGCATAAAGATTTTTTACACTAAGCACAGCAAACTATTGCAATATTACTGCAGCCTTTCATCTCGCAATACGTTTTGCAAGAATTGCCGAAGTGAAAACAAAAGAGTTCTCAAGTTTTCTAGAGTTTACATCAAGGTAACCATTTTTAAAACCAAGAATATTTAATAAGATTTTTATAACTTGGGAATGAAAATTAGTTGTGCAGTAGAGATTGCAGTTCAATAATATTATTACGTTTATACAATTCCATATCATTATTCATTAAAACTAGTTTGTCTGAAAAACGTCTGACATAATTTTTTCAGAAACAAAAACCAAATACATCTAAAGGTTAAATTTTTTCTATAGTTCCTGTAGGAAGTTATTTTACATTTACTTAATTAATAACAGGTGTAATTCCTTCGACTATTTTAGGACGATACCTACTCCAAGAATCTAATAATAATATACTCTTTGAACCAACTTCGAAAAATATATTTTTCGTGAACAAAATATGAAATAATCTAAAAAAAAATTTTTTTTTTTAAATCGTATACGAGGTGTATTCAATAAATGAAACAAATTTTTAAATTATGTGGGCTGCATGCATTTAAATTTAAATTTTCTTTTTAATATGTTGGTATACTATACAATACATTAGCATGTGTTGACTTAAAATGTGTTGAGAATATCAGCCATCTCGCATGTTAGTGTTGTTTAAAGCAGACACAAACAGTAATCGTCTTAACACGTGCGTGGCGATTTTTCATTCTTTAAAAAAATGAAACAAAGCTCACACATCGTTGCTGGTTCATAATTTTTTGGCTAAAAACAACACTACGATTATGTGCCAGCCTTCATATTTACCAAATCTAGCCCCGTGCGACTTTTTATTTCCAAAATTGAAAAACACCCTCAAAAGGTAGAGGTTTTCTACAATTGAACAGACAAAAACCAAATCGCTGAAGAAATTGATGACTATTCCAAAAACCGCCTATGAAAAGTGCTTCAAGAATTGGAAAAAGCGCTGACATAAGTGTATAATATCTGATGGATATTACTTTGAGAAAGACGACATAAATATTGATGAAAAAATAAATATTTTCTTAAATATATCAAAACTTGCTTTATTTATTGAATACACCTCGTAGTTTGTGGGTATCATGGTAAAAATTTAACTTTCAATAAATATACTACTGTGATCAAAAAGTAAGATGAATTTGTTTATAAAATGTAAATTCTTTATTTATTCTTCCAAATCAATTTCATCCCCTTCAAAGTAATCCCCGTCCGATAAAACACACTTTTGCCAACGCTTTTTCCAGTTCTCGAAACAGTCGGAATAGTCATTTTCCGGTATAGCCTTAACGACCTTCTTCGATTCGGTTTTTATCTCCTCAATCGTGTCAAAACGGCGTCCCCGCATTGGTCTTTTGAGTTTGCTAAATAGCCAGAAGTCACACGGAGCCAAATCAGGCGAATGCGGTGATTGCGGAACGATATGAGTCGAGTTTTTGGCAAAAAAGTCGCGAAAAACCAATGCAGTATGACATGGTGCATTATCGTGATGAAGGAACCAAGAGTTGTTCGCCCATAATTCCGGCCGTTTTAGACAAATAGCTTCACGCAAACGACGCATAACGCTCAAATAATATTTTTTGTTGACAGTTTGGCCTGGTGAAAGGAATTCATAGTGCACCACACCACGATAATCAAAGAAAACTGTCAACATGACCTTGATTTTCGATCGACTTTGCCGTGGTCTTTTCGGTCTTGCTTCACCTTTTGCACGATAATCGCTGGATTGGTCGGTGGTTTCAGGGTCGTATGCGTAAATCCAAGACTCGTCTCCAGTAATGATGCATTTCAAGTGGTCCTGTTAGTCAGACAGCAAAGTTTCACACACATCAACGCGACGCTTTTTTTCCGAAAAATTGAACGATTTTGGCACCAATCGAGACTTGACGCGTTTGAGACACAAAACATCCTTCAAAATGGTTTGGGCTGAACCAAATGATATTCCAACACTATCAGCGAGGTCTCTGTCAATCGACGATTTTCAAGCACCAAATCTTTGATTTTTTAGACATGGCCCTCGTCGGTAGACGTTGATGGTCATCCCGTGTGCGGTTCGTCTTCAACGCGTTCTCGGCCCGCTTTGAACTCGTTGTACTACTTATGAACATTTTTTTGTGCCATAGTTTGATCACCAAAGGCCTTCCGCAACATTTTCAACGTGTCCGCACAAGAATATCCGTTCCGCAAACAAAATTTGATGCAAGTTCTTTGCTCAACAAAATCACCCATTGTAAAAATCAAAAAATTTACTTCTGTTTGTTTACGAAAACACGTGTAACTCGGAGATAATTAAACCTTTTAAAAAACAGATGCTTGGCAAATGTTATAGACAATCCTACCAACCTAGGAAAAAAAATTTACCTGCTTTCCTAATGCCCGGGAGTTTTAAATGACAATTTAACCTTACTTTTCGATCACAGTAGTATGCCATTATGTATTAGAAAAACATTTTTTACTATTTTTATACAAGTTCTGTAAAATTCTACATAAAAAGAATACTCGAAAAATATAGTTTTACCCCTATGAAATTTAAGGGTTGCTAATCTTACAATCGAAACCTATATGCTCCTGTTGTTTTTTAATGATAATTTTTTTATTTTTTTATTGAATAATATTAAATAGAACCGAAGACATTGCAAGAAACGTCATTTCAGATGTGACTGTGGGGGGGTTTTTACCTCCTTAAGGTGAGAAATACCTTTAGAAATTTCAAAAAATCGATATTCTTTTTACATATTTCAAAAGTATGATATCTTAAAAAAATACTGACCAAAGTAAAACTCAAAATATTGAATATTTTCAGAATTATCACATATAGTTTAGAGCGCGGCGACAGCATATGGTCAGGTAGCGAGTCAGGCGCTCCGACCGTTAAAGGCGAAGCAACCTTTGCTTCACAATGCCTTGTTATTTACCTTTTGCATGGCCAGGCAGATGTTTCAAAGAATTATTAAAAATGAAAGACCATTTTTTTTCATGTGAACGACATTATACATATATATGCAGGGTGTCACAATAGTCCCGGAACGGCCTGATATTTCCTAAGGTGGGATATTTCGGAAAATGGTCAAGGTCAATCTTTAAGTAACTCTCAACGAGGAATTCAATGGTAACCTCTATTTTGACCTTGACGATGTTCTTCAAGGTCATTTTGAGATCAGGTTGTTTTTTTAATTAGAAACTCTCTTTTTGACATTAGCAATCAAAAGAGCGGGAAATTTTACGTTTTATTATGTACTTAGGTCATAAGGACACGTTGACCTTGAAAGTCAGCCAAGGCCATTTAAACATAAACAAGGTCCGGTTGTCTTTTGGCATAGGAACTTCCCAATTCTTTTTTTAACCGATGTATTAAATTCAGCAAGGATTATGAAGTGTTGACTGTCTGCATGACTTTGACGATGTCCTTCGAATTCCTTTAAGGTTATTACAAGCTCTACTCATTTTTTAATAAAAATTGCTTTTTTGACATTGGCAATCGAAAGAGCGGGAAATTTCACGTTCAAATATGTACTCAGGTCAAAAGGACACGTTGACCTTGAAGGTCAGCCAAGGTCATCTAAACTTAAGCAAGGTCTGCTTACCTCTTGGCATAGGAATGCCCCATTTTTTTTTATACAAATGTATTAACATTAACAAGGTTCATGAAGTGATGATTGTAAGTCTAACCTTGACGATGTCCTCTAAGGTCATTTTAATTTTAACTTCTATCTACTTTTAGCATCACCCAGGAACAACGGCGTGGACGTAGTGAAATCTGTTGCCTTTGGAGTGCTTAATTTGCATAAGTTCCCTTGCCTCTCACGTTTGCTTGATCTGCGCGAGTCCTCAAGCCTTTCAAATTTTCTATCAAGACTGACAATTTAGTGTAGATGTTCAAACTGTAAACCTTCAGCTTCTTGGCAAAAAGCTACTATTGTAGAAATGTGCAAGAGCATTACGTATCAATTCTCTGTTAATTGACACAGCCTCTAGGAGTATCCGATTCCGCAACTCATTTAAATCAGGAGATCTAGCAGACTACTCGATTTCACCTCTTCTTCCAATTCATCTATGAGGAAACTGGCCATCTAAATATGTCCGAACAAGCCTACTATAATGAGCGGCTGCTCCGTCCTTCTGAAACTATTATTGATCAAAATCATCACCTGCTAGCTCTCTTATTCTCGGTATAATTTGATCTCGATTCTCCATATCTGTCAGCAGTGAGATTACCATGGATAAATCAAGGGCCTATAAGAGAATCATTTAAAATGCCAGCCCAAACATTTACCTTTCGTAGATTTTGAGTGTAATTCTCTAGCATCCAATCAGGATTTGTGTCGGACCAATATCGACAATTGTGTCTGTTTACTTCGCCTTTCAATGTAAAAGTTGCTTCATCAGAAAAAACTATGTTGTATAAAAACAGAGGATCTTCATCGATTTGATTCATTTCCTAAAACTCCATCCGACGATTAGGATCATTTTCATTAAGCTCCTGTACAAAATGAATTTGACATGGATGAAAACGAATGTTTTTCAAAACCCTTCGTACTGTTTCATAAGAAACATCAAACTCATCACTGGCTCTACGTAAAGAAAGATGCGGATCTTCAACAAATCCTTGAGCTATTACAATCTGATTCTCTTCGGCTACAGACTTTGGTCGACCAGTTCTCTCAAGATCTTTATTAAATCCATGATTCACAAAGCGCTGTACAGTTCTTGAGACAGTTGATTTAGAGATATGACTATCCCCTTCTCTATTACAAAAAGTGAAATTAAATAGGTCTCGTACTTGATCATAAGATCGCACTCGATTCCCCCAACCCTGCATAATTAACCCATTAAGGGCTGAGAAGAAATTGCCAATGGTGTAGCTTTTGGTAGTATTTTAAACGTAGCGTAGGATTGAAAATAGCAAAAAACTGATATTGGTACTTTCAATTTTTTCCAATATTTAAAATGGCGGCCCAATATAGCAGACCAGGTAAATTAACTTAGTTTTCTATCAAAATTCATTTCTAGGGATTTTTTGGCTCGCTAATGTCGAATCCGTGATCAGAATTGCGAAATTTAACATAGCTGATCCAATATGGCCACTCATTTTTTGGATAAAATTTGGTTGCCGTAAATAACTGCATCCTATTTGTTTTATTCATGTATTAGATGATCAATTTTAGTTCAGTTCGTGGCGTGACTATAATTATATTTATTTCATATAAAATTTTTTGGACTTTACGTATCATAAATCGCATTTTGAGGATCGTCTTAAAGTTCCAGTATAATATTTTTTGCATATATATATATAATACTATGATCGAAAAGTAAGACCAATTTTTAACTTAAATTTCGCGGGTTTATCAATTTGACGAAACTTTTTTTTTAAGTTGATCGCACTGTGAGAGACATCTGAGTCAAATTTCATGGCAATATATTCATCAGTTTGCAAGTGATGCTCGTTTTTGTGAACATTAAAAAGTGATTTCGGCGATTTTTATAATGTCAGATTTTAGTGAGCAAAGAAGTTGCATTTAATTTTGCCTTAGGAATGAAATTTCTTGTGCAGAAACGTTCAGAATGTTGCAGAAGGCTTTCAGTGAGCAGACTTTGTCGGGAAGAAATGTTTACAAGTGGTATAAACAATTCGAAAAAGGCAGAGACAGCGTCGAAGACAAAGAGCGTCCAGGACGGCTATCGACATCAACTAATGAAAAACACATCAAAGAAATCAAAAACCTTGTGCTTAAAGATCATCGGTTAACAATTAGAGACCTAGTTAATACTGTTGGCATTTCATTTGGATCGATTCAAGCATTTTTGAAAAATTATTTGGGTCTCAAACGCGTCAAATCTCGATTAGTTTCAAAAACACTCAATTTTTTTTAAAAAGAGTGTCGTGTTAATGTGTGCGAAGAGATGCTTTCTGACTATCAAAACGTCATAGAACGCATTATTACAAGAGATGAGACATGAATCTATGCCTACGATCCAGAAACAGCCGATCAATCGAGCAAATATTGTGCCAAAGATGAAGCAAGACCAAAAAGATTGATGATCATCTTCGACAGTAAAAATACTCCTCATAAAAAATTTATAAACTAACAGATTTTTTAGTAAAGCAAAAAAAATATTTTTTGTATTTCTTAAATAAATATTTAATGTTTCTAAAATTAAAATTTATTGCTAAAAATAGTAAAAATTAAATTAAAATTTAGTATAATTTCCAAATTTATTGTAGAATATTTCATTATTCTGCTTTGTAAATTTTAGTATGAAAAAAAGGAAAAATTCATTTGATGTTCAGTAATTTTTTTAAATTCACCGTACCAAACTTTATCTGGTTTTTTGTAAAATTTACTATTTAAAGTTGTTCTATTATGTTGCTGCAGATAAAATGGCCGATTTAGTAATAAATTTTTATACAGCTGTAACTTTTTATAAAGACAATTTATTTAATCAAAATAGGTACCAATAGATGCAACACACTTTTCCCAACGAGATACAAGTACATTTATTCCAGTTTTGTATAAGTCCGAGTTTCTGGTTCGAAGAAACTCCTCGAAGGTATTTTGGACAGCAGCTTCATTATTAAATCTTTCTCCTGTCAAAAAGTGATCTAAATGTTTGAAGAAATGGTAATCTGTTGGTGAGAGGTCTGGTGAATATGGAGGGTAAGGAAGAGTCTCATAGCACAACTCGTTTAATTTTTGGACCGTTGTTCTCGATACATGAGGTCGTGCGATATCATGAAGCCGTGTCACTCCATCCCTGTTGACAAGCCTAGGTCGTTGGACTATCAATTTCTGATGCATTTCATCCAGTTGAGCACAGTATTTCACAGCATTGATGGTTTCACCAGGTTGAAGGAACGAATAGTGGATAATTCTAGCTACAGACCACCAAACAGTTACCATTATTTTCTTTGGATGAAGGCTTGGTTTCGGAATGTGTCTTGGCGCTTCATCGGCATCTAGCCATTCGGCCGATCGGCGACGATTATCGAATAAAATTCACTTTCCATCGCAGGTCACAATTCGGTGCAAGAACGGTTCCTTTTTGTTGCGGGAGAGAAGAGAACTTGAAATCTTTATTCGACACGTCATGTTTTGCTCGGTAAGATCATGCGGAACCCATTTGTCAAGCTTTTTTACTTTTCCAAGTGGTTTTAAGTGGCGGTAAACTGTCGAATTGTGAACGCCTAATTTCTCGGCAAGATCCCTTATGGTTTGGCGGGAGTCAGACTCCACTAATGCACGCAGCTCGTCGTTATCGATCGATAGGCCTGGATGTCTACGTGGCTCATTTCCAAGGTCCATATCTCCAGATCGAAATTTTTCGAACCACCGCCGAGTGGTTCGTTCGCTAACTGTATCAGACCCAAATGAGCTGTTGATATTCTTTGTTGCTTCCGTTGCGTTGTGCTCTAATTTAAATTCGTATAGTAAAAGTAGCCGTTTTTGATTCACTTCCATGTTCACTTTCTCTTTTTGTTTTTACAATCACTATGAAGTGCAGAACAGAAATGACTTCATAAACCAAGGTAGCAGTATTTATACTTCAATATATCATATCATTTGCGCCGCCTTGTGCCAACATAATACACTAAAATTGCAGCCAACTTTATGTCATTGCTAAATCGGCCATTTCATCTGCAGCAACCTAATACTTTTGCATGCATATACAATATGTTTTTTCTATTTTTTTTTAAATTTAACACAGAACAGTCCCCGGCCGAGAAGACACATATGCGTCCACATCTGATTTGTAAATATTCAGTCTTAGTTTGGGTCTGATTTACAGACCTTTTATCTTTTTTTCATACAAATAATGAGTTTTGAAAATTGCTAAAATCTTGGCCCTGTGAGAGTTAAACATTTTTTTTTTTCGTAATATTCAATTTTGTAGGTTTTGGGTTTGTGAATCTGGTGTATGTAAATTGGATTTTCGTTTATGGGTTTTATAGTTTTCGTATTGTTAGGACTAGGGTTAATAAATTAGGAGTTTTGTTTGATTATTACTGTAAATTTTACACGCTATCAAGGTTTTTTCTGTTAATGATTTTTTTTTCTTATTTACAAACCGCTATTACAGCATGTTTTAAGATGTTTTTTAAGATTAGGGCCTGACCTCATTGAACTAATTCAGTTAGCAGATATGAATTTAGCACGTCAAAATAAATAAAAATACATATCTCATTTCCAGATCAAGGATACTTTATTTGTGTGACTGTATTTTTTTTATGCTTATTATAATATATTTAAACTTATTTAAATATCTTCTTTTATCTTTGATTAGGTTTCATAAAATTTATAATGATACATTGAGTACTATATCAAATGTGCTATTCTATAAATATGAATTTTCTTCATATTTACAATATACCTGTAAACTAGAAGGTACATTTCTTAAATTTTTTAAACGATCCATAATTTGTATTTACTTAACCTTTAAACACAACTTATTTTATTTAAAAATAAAACAATAAAATAATAATTCATTTGTGAATATGTAATTATTTATATTTTACCTTAACAGTGCCGCATAACAGATAGCTTGAAATTTAATTACTATCAATATTTCAATATAAATATCGTTAAATTAGGTAAATTGTGGATAACAAAATTTGTATGCAATAAATGCTTTTAGACATTAAGAAAGTGGGAAGCACAATAAAACTGACATCTCTGTTTTGGTCTACTAATAATTTAATGCAAGCCAAAATATTTTTTGACAAACTTTTTATTCCTTCTCACTCTAATCTTAAATTATTGTTAAAATAATAAAAATCAAAAAAAGATTTTTTACTCCAATAACTCAAGTGCAGAACGAACCATTCCTCATGGACCAGATCTTCTCGTCCCACGGTTATTTTTAGATTTAGTTTTACCTTCATCTTCTGACAGTGAAAACAATAAAGGCAGTAAAGATATAAATAAAGATAGTTCCAATAATTTATTATTCTAAAATGAATTATAAATATTGTAACAGGTGGCTTATCGAGGTTAGGTCACCTGCCATACGGTGCGAGGTAGAGTTCGCGGCGTTACTACACGCGGCGCAATCGATCAAGCAATCGATGGCGCTATTCGGAAAAATCGATAGGCGCGACACGAGAGAAGCAGGAGGAGACCTCCCCTCGATTTTCTCTTCTCAACCGCCGAGCTGAACGCACGCTGTAAGAGAAATTTTCCGACGCCGAAATCGAGTTTTCCGAGCGAGCCAAGAGAAAGAATAACGAGAGGACGATCCTCAAATTAGATCGAAGTAAGTGGCCACTTGTTAGCTAGTTGCCCGCGATATATTTCCCATACGCGCGCGATTGCGATATTCGAATGATATTATATCGTAGTTTGTTGTCCGTGCGAGTGCGAGTGAGAGAACCGTGCTCACTCGCATAACCGTAGAATATTTGTACGAGTGAGAGAGAGCCACTCTCACCTGTACAAACATAGAGTACCTAGACGAGCGAGAGGACCGAGCTCACTCGCTCAACCATAGACTAAGTAGGCGAGTCAGAGAACCACTCTCACCCGCCCAGTCATAGACCACGCCGATATTGTAACGTCGGGTGTTACTCTTTTAGCTGTGGTTCAGTTACACTATTTTGCCGTTTGCGAGCCTAAACATTAAAGCTTATGGGGTCGGGGCAGCGGAGGATATAGTTTGTAAACGTTTGTTTAGAACAGGTGGGTATTTCCAGGATTGAGCAGATGTAGGAGGCTCGGTTCCTGAAATTGGAATCAGCCTCAAGCCCTGCTCTGGATTAGGTCCTATTAAGATGCTAGTGGATGTAGAATAGTCGGCCGCGTTTCGGCCAATAATCCTGTTAGAGGATTTTGAGATAAAAAAAAGATTTTAAAACATTTAACGCCGAACTCACTTTTTATTTAAGAATTTAGTGATGCGCGACAAATCCTTTCTCTCTCCCTCGCTCTCTCGCTCTCTTTCGCTCTTTCTCGCTCTCCCTCTCTCTCTCGCTCTCCCTCGCTCTCCCTCGCTCTCCCTCTCTCTCTCTCTCTCCCTCTCTCCCTCCCTCGCTCTCCCTCTCTCTCCCTCTCTCCCTCCCTCGCTCACCCTCTCTCTCCCTCTCTCTCCCTCTCTCTCCCTCTCTCTCCCTCTCTCTCCCTCTCTCTCCCTCTCTCTCCCTCTCTCTCCCTCTCTCTCTCTCTCTACCTCTCTCTCCCTCGCTCTCCCTCGATCTCCCCTCTCCACCTCTCCCTCTTACTCCCTCTCTCTCCCTCTCTCTCCCTCTCCCCTCTCTCCCTCACTCCCTCTCTCCCCCTCTCCCCCTCTGTATCCATGTTTCGAGGAAGATAATTTCTTGTGTAAACATCATTAGGGAAAACATCCGGCTTGCATTTGATAAACAATAACAGTTCTACTAAAGTGAATTATTTATTGTGCTGGATGTGTAAACACATTTACTTGTATTTTTATATAAAATTTTCTTAGCACAAGAATATTATAAATAAAAATAAGAAGAAAATTTTTTGATTATTATGTAAGTATTTATGTCACTTTTCACATATAATTTCAATCACATGCTCTGATTTGTAAAACAAAATATGTATTAAACTAGGTATTTTTTTTAACACTTTACAACTGCAAAAAAAAATATTTATTTAGTGCTTTTATTTTAGATTTAATTATGAAGGTTAATGCTTTGAACGTATTGAATTTATTATTCGCATATTTTCAAAACTTACAAATACCAAGCAGTGAGATTAATTTAAAAGAAATTGAATTATCAGAGAAGTTGAAACAAATATTAATAGATGCAGCACACGAGTTCAATGATGTGAGCATGATTGTTGAAGAAACGTTGGATTTCCATGAAGAATATAAAGATAATGATGCTCAAATAGTCGAAGATGAAATACAACATCACTTTCCTGATCCAGAATTTGCACCAACGAATCATTGTACAAATGATGTTGAAGAAGTATCATTTGAATACAAAAATAATGCCGTAGAATATTGGAGAAGCGGAAAAAAGGGAAAAAATTCAAAATTAATAACTGTAAGTAATAGATTTAAAAAAGTTTCATCAATAAGTCAACTTAAACGTTGGGTCGAAACAATAAATAATGGTAGTACTTATCGAGAAAAAATTGCCCAAATCTGCCAGTATACATTAGACAATTTCAAAGCGGCTATTGAAACTGGTTCGATAGTGCATGTCAAGAATATACGTAAATGGGCGTTACAAGCACAAAAAGAACTCGGCTCAGAAGATGTAAGATTCAAGGCTTCTGCGAATTGGGTATTAAAGTTTAAAGAAGCTCGTTAAATTGTGTCCAAAAAAATAAATAAATTTATTACTTAAAAAACATTAGAAGGTGCTTAAGAGCTTCAAGCTAGTGCTGAAGCTTTTGTTGCTGACGTGAAATCGTGAATACCAAGAATCGGAATAACAAATATTTATAATTCAGATCAGAGTAGTTTCCAATTAGAAATGCATTCAGGAAGGACATTAGTGATAGAAAGAGAAAAACAAGTGCAATGTTTGGTACAGTCAGTTCCATCGACAACGCACAGTTACACAATTCAACCAACTATATCAGCTACAGGGAAACTTCTATCACCACTTTTTTTAGTATTCAAAGAAAAAACTGGTGAATTCGGTCCTATAGTACAATCAACTTTGATAAAACGAAATAATGTGCATGTGGAAGCATCGAAATCTAGAAAATTAACTACAGGTGAGATTATTTTTATGTATAATAATGCAATAATATTAGGTGTAGTAAATAGTAATCCATTATTTTGCCAATAGATGGCTTTAGTAGTCTGTATCTCCCGTTGTAAAAGTGCGATCGGGTTAACCTAGATAGCGTTAGAAAGATAAAATTTTGTACTAAAAAAGCTCCTGATACAGTTTTGTGATTGCTTCACTCAGTATTTTTTTAGCGCGCGTCAAAGATGGACACCAACAAGAGAAAATACGCCATACTTTACAGTTTTTCTTCGATAAAGGCAAAAACGCAAGCCAGGCAGCTAAAAATGTGAATAGTGTTTATGGTCCTGATACTGTAACAGCCAATCACGCGCAATTTTGGTTTCGTCGATTCCGTTCAGGTAATTTTGGCGTCAAAGATGCACCACGCTCTGGAAGGCCAATTGTCGAAAATGTCGATAAAATAATGGAAATTGTCGAGTCCGACCATCACGTAAGCACTGTTTTGATTGCCCAGAAGCTAAAAATTGCACAAAAAACTGTTTGGAACCACTTAAATAAGGCTGGATACAAAAAGAAGTTCGATGTATGGGTGCCACACGAGTTATCGCAAAGAAACCTCATGGACCGAATTTCCATCTGCGAATCGCTGCTGAATCGCAACAATATCGATCCATTTCTAAAGCGGATGGTCACTGGTGATGAAAAGTCGGTCACTTGCGACAACGTCAAGCGACAACGATCGTGGTCAAATCGCGGTGAGCCGGCGCAAACGGTGGCCAAGCCAGGATTGACAGTCGGGAAGGTTTTGCTGTGTGTTTGGTGGGACTGGCAGGGAATCATCTGCTATGAGCTGCTCCCCTACGGCCGAACTCTTAATTCGGACCTGTACTGTCAACAATTGGACTGTCTGAAAGAAGTAATCGCCCAATAGCGGCCAGCTTTGGCCAATAGGAGAAGAATTGTGTTCCATCAGGACAACGCCAGGCCGCATACATCGATAGCGACTCGCCAGAAGCTCCGGGAGCTTGGTTGGGAAGTTCTTATGCATCCACCTTATAGTCCGGACGAGGCACCAAGTGATTACCACCTGTTCCTATCTATAACGAATGATTTTGCAGGTGAAAAATTTGCCTTAAGAGAAGATTGTGAAAATCAACTGTCCCAGTTTTTTGACAACAGGGACAAGGGTTTCTACGAAAAAGGCATTATGAAATTATCTCCAAAATGGCAACAAGTTATCGAACAAAACGGTGCATATTTGACCTAAATAGTATCATTCTATCTATGCTAAATAAAATCTTCAATTTAAAGCAAAAATAATGGATTTCTTTTTACTACACCTAATATAAAAAAGTATTCTATATCAACATTTTGTTTATCTCAGAGCACTTCAAAATTTAGTTTAAAGAAGTATTTTATCCAAATGTTGGTCCTCAATCTATTCTTTTACTTAATTCTTGGAATAGACATTGTGATAGAGTTATAGAGGAAACGATGCCAACGAATAAAATTGTTAACATTAAAAAAATTTATACTAGAACGACAAAGAAGATCCAACCTCTTGATGTATATGGTTTTAGGGTTTGGAAAAATTTTGTGAGGCAATTTTTAGATCAAGTAATGCTGATGGATTATGACTTGAATTTACATGTAGAAAAAAAAATTATAACATTACAATCGCTGGTACACAACCAGTTTTCTTCACCGAGATATACGGATATTTTTAAATATTCCTGGTATAAAAGTGGCTATATTACTCAAAATCCAGATAAAACTGATAATCCTGTTGATTTTAGTTTTGAAGAATCTTGTAATGTCATCTGCGAAGTAGAAGGATGTAAGAATGCTGCAATAATACAATGTGGTTAGTATAAAAAATCATTATGTTTCAAGCACTTCTTTAAAGATTATCATTACTGTGAAAACTATGTCAAATAATACATTTTAATTTACATATGAGTCAAAAATATAGTCTTTTATAAGAATAACTTTCAATAAAGTTCATTTCAAAATAATAAGACAACGTATTAAATTAGATACTTATTTTTAGACGTGACTTTTTTCATCCCAGGTTTCGATTTGACAATTATTTTAAGAAGAAATGAGCGATAAATGCCGCTGTGGTCAGAGTTGAGGGCGGTAGCCTGCTCATGGGTTGGTAAGGGTGTTCTTTAGGGATTCATTGGGTTAAAGGTACAATAGTTTGCTGTCATAAATTGCTTATTATGTAGGATATATTTATTAAAAAAAAAAAAAAACCTTAAAAAAACACGCTGGAGCCAGGTTAAGATGGATTAGCTTGCTTGTGGTTTAATAGGGGTAGTTTTTTCGATTTTGAACGGTTAGGGGTAAGGAGTAGCTTGGTTAGCTAATATAGTTCGCTTGTGATATAGGATATATTCAATAACAGAAAAAATAATTAATAAACATGCTGTGGCAGGGATTAGTTGGGTTAGCCTGCTTGTGGTTTGGTAGGGGAGGTTTTTTAGGGTTGGGCGGGTTAGGGCTTAAGGGTCGGATTTCTGCGAACATAGCCTGTTTGTGATGTAGGATATATTTAGTTAAAAAAATAATAGATAAACATGCTGTGGCCAAGGTTACGTGGGTTTACCTGCTTGTGGTTTGATAGGGGTGGTTTTTTGGGTTTTTGAGGTTAGGGGTTAGAGGTTAGGGGTAGCTTGGTTATCTAATATATTTCACTTGTCATATGGTACATATAACAGAACAAATAATTAATAGACACACTGTGGCCAGGGTTTGGTGGGTTAGCCTGCTTATGATTTGGTAGATTTTAATTTCTTATTATCTCATTGTAAATGCAGTTTATAACCCACTTGACCTTATTTAACATATTTTGTATCGCAAAATAGCAAAAGAAAATAGAACTTTGACCCTTATAGAAAAAGGGGTTGCAACCCTTTGGTGTTAAAGTTATATTAGTAGAAGCGTCTACTTATAAGAAATATTTTGGCGTTGATTTTATTTAAAAATATTCATTAGATGCAGAGATATATTAAAAAAACGATTTTTCGAGGTGGTTTTCAGGGGTGGATTTCACCCTTTAAGAGTGGATGTCAGCCAATAAAAAAAACACGTGTCAGCTATTTTTTTGAGTATTATAACATATCCAAAAATTATTAAAATCGGTGGGGTTGGGTTGGGGTGGTTCCTTTGTTAGCGATTTAGTTATTTCCTCACTTAGAAGGAAGAATTTTATTTTATTATGACATGTGTGCGATTGTCTGTAAAAATTACATCGTAGTAAAACTGAGTTTAACGAAAGCGGCTATTCAACTTTCGGTTTAAGCTTAGGTTGAGTTTCCCAATGGTCTACGTCAGTGGAGAGAGCGTCGAGAAGGTTGTGGAGGGGATTATTGTGTTAGGAAAGACAGTAAAGAATTTTTCGGCTGACGAAACAAAAAAACGGAGGTCATGCACCGACGTTACAATATAGAGAGGGAGAACTGCTCTCTCTATATCACGCATTTATAGACTACAAGTGTGTGTGTGCCGCGCGAATTTAAGTAGGTGCGCATGCGCAGTGCGCACCTAGCAAATTAGTATTGCGCGTTAGGCAATACTAATTGCGCTTAGCGTAACCAAACCTCCGCGCGATGAATAATCGACTTTTGTAAATATTTTGTTAACCCTTAGCAATAAACAAGTTTTAGCGCAGAACGGGTGCGCGTTATTTATCGCCCTTCCTATTTATTGTAGCTTCCCTATTCCGAATACCGCCGCCTCCGCGGGTGTGTCAACCGTATAAAATTTCTTTCTATTAAAATTTATTTTACATTAAATGTATTATTTTATTAAGCAAAAAATATTTTACATTTTAACTATATTTCGGCTAGCCTAAGTCTACTTCCACATTCTTCGGCCAAGTTTTTTACTTCCGCTTTGTAATTCCGCGTTCCAACAGTTTCTTGCCACATAATGTTCAATAATTTTATCCTCGCTATTTACTAACTTCAGATACTATTACGTAACACTTAAAATATTACTTATTTTATGTGATTTTAATATTTTCTAAATAATTTTTAGCTATTTTCGTTACATTTTGCAGATTCTCTACTACTATCATCAAGAAGTAAAACCAATTTTCAATTTGAATTTTGCGAATTTATCGATTTGACGAAACTTTTTTTTTAAGTTGGTAGCACAGTGAGAGACATCTGTGTCAAATTTTATGTCAATATATTCATTAGCTTGCAAGTAACGCTCGTTTTTGTGAACATTAAAAAGTGATTTCGGCGACTTTTATAATGTCAGATTGTAGTGAGCTGAGAAGTTGTAATAAATTTTGTCTTCGGAATGAAATTTCTTGTGCAGAAATGTTCAGAATGTTGCAGAAGGCATTCGGTGCGCAGACCTTGTCAGAAAGAAATATTTACAAGTGGTACAAACAGTTCAAAGAAGGCAGAGACAGCGTCTAAGACAAAGAGCGTCCAGGACGACCATCGATATCAACTTATGAGAAACACATCAAAGAAATCAAAAACCTTGTGCTCAAAGATCGTCGGTTAACAATTAGAGACCTTGTTGATAATGTTGGCATTTCATTTGGATCGATTCAATCAATTTTGAAAGATCATTTGGGTCTCAAACGCATTAGATCTCGATTGGTTCCGAAAACACTCAATTTTTTTTAAAAAGAGCGTCATGTATTAATGTGTGTGAATAGACACGTTCTGACTACCAAAACGTTATGAAACACATTATTACGGAAGATAAGACATGAATCTATGCCTCCGATCTAGAAACAACCGATCAATCAAGCGAGTATCGTGCCAAAGACGAAGCAAGACAAAAAAGATCACGTCGAAGTCGTTCAAAAATCAAGGTCATGTTGACAGTTCTCTTCGATTATCGTGATGTTGTGCATTTAGAATTTTTTCCGCCAGGCCTAACTGTTAAAAAGGAATATTATTTGAGTGTTGTGCGTCGTTTGCGTGAAGCTGTTTGCAAGAGGCCGGAATTGTGGCAACACAACTCATGGTTTTTGCATCGCGAAAATGCACCGTCTCACACCGCATTGATTATTCGTGACTTTTTGGCCAAAAATTTAACTCATATTGTTTCACAACCATCGCATTCGCCTGATTTAGCGCCGTGTGACTTTTGGCTGTTCAATAAACCCAAAAGACCACTCCGAAGACATTGTTTTGACTCGATTGAGGAGATTAAATGTGAATCGCTGCGTCAATTGAAGGCAATTCTATAAAAGGACTTTACTAACTGTTCCGAGGATTGGAAAAAAACGTTGGCATACGTGTATTGTGTCGGGCGGGGACTACTTTCAAGGGAACGAAATAGACTTAGAGGAACAAAGAATTTTATAAAAAAAAAAATTGGTCTTATTTTTTGATCATAGTAGTATGCTTAGGATCGAGAGTATATTAGTCATCAATTTGCTCCACAATCTATTACAAATTACTCAAAAAAGAAGAACTTATGATCAATATAAAAAAATAGGATTATCAGCGAGTTGAACAGTATGTCAAAATCAAATAAAACCGAAAATTAATATACTGAAGAATGCAAGAAGAGGAACCACTATAGCAGTTTATGAAGCAAACTCTACACTAAATTATATAACTGTTATCGATTCGAAAGCTGCATCGATTCTTTCAGCGAACGGAGATAAGCCGAAATTTCTGATGCAAAGATAGCATGAAAAATCAAGATCATCTATTTTTTTTCCAAATGCATTTTCTATGTACAATAAAAGTTTCTCTTTCTGAAACTGTGATACTCTATAACAAAATTCACATTGATAACAAAAAGGATTCAAAAACGTCGTAAGAAACGTGTATGAATATTGCATTGAAAAATTCTCTCATATGCAGGGACCTAAACGACAGAAGATACACGTTGTTACATCAAGTTGTTCTGTGAGAACTTATGATTGTTGCGCAAAATGTGAAAAGAACCTGTGAAAAAGTCACAGGGAAGATCACTCATAATTTATCGGTGGCACAATGCATTTACCTATAACGATTTAACACATTTAATCGCTGCGTGATCTCCATCATCTTCAGCGACATGTGATGAAAGTGGTGCTTGACCGGCGGAGCATTTTGTACGTCAATATAATGATCGATCAAGTTTGTTAATTCAGTATTCGTCGCGCACGCTGACAGTTAACGGTCGACTATACGTTTGACCGCCTCGAGTTGCTTCCTTGTGAATATTCAAACTTCTACACACACGGCAAAAACACAAATATTTTCGATGTTATCACTCGCGTCAATCTTACACCACTCTTCCTCTTTTACACATTAAAACCTACGCGCCAATCTCGTATCTACATTGAGCTTTTGAATAACATCTATTCCGAGAATAATATCGTGATCGAGTTCTTTTATCGCTTTGGATTTAATTTTCTCGATACGCCTGACGTCCGTTATAATTTGAACCGCAACTTTTGTCGTTTTCAATCAATCGCGAAATTTTTTCACGACTTGCGGACCAGCGCACGGCGTAAATCACTCGCTTTTGCATTTTCTTGCGTCTTCGTGTTTGTCGCATACTTGAGTGCGAAAATTATTATTCACACTAAAACGCCGATAACTCACCATAAAACCTCGTGGTTGGTTGAAATCATTTCTGGATTCGTAAAGAAAATCGTCCTAAAAGAAAAACGATCGTTATACGAGCAGAGACACGACAAAGTGATTTTGCCACATGACAACGCTCGGCCTTATGTTGCAAAACCAGTGAAAACCTACCTCGAAACGCTTCAATAAGAAGTTCTACCCCATCCGCCGTCTTCACCTGACATAGCCCTTTCCGATTTTCACCTATTCCGTTCGATGACACATGGTCTGGCTGAGGAGCGCTTCCGTTCTTACAAAGATACTAAAGAATGGGTCGATTGTTGGATAGCCACAAAAGACATATCGTTTTTTTGACGCGGGATTCGTATACTGCCAGAGAGATTGGAGAAAGTGGTCTCTAGTGATGGAAAATAATTTGAGTGAAATCTTGTGCCTAATATTTTAAATAAAGCTTTTATTTTGTAAAAAAAATAGCGACAACTTATTTAAGGTCCTAATACGATTCCTTAATATGCAGCACTGGACAAGCGCATCTTATCCGCGGGTGCTAGTGGAGTATAGCAGCTATCCAATTCTTTCTGTTTCTTCCAATGACAGTCATGTTACTCTATATCTCCTAGTGTTTCGACGACCATATCAAACATCGTGCACCTACATTCGAGCAGCAAGTTGCGATACGCTATCTCAACAAGTTCGTCGTCTGATAGCGGCACTTATGAATGCACAATAATATATTTGCAGCCAGCGAGAAAACTCGAAATTTTCTTACCTCTAACTTACGTCGGACGGCACAAGTCACCCATCAAATCTTCGAGATCGTACTCGCCAATAAAATGGTTCTTGAAGGCTTTGAAAAAATCGTGCCACTCACGAAACTCTCGCTTCATGATTCTGTAATACTGCGCAGCACGTTTGTGCAACACGTATGGTAGCGCGTTTAAGAACTCACGATCACTTACTCCCGCTCTTTCGCTACAATTTGCTAGTCGCTCGTGAAAGCCTTCTGCGTCCTTCTTACCGCGTCTTGAAAATATCAAACTCTAGCTACACAAAAGTTTGACAATCTACGTTTTTGTAACGCACGCTATCTTACTCCCTCGCAAGCTTACGGATTGATTACTACACTCACTAGTCTTATCACACTCTCTATACCACTCGCTCTCTTTCTCTAACTTCGCGCGTTTCCTCCATTAACGGTGAGTAACGCACGGCTCGTTGCTATCGGAATCCACCGATACAACGACAATTTTGATGTCCGTTTGACATTGCACTCAACTTCTTAACGCTTACTTTGTCACACTGTCTCGAATTCAGTTGTTTGTTTTATTTTTTACTTACGCGCTCTTCATTATTTTGCGAAACTAAATCTTTATTTGCACTTTCGAATATTTCGTCAATGTTTTGCACTGGGGTGAACTATTCCCTTTTTGGTTAGTTAAATTCATCACGACACGGGTTGCCACAATCGGTTGATGCGGCGGAAGCCGTACTCGCGTCAGTGCGACTCTCTCGCACACTTCTTTTGATGCGTTTACCACTCTCACATCTTACAATACGGGCGCTCGCAGCACCTCGCGTTTCACACCGCACACTAACCTTTCCGCATAATACTCGAACTCGATTGAATTATTCGGTAAGGTCGCACGAGTCATAAGTTCAAATTATAAATCCTATCACTTGCAAGTGTCGATACTACCAGCATAGTTACCTATTTGATCGTCATTATCGCGGGCGACACCGTCGTAACCACCGGCATCGCGCCATCTATCATCGCAACCGTCATTTATATATTGCTACTACTTTTACCGCCTACTTTATTCTGTACTTCTTGCACTCGCGCAACTCTCATTGCTCCTAATATTCGTGTAAGCTTCCATGAGCTCGCCTTCCTAGGTTGCGTTACTAAAATTTACCGCAGTATACATGCGCGTGTTATTGCCGCTCTCATGCCCGTCTTCTGCGTGGACGCCGTACTCAACGACGTTTGTCGATGCCTTCTTGCGAGGACGACCGTGTGACTTCCGTTAGAGCTGCGCTTCTCTGACCAGCTCGCTGATTAGTACCTCATCGTTTGGTAGCAAAAGCGGCATAAAATCTGCACGATCTTTTTCTAAAATCGGGATCAAATTATTTTCCGACTCTATTTCTTATAATGACGCGCGAAACAACCAATCGCACAACACTTCTTCGTCATCGTGCACACTATATCCACGTACGTGTAATTCTTCCTGCACCTCGTCAATACTTAATCAGGCTATGTCACATTTTATTGAACGCCTTTCTCGCGACTGCATTAATGATTCCATCATGTCTAGAATGGTACTTATGTTCACTTATTATTTTTTATTTATGCACGCAACATTTTTTTTGAAACACACTCTTATCGCCAATGAACTCAATGCTCGCCAAATTGTCATAATGCTTATTTCTCCTCACGCCAAAATCTGCAAATAAGTGTCAAAAATGAACGTAATAATTAATATTCTAATGAAATACTATCGAAGTATTTCAAAAAAAAATTTTTTCTTGCCTTGAGCGCTTATCTACTCAGTTTGTGAAAACACTCAACGGTCGGCACTACCACGAAAAAGAAATATCAGCAAAGTCGTAAAAGAAAAACATGAAAATAGTCACGTGCAAGACAAAGCCAGAATTTTAGCCATAATTTCTTCCTCCTCACTTCTCGCTAACTCATACAAGCACTTCCTGAAAATTGCTTTGTCCTCGTATCGTCAAATTTTTTAATTGTAATTTTTTAACCGCTCTGGGAGCTTGAATTTTTATTACAAATGTCGCTTTGCTGGGCGGCAAAATCCGTAACGCGATTTTGAACAGCCATGCAACGCAATTTATAATTGCACGTGTTCTCACGCACAAATAACTCTCCCTCCTGATCGTATTTATTCGGCGCCAGATAAGGAGGGCTTGTTTGGCTCGTCTGAGACACGTCCTCTTTGTAAGGGGGTTGTCAATTTTGTCGTAATTTGTTATTCATGGATTTGGCGGTGCTCGCGAGCACAGCCGTACACCACTACCCGATCACACGCTAAAATCTCCCACTCACATACAAAATTCTCTGTTACGTCGCACGTGGACAACGAAGTACGCCATAAGCCGCTATGTCACACATACATCTCATTGTATGTCCGAGACTATTTATAAATTTCCCTTTCTTAAAACTAATTCTCAAAAATACGTTACTCCACCAGTTGTTCTGCTCCCACAAGAACTAGCTCGTACATGTAAGCTGCATGCGCACGTACGCATACGCATACGTAAAAATATTCACGCATATGCTTCGCTTACTCTCTTATATAGTTTACCACTTATTTATAGAATGTGTTTTAGTATGGGTCACTAAAGGTTGGAAACCCTACCAAAGTTATTAAATCTTGAATTGAGTAGTTTGAGTTGACAGTAAGAGAGTAAGAGGGCTAGAGAAGAAATTGAAAAAGTTTAAAATAAGGATTGTAAAGAAAACAGTTTAAGAGTAGAAATAATTAAATTATGTTGGAATGAAGAAATATAGAAGCAAGAATTGAGAGTAGAGAAAAAATAAGAAGAGAGAAATCAATCAAAGATAACCAAAGAGAGTTTCAGTTAAGGAGATCGAGCCGGTGTCTGTAGTATTGATGTTTTGTTGCAATAAATTATATTGTTAAGTGAAAGTTCATGCTATTATTTTCAATTTTGAAACCTTTTTTTTTTCATGTAATTAAAGTTAATTTAATTTTTATATAATTATAAGTTTTATATAATTATAATTATATATATGCTGTGAGTGCTTACATAGTCCGATCAGCGTCTACGAGCCTCCTTCTCGGCCGATCATCAAAGTTAAGCAATGCTGAATGTGGTTAGTATTTGGATAGGTGACTGCTTTGATGATCGATTAGATAAATTTTACTTTCAAACAGATGTACATTAGGTATGAATATGGTTTCCTCGGTATTTGAACCACACAATGTAACACAAGTGCCGAAAAAATATTCGAACGCTAGGTGATGCTCGAGCCGATACAGCAACCTCGAATTCTCTGGCTGAGGCGGAGAATCTTAAAAGGAGCTCGCTCGAGAGTTCGCAACACTTTCAGGATAAGATGGTGGAGTATATGTAAAAAAAAAGTCGAAACTAGTCTATACATTTGAGAAATTATAAAAAAAAAATTTTAATCAACTTTTCAATTTTGTTATTAATTTTATGTTTTTCATACTCAATGACATTTTAATTTATAGATCTAAATATTTTCTAAAATACTCCATCCGTAAGAAAATGGTTTAAGCAAAAGTTGACCAGGGGAGAGGGGGACATTAGGCTGCAGCATTAAAATTTACCTTGAGATCAAATTTCAAGGACAATGTAAGCTTAAAATAATTTTTTTAAATGAAATCTCCTATTTTTGGCTAGAGATTTGAGAAAAGAGGCAAATTTTACATCAAGAATTTCCTAGAAATAAATTGTTTTTGTGACCTTGAGAAAGCCAAAAATCAAGATCAAATATCTAAAAAATAATCAAATGCCTTTTCACGAACTATTATTTATTTATAGATTGAATTTAAATAGCAAATGTTCTACATACTTTTAACCTTTAGAGGGCCGAAATGACACATATATGCGTCAGAAAATAAACTATTGAAAAATACATCTTTTGAAGCAAATAATTATGAAAATTAATTAATAATAATTATTATTATTGATAATTATTACATATGTATACACACATATTCATTGTACTCATTCTTGATTCATACTGATAAAAAAAAAAAATTCATAAAATAAAACACACACACAAATACACACACTTGCATGCACATAAGAATATATTACACATATATATGTACATATATACATACTCGATATATGCGACACATAAACACATGGGATCAGAAGGTCGCTACGTCCACATAATTGATCTTGGGTAATAATAAGATCGAATACTTTCATCATTTAGAATACTCAGGATTTTTAATATTTTGAGAATCGAAGTTTCAATTTTACCATTTTGACCCCGGAATCATAATCAGAGATCAAAAAAATTCCTATATGTACCTTCCCACGCATATACAATATTTTTTTTTAGTTTTAAAAAATTTAGCACTGAACATTGCAGTCCCGGGTCGGAAGAGCAAATATATACGTTCAGGTCTGAATCGTTAACATTCAGTCTTAGTTTGGGTCTAATTTGGGGACCTTTAATCACTTTTTCATTAAAATAATGAGTTTTGAAAATTTCTGAAATTCCGGCCCTCTTGTTAGGGTTAACAAGACAAAAGACAGATAAAGCGTGAATCGCCTTGACTGACTAAACTTAAACGCAATTTTCAAAGTCAGTTAAAGGCGATGTCGATTTTTTTTACAGAAATCCCATTTTCGACATTAGACTGCTACAGAATCAAATATTATACTCGTACGTGACAACTAGAATTTTTAAATTTTTGATTCCAACCTTTGGAAGGACTTGTTAAGGTAAATTGTTTAAGGAGTTTCTTGGGTCGCTGATTATGAATTTAGTAATTATTTTTCCAAATTCAAAATGACGGATCCAATACGGCGGCTAAAAATTTTCAAAATTATTCTAATTTCATGAAAATTGGTATATAGGGTTTTTTTGGGTCGCTGATTATGAATTGGGTAATTATTTTTCGTTTTTTTATCGTCTTTTAGCCTTAAATTCACGTTGCCCAGCTCTTACCACGTGGAGGAAAACGATAAAACTAAGAGCCTCTTTTTTCTACTTTTTTTTTAGTTTTTATATTTTTAAATTTTTTTTTGTTTTTTGTTTTTTGTTTTTTGTTTTTTGTTTTGTATTTTTTATTATTATTTATGTTTTAATTTATTAGTGTAAAAGTAGAAAACATGAGGAACATACATGAACTTTGCAGTCTTTACACATTTTTGTTGTTCTAGAAGCGCATTTTTTGAAATTGCTATATTATTTTCTTATGCCTTTAAAATTTATAATTTGCTTATAGGTGGTGTTGATTTACATAATTTACATTGCAGTAATTTGATGCCAAGTATAAAATCAAAGAAATAGACTCAGCCGATATTTATGAGATTCATTCAACCTTCGATGGCTAATGCAACAGTTCTTCGGAATTACGTCCATGAAAAAAAACTTGGTACAAAAGATCTCACTATGAAGATTGCAGAATATTACCTTGCAAATGCAAAAATAAGTAAATCACACACATTTATAACTGTTTCTTAAAAAAAAAATTGTCAAAATTTCAAAAAATGCTCTTCCAGAACAACAAAAATGTGTAAAGACTGCAAAGTCCATGTATGTTCTTCATGTTTTTTACTTTTACACCAATAAATTATAACAAATAATAATGAAAAATACAAGAAAAAAAAAAAAAAAAAACAAACAATTAAAAAATATAAAAACTAAAAAAAAAAAAAAAGAAAAAAGAGGCTCAGTTTTGTCGTTTACCTCCACGTGGTAAGAGCTGGGCAACGTAAATTTACGGCTAAAAAACGATATTTTTATAGAATTGGTGATCGTAAAAACTCCTACATTCTAATTTTTATAAAGTAAGAATGGTTTTCAGCATTAACCATCGCTGTATTGAATCTGCCTTCTTGAATTTAGAAAAATAATTACCAAATTCATAATTAGCGACCCAAAAAACCCTATATACTAATTTTCATGAAATTTGAATAATTTTGAAAATTATTAGCCGCCACATTGGATCCGCCATTTTGAATTTGGAAAAATAATTACCATATTCATAATCAGCGACCCAAAAAACCCCTATATACGAGGGCGGTTCAATAAGTACCCGTGTTTGACGACAGAGGGCGTTACTGAGGAAAGTTGGTATTATCATCGTGTGCTGCCATCTATCAAACGACGGTAAAACAAATTTTAGACTGATTGATAGGTTAGTTTGGATTTGGCAGCCATTCGAGTAAGATGTGTTTCGTGATTTTCGCTAAGATGGAAAAAGAGCAGTATCGTTGGGTCATTCGGTTTCTGTTTTTGTATGGAAAAAAATGCGAAGAGATAAAAGCAAAGTTGGATGCTGTTTATGGGGACACTTCGCCATCTATGACCACAGCTAGACATTGGTTCAACGAATTTAAACGTAAACAAACATCCGTTTTTGATGATTAGCGACCAGGACGCCCGGCAGATGTGGTTACCGAGGAAATCATTCTGAAAGTCTACGACATGATTCTCGCTGATCAACGAACGAAAGTGAGCCAAGTAGCAGAGGCCGTAGGTGTATCGACCGTAACGGCAATTAATATTTTACATGATAAGTTGGCGATGAGAAAATTTTCGGCCCAATAGGTGCCGCGATTGCTTACGGTGGACAACAAGCGAATGCGGCTGTTAACTTCGAAGCAGTGTTTGGAGCAATTTAAGCGAAATCCGAAGGAATTTTTGCGTCGAGTTGTCACCGTTGATGAAACCTGGATTCATCATTACACACCAGAAACTAAGCAACAATCAAAACAATGGATTTCTCCTGGTGAATCTGCTCCAAAGAAGGCAAAGACGGTCCCATCGGCCGGAAAGGTCATGGCGACGAGTTTTTGGGATGCGAACGGCGTTTTTAGAAAAAGGAAGAACGATCACTGGACAATACTACAGTGAGTTATTGGACCGCTTCGACAAAAAATTGAAGCAGACACGGCCGCATTTGGCGAAAAAGAAGGTGCTGTTTTACCATGATAACGCACCAGCACATTCATCCGGAGTTATCGCCACCAAACTGCATGAATTGCGATATGAATTGCTGCCGCACCCCCCGTATTCACCCAATCTGGCTCCCTGTGACTTTTTCTTGTTCCCTAACATGAAGAAATGGCTCGCGGGAGAAAAATTTAGCTGAAACGAGGAAGTCATCGCCGAGACAGAGGATATTTTGGAGAGTTTGACAAATCCTATTTTTTGGAGGGGTTAAAAAATGGCAGGAACGTTGGGAGAAGTGTATCTTTCTAAAAGGGGACTACGTTGAAAAATAAAAAAAAGTTTTTTGAAAAAATGGTGTCTTCATTTCTAACACGGGTACTTATTGAACGGCCCTTGTACCAATTTTCATAAAATTTGAATAATTTTGAAAACTTTTAGCCGCCATATTGGATCCGCCATTTTAAATTTGGAAAAACTAATAGCAGATTTATGATCAGCGACCCGAAAAACCCCTATAAACTAATTTTCACGAACATTTATCAAAAAAAAGTTGTTTTATTCAAAAATACTAGAATAAGCAAAAAAATGTTATCTTTAAACCGCCATATTAGATACCGCCATGTTTAATTTTAAAAAACCTTATGGGGGATTTTGAAGGTTAAAGTCCATGGACGCTAAAAATGCACAGTTTGAAAAAATCGGCTTCCAGTTTCGATGCGAGAATATAGAACAAAACATTTTTTTTATCGAAATTTCGTGTTTTTTGTTAAATAAACAATAACAACTTTAATCGAAAGATTTTAACGCTAATCGAAAGATCAGAAAATTTTACATCGGAAATGATATTTTTCGATGTTTTTCACAAACGATTTCATAGTTAGTTATGCCGCTGAAAAAAATATGTAAAAAGCGTCCTTTTGGTCCTTAATGGGTTAGAAAAGTGAATAATAATTCAGCTAAAATATGAATTTTTATATTTTAGTGTAGATATTAAGGACTAAATAAGCAAACAGTCGTGATACGATAAAAAGCAAACATCAATTATCAGATTCTTCAATTTTTATAAAACTAGATATTGATAACCTTTTTACTATAATAAGTTCAATTATTTTGAAGTTCAACACATGTTAAGTAGCATTTTACAATTCTTTACAAAGAGTGCATCTTACAATTTTTTAAGTGAAACATTTTAAATCAAGAATTGAAAATTGCCAGCAGTAAAATTAAGGAAACATCAGTTGACTTAATTTTAAATTTTGTATAAACTAACTTTAATTTACAAATTAATTACATCATTTTAGTTTGAACTCACTTTAAAAGTTTTTCCGAACAGTTACTCCGTGGATAATTAAAACAACAATAATAGTAGTGACATATAAAGGAGCTCACTATAAACAAACATCCCAATAGAAACGGAACTTACTAGGCCCACGTCATCGTTTTCAGGTAATGTTTAGGGTCAACGTGCTTCTGTGTTTTGCAGCTTCCTTATAAAAAAATGACGTAGACTTTCATAAACTTTCAAATCAGACTTGAAGGTCAAGTTAATCAATACCGTCGAAATATGTATAACTAATCTTGTACTGGTTAAAGACACTTTCAAGATTAAGATTGCTCAGAAAAGCAATAAATTCAAAAAAAAAAAAAAAAGTTCTAAGAGCTTTTGAAATCATTAACCTTGATATACCCTTCTAAAGATCGGAATTAAAAATATTACAATTTTAATTGTCACGTAAAATATACGATTTTATAGGAGTCCTATGTCAAAAATGGGATTTCTGGAAAAAAAATCGACACCACCTTAAAATAACTTTGAAAACTGAGTTAAAGTTTACACAGTCAAGGTGATTTACATTTTATTTGTCTTTCGGTTTGTTAAAAGCCTGTAGAAAACTTGCTATTTCAAGTAAATCTTGACTTTTGACCTTCCCAAGGTCACAAGAAACAATTCATTTCTAGGAAATTCTTGATCTGAAATTTGCCTCTCTTTTTAAATCTCTAGTCAAAAATAGGAGTTCTCATTTAAAAAAATTATTTTGAACTTACATTGTCCTTGAAAATTGATCTCAAGGTAAATTTTAATGCTACAGCTTAATGTCCCCTTCTCTCATGGTGAACGTTTGCTAAAACCATTTTCTAATGGATGGAGTATTTTAGAAGATATTTAAATCTATGAATTAAAATGTGTCACCGTGTATATGTGCTCAGCCGCGTTTAAAATAAAAGAATTTATATAAGAGATACCAGGAAGTAACGTTGTTTTCATTAAATTTAAGTGCGTGGGAAACGATATTACTTCCGGTCCCGCTAATATTTTATAATAACACAACTTTACGTTCCATACTTTCACAAAAAGCATACCTTTTTTACAATTTGTAAATATGATTCTAGAATTTGACATGCATAAAATGTTTATTATTTAAATATATTTATCATAAAATTACTAACTTATCAATGTGGGTACCATTCCAACAAACATTATTTTTACTATTTGAAACAACAAGGCCTTCGGTGCAAAGTTTATATGGTAAATAGAGCCAAAATTGTCTTGAATCTCGAATTCTCTGTTTAATTTCTTTTACAAGTTTATCAAGAATTATTGCACTTGAGCCATGGTCGTCATTTTCCTCTTCAGATGTTTCTCTCTCTACATCAAATTTCAATGACCGATGATCGCTAACATCTTTTATATCACGACGACGTCGTCGTCGGCGTCCTAATACTGGCCTTCCACATCCAGTAAATACACGTTGAGATACATTGTTACTGCTTTCTTGAAAATTCATTATTGCCTCAGAAATTTTAAGATTAATTGGACGTACTAACATTTCAATGTTAAAAGGTCCAAGAAGGCGCTCTGCTACTTTATCTACAGCCTCTAGAATAGTAAACAGTTTAGGGTAAAATAATTATTAAAAGCATTTACGTGTTCATTCATAATACATCATTTTATAAAACATTATTAATTATATTATATTAAATAATTAGTAATACGAAAAAATTTATTTATTATTGATTAATATGTAAAATTTCATTATTAGAAATATTGCATATTATATTACTATTAAATTAATATTGAAGGTAACAAAAAATATTTCAGAAAAAAAATTAATTTATAAGTTTGTCTATATACTGAGAGAAGAGGTTTTGTGAAACCGATTGAAATAATAATTGACTTGTAGAAATATTTAATCAAATAGTTGAAATTAATTATTTATATGATACGCTCAAATATTTATTTAATCTATTTATTGAAATCAAATATTTTAGTTGCATCAAAGAAAGTTGTACAAAATACAACAAACTTTTCATTACAAATACAATGATATATAATGATGTTACTATGATATTGTTCGCAGAACAATAATATGTTTCAAAACTATACCCTGCTAAAAGTAGTGAATAAAAATTAGTACAAAATATCGATTATAAGACTGATTTGTCATCCGATATTTTTTCATTTAGATACGATTAAACGAAAAAAAACGATTAAATCACACACGATTAAACGTGTCTTCGACGACAAAAAAAAATTTTTTGCCGTATTTAAGCACAAGGGTGAAACTATCCCGCGATTTTCCTATTAATCGGGAAATTCGAGGAAAGGGCAAGTTTTTTGGACCCCCTCTTCCCGGCGGGCCTTTTTGTCCGAAAGAGGGAGAGGGCGTGGAAAGCCTCTGCGAGGGTGTGTCGTCTTGATGATGGAGAGAGAGAGAGAGAGTTCGAGAGGGGCTGTCTATTTTTATCAAATATTTTATAAACTTAAATTCAAATATTAATATGTTCTTGTCTTATAAATGTTTAGTTTCAAATTAAACTATGCAAAATTTGAACTAGGCTACAAAAAAGAATTGATTTCGTAGCTTAATTCTAATTATGACTGCAGTTTGTTTATTTAATTTTCAATATTTTTCCTTTTAACTTTATTATTATATACAAGATTTGTTCGCATTACAATGCTACATAGTAGATATATATGTTTTTTATAAAGAATTTAACTTAAAATTTACGGTTTTATAATTTTCTATAGTTTAATAAATAATAATGATAACTGGTACTTTTTCTTGAATTGATACAAAATAAGTTATAAGCAAAATATCATAGTAATAGTTTATTTGATGAATTGTATTTAAATAATCTTAACCTTACGTTTAAGGTATAATTCGACATTATTATTACATAAAATCTAGACAATTATAGAAGCGACTTATTATTTAAATATTGTTACTTAATTCTAAATATAATTTCAATTATTAATTTTGAAATATAATTTAAAATAATTTAAAAAATAAAACGCAAACCTTAGGTGTTATTAAGTATTTAAGAATGATAATTATTATAGAAATATAAAGAAAAAACACTAGTAATAGCTTTTATGAAAATATAACATTTTCCTTAATGCTAGTTGTTAGTAAAGGAATTTATAATGTTTATATGCTTATTCGTAATGTTAGGTTTACAAAATATTTTGTTTTTATATTATTCTTAAAACTCTAGAGCATTTCAATTTAATCATTATTATGTGTAATTGCGTTATATATAATATTTTTTCGTATTTACGATTAGATTTTACATAAAACGTATAATTACATATATTTTTATGCATGTTTTTCAGAAGCTTAAAATCTTACGCTTGCGTTTACTTAACTAGATTATTCTTTATGTATTAAATGATTATCTCGATTATAGAAAGATAAAATGATTTATTCGTAATTTTAAATTATATTAAATGTGTATAAATAAACTTTTTGTAGCGAAAATTGTTACATAGTGCTTTATCTTTTTTATTTCAAGAGAAAGATAGAAAAATTCGTTATACATATTGTCTTCTTATTTTAATATTTTAATTGTAAAAAGAACATAGTCAGGCCGTCTTCAATTTTTAAGTCATTAGGAGATTTGCTGCAATATTTCTGTAAAATTCTTTTTATATCTGTTTGTAATAGTTTCTATATATTTTTCTTTTTTAAAAAAGAAAGACAGTTGCATTTTTTGAAGTTAAAGCATAGTTGAATTAAGTTTAATGATAACAGCTATTTTTACATAAATATACATGTATTTTGAGAGTTTATTGTTTTAAATAACCTACTCGTAGTTGTTAGCAACACTAATAGTTTTTATAATGTGTAAAGATGTAAATTCGTTATTTGATAGTATTGTTCAAGAAGAAAACTGTTTTATACAGGTATTTTGTCAAAGAAAAATAAAATAAAATATGAAACTGTTAATTTATTTCAGAATTTTTAGTTATTTAAGAGATTCGAAATTTAATTTAACATATATATAATAATTTTAATGAATGATATTGTTTTATATTCTGTGTGTAACTTTTGTATTTTATTTTTCTTTTACCATATTTTTATAAAAAGGCATTATTATTTTAGTTATGTAACAATTCGATTTTGTGATCGAAAATAATTATTTTTTTAATTGAACTATTTTACGTATTGTGTAAAAATATGCCTTGTATGGTATTTTTGGAAATCGTAACTTCTATGCTCTTCGTTAAACATTGTACTTCTTATATTATTTAAATATTATTCAATATATCGTTGGTTTAAAAACAGTTATATATTTTATTTACCGTGGTCTTCCTAGTGACCGATTTATTATTTTATGGCGCTACCTGTACGGTGTATCGGTAATCGTTGGTTGCCGTTATATTTCGCGAAAATTATTGCAATAAAATAATTTAAGATAATTTGTTATTCTTTGCATAACGTTACAGTGTATTACGGAGGAAAAGTTTGAGTAAGAAAAGATACATTTTGAATGGGAAAACTACGTGTAGAAAAGAGTATTTATGGGATATTTTTATTGTTTTGGGCGTCAAGTTGACGTACACGTTTTCGGCCAGGCATTCCTCACTAGAGTCAAGCGCATGTACCATTTTTTTTTATGTTCCGGGAAAACTTATAAACTCTTGGCCTATGCTTAGGCTAGGTTTCACAACGGTTTGGGTCAGTAGAGAGTGCGTCGAGTAGGTTGTGGAGGGAGGCTTTTTCGTAGTGGAGCGCTTGGGTATAGATCTATGCGGGCGATCGATACGATCGATGCGCATCTTTCCCGTTGACGAGCGAGGGCAGAAAAAGCAGAGAGACAACTTATTGGCTGACGCAGGAAAAAAAAGAGGTCATGTACCGACGTTACATATATATATATACACACACACACGCTAGGTGGTTCAGCATGCAGCCGGACTCGAACAGATCCCATCCGCCTTATTCTTCTGACCTGGCCTCCAGTGATTATTACCTCTTCCCAAACATGAAAAGATGGTTTCGGGGTAAAAGATATTTGTCAAATGAGGAGGTCAAGCAGGAGACGATAGCGTATTATAAAGGTCACGATCAATCTTTTTTCAAAAAAAGAATCGAAATGTTAAGAAACCGCAGGAGTAAGTGCATCAAAATAAAAAGGGAATATGTTGAAAAGTAGATAAGAATTTTACCGAAAAAAACCGCATTTTCTTAGTGAGTCCGGCTTCATGTTGAACCTTCTAGTATATACAGGGTGGTCCATTTTAATCTATCGGTCGAAATAACTTCAAAGAGAGATGGTTATATCAAAAATGTTTCAGACAAAAGTTGTAGGGGTTAAAGGGGGTTATCCAACGCTGACCTTGGCGTTAACCTTGAGGTCAATTTTTAAGGTTATTTGAGGGTCAAATCGCGAATTTTAAATGGAAATCCCAATTTTTTATTACAGATTCTGATTCTGCGTCGAAATAAATGAAAGTTTTATGACAAAAATTTTTTTCGATGCATGACAGATGGCGCTGTAATCGGTAGTTTTAATCTATCGATGCGAATATATCAACAACTATGCATATAAAAAGGTAGAAAAGCGAAATTTGTTAATGTGGATAGGGGACATGCAATGACACCACAATCGACCCCTCCCCACCCCTCTAACCCCCCGTATGAAGCGGTTTCAACTTCAAAATCTGAAATGGGTACCCCAATTTTATATTGCAGATTCTGATTCTGCGTCGAAAAATATGGAAATTTTGTTCGGAACATTTTTTAGATTCGTGACAGATGTCGCTGTAATCGACAAAATTAAAAATGCGTACAAAAATCGTTACCCAATTAGAATTTCTCGAGAAATACACATTGTGTTCTGCAAATTAGAATTCTGTGAATAAATACGTTTAAAAAAATTCATTTTAATGAAAATGTTTATTTTACTTTTAGCGATTCCCGGGGACAACGACGTGGACGTAGTAGAAGCATGTCTCTATGGAGTGCTTTTTTAATGTGAGTCTCCTCGCCTCTCACAATTCGGCCTTTAGAACTAACAACGAAGATGCTGTTCAAAATTGTCTCTATTTTCCTGTAAACACAAGTTTAATCTGTTATGAAAGTTGTCCACTGTTTGTAATAACACAGTTCAGGGTATTGTCGGACAAGCTGTTCGTATACGTTCTTTCATATCATCACGCGTCGTCGGCCGCTGTGCGTAAACGCAATCTTTCAACATCCCCCATAAGTAAAAATCAGGTGATGTTAAATCGGGTGAGCGGGGAGGCCATTGAAATGGTCCACCGCGTCCAATCCATCGATTGAGGTATTGCTCATTTAAGTGATCTCGTACAATGCGTGCAAAATGTGGAGGTGCCCCGTCTTGTTAGAACCACATCCGTTGCCTGGTTCCTAGATCCACGTTCTCCATTAAATTAAACGAATCACTTCTGAGAAACTGCAAATTTAGCATTTAAATTTAGCATTGCAGCTTTAGTAGCCTGGTTCTGAAGGCCGAATTGTGAGAGGCAAGGAAACTCACATTAAAAAAGCACCCCATGGGGACATGCTTCTACTACGTCCACGTCGTTGTCCCCGGGTAACGCTAAAAGTAGAATAAACATTTTCATCAATACAGATTTTTTTTAAACGTATTCATCCACAGAATTCTAATTTGCAGAACACGATGTGTATTCCTCGAGAAATTCTAATTCGGTAACAATTTTTGTACGCATTTTGAATTTTGTCGGTTGCAGCGACATCTATCACGAATCTAAAAAATGTTCCGAACAAAATTTCTATATTTTTCGACGCAGAATCAGAATCTGCAATATGAAATTGGGGTACCCATTTCAGATTTTAAAGTTCAAACCGCTCCATACGGGGGGTTAGAGGGGTGGGGAGGGGTCGATTGTGGTGTCATTGCATGTCCCCTATCCACATTAACAAATTTCGCTTTTCTACCTTTTAATATGCATAGTTGTTGATATATTCGCATTGATAGATTAAAACTACCGATTACAGCGCTATCTGTCACGCATCGAAAAAAATTTTTGACACAAAACTTTCATATTTTTTGACACAGAATCAGAATCTGTAATAAAAAATTAGGATTTCCATTTAAAATTCGCGATTTGACCCTCAAATAACCTTTAAATTCGACCTCAAGGTTAACGCCAAGGTCAGCCTTGGACGACCCCTTTCAACCCCTGCAACTTTTGTCTAAAACATTTTTTGATATAACCATCTCCATTTGAAGTTATTTTGACCGATAGATTAAAACGGACCACCCTGTATATTATTTTACTTATTATCTGATTTTCGGTATCCTTAAATTAAAAGACGTACCCAAATAACTCACCAGGGAGTGCTCCAATCAAAAAAGTATTTGGGATAAAAATTGTAGAAATACGAGGGGGAATGCGAATGGTGGCCTTGGATTTGACCAGGACTATGACCTTCAACGTCATTTCAAGGTTAACTTCAGATTTTCAAATGAGAATCTCTTCTTTTTGATTCACATAAAGATGTATTTTGATGAGATCTGCGACTTTTGTCTTAAGCATTTATCAAGATTTCTTGTAATTTCCAAAATAAACGCAAGAAACCATGATTTTATAGGTTTTTTAATGTTTTTACCATGAAAATAAAATTTCTGACAAGTTTGCATATGGTATTCGTAATCAGGGTTACAAAATACATAAATAAGCTTTTTTTTCGAAAAAGGAAATAAAAGCATTTAACAGTGTTTAATAAACGCTGATATACCCACGTATTTAACTGATATGCGTTTGAACGCATGTAACTCAGAAAATATCACCTCCGAAAAAAAACTACACATATTAAAAAAAATGGACTTTGATGCGATCTACAACCTCTATTTAAAATATTTTTTTAATTATAAATATTTTCCAAAATAAATGCGAAAAAATACTATTTTCATGAGTTTCTCGTGGTTTTTACTATGTTTTTGACTTTGGTTCTCAAAACGTATAAAAGTTTGTGTTCAGAGCAGTATAAAATAGATCAAAGATACACCAAAAAAAAAAAAATTACGAGGACAATACCTACCTCTGCAAGTACCATTTCCTACGTTTGGTCATCGTTATAAAACATGATGTTCAGGACCTACGACGTGGACGTAGCAGGGTAGATTTTTAGATCCTATTTGGATCAAACTAATAAAGGCAAAAGAGCCGACCGTAAAAGGATAGAATCTTAGTCCAGCCAATGAAGACGTATTTTTCTCTAGAGATGATATTTTTCGAGTTAATAGCGTTCAAATGAATATAAGTTAAATACGTGGGGATATCAGCGTTTATCAAACACTTAAATGCTTGAATTTCATTTTTTGAAAAAAAATAAAAGCTTATTTATGTATTTTGATACGAATATCATATGCGAAATTATCAGAAATTTTATATTCACGGAATAACAATTGAAAACCCAGAAAAATCATAGTTTTTTCGTTTATCTTGGAAACTACGAAAAATCTTGAAAAATGCATAGAACAAAAATTGTTGATCTCATCAAAATACATCTTTTTGTGAAACAAACGGTAGGGATACCCAAATAAAAATCCGAAGTTGACCTGGAATCGATTTTGAAGCTCATAGTCCTTGTCAAATCCAAGGCCACCATTCGTTTTCTCCCTTGCATTTCTGCAACTTTTGTCTTTAACAATTTTTCGATTGCAGAACTCCCTGATGTGTTATGTGGATGCGTTTTTTAAATTAGGTCATCCTATATACATATGTATGTGTATATATATATTTACGTAACAGATCGGCTAAAAAGTTCGTAGGCTGACACATAGATGGTGTTACTAGAATTAAATCCGTATTATTTTTAGTTAGTATCAACCTTCAGACGATATATGTATAAATTTGACAGATTTCGGACAACTGGTTCGTGAGATATAGCATTGTGAGTGAAACAACTTTTGTTATTGTGAAAAAAATGGATAAAAAAGAATTTCGTGTGATTATGAAGAATTGCTTTTTGGTGAAAAAAAAATACTGTTAAAGCCAAAACTGGGCTCGATAAACATTATTCGAACTCTTCACCAGGGATATCAACCGTTGAGAAGTATTTTGCTAAATTTAAACGAAGCGTCGAAAACGATGCACGCAGTGGACATCCGAAAGAGGCTGTTACCGACGAAAACATCAAAAAAGTTCACAAAATAATTTAAATGATCATAAAGTGAAGTTGATCGAGAAAGTTGAGACTCTAAAGATATCGAAGGAACGTGTTGGACATATCGTGCATGAATATTTAGATATGCGAAAGCTGTATTCAAAGTGGGTGCCACGGGAGCTCACAATCGATTAAAAGGAACATCGCGTTGATGATTCGGAGCCATGTTTAGCGATATTCAATCGTAATAAAGACAAATTTTTCAGACGATATGTGACAATGGATAAAACATGGCTCCATCACTACACTCCAGAGTCCAATCGACAGTCAGCCGAGTAGACTGCACGCGATAAACCGAATCCAAAGCGTGGAAAGACGCCACAGTCGGCTGACAAGGTTCTGACATCAGTTCTGGGATGCGCATGGTATAATATTTATTGATTACCTCGAAAAGGACCAGACTATGAACAGCGATTATAACATATCATTGTTGGAGCATTTGAAGGAAGAAATAATGAAAAAACGGTCCCATTTTAAGAAAAAAAAAAGTGTGTTGTTTTATCGAAGACAATGCGCCGTATCACAAATCAATGAAAACGATGGCAAAATTGCATGGATTAGGCTACTATTGCTTCCTTATTCACCGTATTCTCTAGATCTTACTCCCAGTAACTTCTTCCTGTTTGCAGACCCCAAAAGAATGCTCGCTGAAAAAAAATTCAGCAGTAATAAAGAGGTAATAGCTGAAACTGAGGCCTATTTTAAGGCAAAAAAGAAATCGTACTATAAAAATGGTACCAGGAAATTATATGACCGCTATAATCGTTGTATCGCCTCAAAAGTAATTATATTGAATAATAAAATCAAATTTTACAAAAAAAATGTGTTTTACTAGGTTAGCCAACGAAATTTTGAGCCGAACTGTTATATATATATATATATATATATATATATATTGTGACGTGGTGTTTTTGCACCATTCACATGAGGAGGCCAAAGCATAGCTTGCAAGCCTCCTCGTAGCCTGCGATACCCTCTTTACAATCTTGGCAGTCTCGCAGGACTGCCACGCTGGCCCCTAAATAACAGCCACACAGGGCTGTATATACTCTACCTCCTCCAGGTACAGGAGCTTGAAGCTCAATTACAGGCTCTAGCGAGGAGCTAGTCTCAGGAGCCCTGGCTAGTCGTGGCAGTGCTCGCACACACTGCAACAGGTTCCTTCCCTGAGCCCTTTCCTGTCCTTGTCGTTGTCCCATTACCAGCAACCTCCCAGACAGTCATTAGAAAGGGAAAGTAATGACAGCAGCTGCACCTTGGAAGGGAAGTACAGACTGCCACACAACACCATAGGAAAGTGGACAAGGGAAGGTTAGGGAGCAAGGAAAATACATCAGCATAGCTCCTACGTGCAAGTAATTACGTACCTGGAAGTGTCTAGGAGCGTTGCCTCGCTGCCGCTGCTAGCAGGCCATTGCTGTCCTCGACACAGCCACCTCGCCTTCTCCGCCGCTTATCGTCCGATTCGCCTGCTGTTGATCCGCCGCAATGCCGCACCTGGAAAGGAGAAAGAAGAGACAAATCAGTCGACGCCTACCAGCCATGGAACGCGTCGACTTACCTGGACTCCCTAGACATCGGATGTAGATTCTCGCCGCTCCAGAGAAAATATAACAACACGAGCACTCGCGAGCGGATAACCTAAACGCGCGCTGCTGGCGCGCGGTAGTGTCAACTGCCGACAGCGCTGAGCGCGCGCGGCGGCTGCGTCGCGTAACGTATTTTACATGTACATTGCGCCGGCGCAGAACGCTCATCTAAAAATCCGCGCTCGCGAACAGCAGCTCAGAGAGTTTCTCGTTCACTTCGACCGGTGCCATAGTCGCGATCGTTAACCTTCGTAGTTCGATTCCGCATTCGGATTTGGTAAAATAAAAACGAGCGTGTACGAGCAGGCGGATCCTTCTTTCGCAGTCGAGCGCGTGCAAAAGCAAATCTGGTGAGTGCCCAGGTGCAGTGGTTGCTACCAGGAGGCATCCCTTCACCGAATCGTCCCCGTGTTCTACCCGGCTGTGTGTGCGACCGCGACGCGTGCTACGCGCCATTTTGGGAAAGTTTACCTGTTGTATGCCCGCGACCGCTCTATCCGTAAGCTAGCCGTGCGGACGTAATTGCCGCGCACGAAACCGCGCTGCACGAGTGTAACTGGCGCCCTGGGCTCACGTAAAAACGCGAGATAAAATTGTTGTAATGCAGATTAAGTTCGAATAAAGGTGTTCGTTTTTGTTCATTTTTAATCGGTTGTTCTAACTGGCACTAGCAAGCAACCCGCCCGCTTTCTTCTACATTTGTACGCCACCCTGATCCTCAGTGGCGTTATAATATATATATATAACACATCGTTCAATAAGTCCCGAGACTAACCCAGAGATGGTACTAGTAGTACCAAACTGGCCACGTTTCCATAGAGTGCGAACCTTTACATGAAACGTGTAAAAATTTTACGTCGATCGGATCACAGACAGCAGAGTTATCGAGGTTAGAGTGAAGTCACTTTGTAATTTGTTTGAAAAATGGAAAAAAGCGAGTTTCGCGTGTTGATAAAACATTGTTTTTTAATGGGTAAAAACACCGTAGAAGCCCAGCAATGGCTTAAAAAACATAACCCGGACTCCTCTCCATCCAAACTAACGATTTATCGTTGGTATGCTGAGTTTAAACGTGGTCGTACGGACACAAGCGATGCGGAACGTTCGGGTAGGCTATTGGAAGCCGTTACACAGGAAAATGTGAGTGAAGTGTTAAGAATTGTAATGAAAAATCGCAAAGTGAAGGTCCGTGAGATTGCAGAAATGACACAGATATCATCTGGAAGCGTATTAACAATCCTTCATGAAAAATTGAGCATGAAAAAGGTTTTTTCCAAGTGGGTGCCGCGATTGCTTTCAGTGGAACAAAAACAGCAACGAGTCGACGATTCAGAGAGCTGTTTCTCGCTATTTACTCGCAATAAAAAGGATTTCCTGCGTCGATACGTGACCATGGATGAAACATGGATACATCATTTCACTCCGGAGTCGAATCGGCAATCATCTGAGTGGCGCATAGTTGGCGAAAGCCGCCCAAAGCGTCCAAAAACGCATCAGTCTGCTAGCAAAGTCATGGCGTCTGTTTTTTGGGATACACATGGCGTGATTTTCATTGACTACCTGGAAAAAGGTAAATCGATCAACAGTGATTATCATATTGACTTGTTGGTACGTTTGAAGGAGGAGATCGCAGCAAAACGACCGCACATGAAGAAGAAAAAAATCCTTTTTCACCAAGACAATGCACCATGCCACAAGTCCATGAAAACAATGGCAAAATTGGACGAATTGGGCTTTGATTTGCTTACCTACCCCCCGTATTTGCCAAATTTAACCCCCAGCGACTACTGGCTCTTTGCTGATGTCAAAAAAATGCTCCAGGGAAAAAAATTTGGCTCGAATGAGGAGGTAATTGGCGAAACTGAAGCCTATTTTGAAGCAAAGGATAAATCCTTCTATAAACATGGTATAGAAATGTTGGAAAGGCGTTGGAAAGATTGTATCACTCTAAAAGGAGATTATATTGATGAATAAAAATGATTTTTGAAAAAAAATGTTGTTTTTGTTGTTAGTCTCAGGACTTATTAAACGATGTGTTATATATATATTCACGCACCAGCGCGTAAGGTAAATTAGGCTGGGAGTAGAAGGGGTTACGTATATTAGATCATTTATACACTTGCAGAAAATAAATATTATTTTTCTAATATATGATTATAAAAGCAAAATATAAAAAATATTAATTTATTAATTAATAAGTTTTTATAAGTTCATTAGAATGTCAAATTTAAATGTCTAAGATGTGAAAATATATTTAAAAGCATTAAGTAATTAGACAATACAAATTTAGTTTCAAATAAAAGTTATATAGAAAATTAATAACAAAAAAAAAAAAAAAAAAAATAATATCGATACAATAACTAAACTAAAATGCATTTCAAAATAAACTTCAATTGAATAATTGTTAAAAATAACTCGATAGTGTATCTTTTTAGGCGCTTAAAATATTAATAACGCCGGATGCAGTGAGAAATTTTATAAATAAATAAAAAAACCTTGTTATGTTAGAATCGGTGAATTAGTTACTATTTAAGTAACAATAAATTAACGGCTAATCTGATCTCTTCGTGATCGAGTATACGAGCTTCGAGAAAAAAAACAAAAACAGACGGGGCTTACGACTTTCAACTATACACCGATATGTGGCAATGTGTACGTTGCATGGCTACGCTTGTTTCTCCCCACCCTGCCACCAATTTTAGTTCTGCTCTTCTTATGGTTTCTCATTCGTAACATCTACAAATTTATTGAAACAATAAATAATTGTAGTAATGTTAGAACATTAATTAAAATTCAAATGTCTTCTTATGACGTATAAAATGGAAATTATTGTTTACATAAAAAATGCTTATAAAAAATTCATTTTAATTTTTTCAATTTCAATTTTTCTAATAATAATAACTTTAATGAAAGTTCTTTATGAGTGAATGATAAAAATATTTTAAATTTGGTTAAGGAAAAACAGATAAGCAAATAAATGTTTTTAGTTTGGCACAGTAAATTTTGATATTGCTCATGTATTGATGATAATGATTTTTTGTTTCAAACTGTAAATAAATTTATATAAAAATTAAAAATCTGCAATATATTAAAGGAGATTGAATATTTTAAAAAATATTTTATTTTCATAAAGTTTTCAATTAAAATATTTTACAGAAGGTAACATTGATAGTATTATCGAGTATTTCGGATAAAATTGTTTTTGACTTCATTTTATAAGTAATCATCTTTTCAAATTTTCTTTATTCCTAAAGGAAATATAGAAAATCAACATGATATACTTTTTAGAATCAGAATCCTATTTGAGTCACGTACTAGAAAATTATAAGCGTAAATCAGTTTTTGTTTTTCCAGTTTTTCATTAATCATGTCATAATATGACATTTGAATTTCAATTAATATTTGTAGATAAATCAATCATTTATTATTTTAATAAATATGAAGATTACATTGCCACATATCGGTGTATAATTGAAAGTTGTAAGCCACGTCTATTTTTGTTTTTTTTTTCTCGAGGCTCGTCTTACTCGATCGCGAAGAAATCTGATTAGCTGTTTATTGTTAATTAATTAGTAACTGGTTCATCGATTTTAACGTAACAAGGTTTTTTATTTGTAAAATTTCTCCCTACATCCGGCGTTATAAATATTTTAAGTGCCTACAAGGTCATGCTGTAGAGAATAAATTTACTCTTTCTTCTTAGTTAATACTAGTTACATTAATTAAAGATTATAAAATATTAGTAATATCAACCCTTTTCGGATGCATGTCTACTCTCAGCCACCAAAGCCTTTTTACCGTTTGGGTCATATGACATTGAAAATATGACATTAAAACATATTGTATAAACATATAAATAAAGTTGTCAAAAGAATTAATAAATCTCATATATTCTTAATAATCTTGCATGTTATATATCATTGCTTTTTCAACGGAAATTAATTCCGACCAGTACGATACCCATCTGCAAATTGAGTACGTCCAAAAAGGGTTAATTATAGTTCTTTAAAGAATATTTTTATGTCTAAAGGTTGACATTTTGATTATGATTTGGATTATATCGATATTTCGAAAAATAACATATTTTCTTAGAGCTTTAGATGATAGTTAAATAAATCTGAATTTTAAAAGTAAGAAAAAGAAAAAATACATCTATGTATCCTTAGTCTTTCTCTACGTTTTTTGTGTAGGCTCAGCTGCGAACATTTGCTTATCTATTTTCAGTATGCGGAGAGGGAGTAAGAATATCTCACTTTCGTAAAATTTTCCATGAATAGAAGGTTTATAAGAGAAAAATTTAAAAAAAATTTTGATTTTGCTTGTGGACGTAACAAAAACTTTAATGAAGTGAATGTAGTTGAAAATGTATAAACAACACAAGAATTTTAATTTTTTATATTTTCAACTACTTAAGGTTTTTTAGGAAAACATTTTTATTATAGAAGCAACAAAAATTATTTTATATGATTTAGATTTACAATAAAAAATATTCATACATCATGACAATATGAAATTTTGAAAGCAAGTATAAAATGTTTCTGGTTAATCCTAAATTAAACAATTTGTTAATTAATAAGATTTTTGTCAAATAATGCAACGTAAGTATACGCTAAAAAAGAAGATGATCATAACAAAACAAATTTAAAGATAAACAAAATTTTAAAAAGACCAACTAAAAATATAACGCTAGTAATTATATGAAAAAAAACTATTTATAAAAAGTAGAATGTTAGCAAGTACAAGTTGTTTTTATCTCATTTTTAACAAAATTACTCTTAAAAATGTTCAATCATCTAATTAGCAAATAATTTTGTATAATTTTAATTTGACCATAATTTAAAAATTGCTTTTTATTTTTTGCATCATTACATTATTTCAATTTTTATTAATTATTAGTACATTTACAAACTTAACCCATTAAGGGCCATACAAAATCCAGGCTTTATAGGATCCAATCAATCACGCCAAACGGGACTTTACTGAAAAATAAAATACCCATGTTCTTGTGTTTTTCATATCAATTGTTTTTTTGCGAAATTTTTCAAACAAATTAGTACGAAATAAAAAATTTCGAAAAACTAATCGTGACATTCGATTCTAAGGAAAAAATCATGAAAAAAAGCTTTGTAACATTTGTTTGTCAAAGCAACTCATTTTGCTATAAATTGTTCTAAACAATTTGAAGTCACTAGAACCCGTCATGAATCTTTAGCAGAAGAATACGATTCTAAAGAAACAGAAAATATTTTGTCTACAAACCTCCTTTTAGATACTTACGAGCAAATAAAAAATTGCTATACTCAAAATCAGAAATTCTTGGAGCCAGATCATGTCATCGATTGGAAAAAGGATGTTTTCATCATGAGAATAGTAATGGTAAGCATGATGCTTATACAAAAGCAATCGAACATTTGAAAAAAAAAAGTTAACGCGATTTATGTGGATTATTTTTTTCAGATTTAATGAAAAATCATATTGTTAAGGCCACTGTAGAATGTAAATACGATTTATCTATTATAAATTTAAATAAATTTTTAAAAGATACTAGTAATTTCAATTATAAATTCTAGAAAAAGTCAAAAAGATTATTATTCTACGAAATCATTGTTGCGTTGTTCTGTAGTATTAAATATTTTATCAAGAAATAAATTTATTGAAATAAAAAGAAAAATTACGGTTTTACAAAAACATGGATCGTAACGATGACGATAAAGTTTGGAAAGTTCGATCATTATATGATCTGTTTCGTCAAAACATAATGAGATTTGGATTCTTTGACAAAAATTTTTTAAGTTATAGTAAAATACTTTAGAAGATTTAAGATAAAACAATGTATAAGAAATAAACCCATCCAATGTATAAAATGTGGATTTATCACTCTAGTAATGACTACTTGTATAATTGTGATATACATATTGGTGTTTCAACAACTGACTCGAACGATCCGTTACGAAATGTCTGCTCGAGGTCACGGGTTAAAATTAAAATCTTACAACCATTGTAAGAAGCTTTTCCATTGAAAGACTTACCCAAATTTCATATTTTCTTTGACAGTTTCTTTACATAGCCAGAATTACTGATTCATTTGAAAAAGATTGGATTGCCTGCAACAGGCACTGTACGGCAAAACCACGGGAAGTATAAAGCTGAAATCCCAAAAAAATGTTCTAGGGGAACAACAATATCCGCAAATGAAAGTAATTCGCAAATAAATTACATTGCTGCGATGGATTCCAAGACTGTGTCAATTTTATCAGCAGGGTTTGGCGATGAACCAACAGATCGTATGCAAAGATGGCACGAACATTCGAAAAAAAATACTATTTCCACAAGCTTTTTCAGAATGCAAGAAAAATATGGGAGGAGTTAAACTCCATGATCAATTTGGTAACGCTGCCATTCCCTCGATTCGTAAAAATGGACATGGTGCCTTTTCATCCAGCTAATTCGAGTTTCAATTGCAAATGCGACAATATTTTACTGTCTGTCAAAAAAGTACCGGGAATTTTAAATTGAAACAACATTTTTACGTTTAATAATCAAAATTTATTGGGTCACCTTCAAAATAGGCTCCATTTGCTCCGATACATCTATGCCAACGGCACTTCCAATTATCGAAACATTTTTTATAGGCGCTTTCCCGGATGGCCTTCAACTCGCGCGCCGAATTTTGTTTTATGGTTTCAATCGACTAAAAACGGGTACCACGGAGCGGCAATTTAAGTTTTGGGAAGAGGAAGAAGTCCCAAGGAGTCAAATCCGGCGAATACGGTGGTTGTTCAAGCGTGTTTGTTGAGTTTTTGGCGAGAAAGTCGGTCACAATCGTAGCTCGGTGAGACGGCGCGTTATCGTCGTGCAAAATCCACGAGTTATTCGCCCACAAATTTGGCCGCTTCTTACAGATACGCTCACGCAAACGTTTCATAACGCCTAGGTTATACTCTTTGTTTACCGTCTGACCCTCTGGAACGAATTCGTAGTGCACCACGCCACGAATATCGAAGAAAACAATGTGCATCACCTTCACTTTTGAGCGGCTTTGGCGTGGTTTTTTCGGTTTCGGCTCGTGTTTTCCCACCCATTCCGATGCTTGCTGGCTTGTTTGCATATCGTACTCGTACACCCACGTTTCGTCATCAGTTATAATGCATTCCATGAATGCGGGATCAGAATTAGCGCGATCCAGCATGTCCGAAGCGACCTGTTCGCGATAGCGTTTTTCAAGAAAATTAAGCTCTTTTGGAACGAGTCTTGCGGCCACCTTTCTCATGCCCAAAATATCAATTAAAATCATACGTGTGGACTCGTGGGATATCTCAAGTTCATGTGCTATCTCTCCTAAGCTGGTATGACGGTTTTCAAGCACCATTTCCTTAATTTTATCGACGTTATCTGCGGTCGAAGCCGTCGATGGGCGTCCAGAACGAGGCAAGTCTTCGACGACTTCACGACCCTCCTTAAAGGCTTTGTACCACTCATACGCACGGGTTTTCAATAGTGCTTTATTACCAAAAGCCTTTTGCAACATTTTCAATGCATCGGCACACGAAATTTCATTTGCAAAACAAAATTTTAGACAAATTCTATGTTCAATGTAATCAGCCATTGTAAAAAATCGGCACGCACTATTGACATCGATTGACTTAACCAGCTACTGTAAACACACTCGTTGACAGATTCCGCTCAAACTTGGCATAGTCATTAAGGACAGTTGTACCAACTTAGAAAAAAAAATTTTACCTGCCTAAATTGCCCCGCCAGATTTAAATCGACAATTCCCGGTACTTTTTTGACAGAATGTATAACAAATTACATCCTGATGTAATAATCCTGATAAAATAATCAAATTGAAAAATAAAGAAAACACGGATATTTTATTTTTCAGTAAAGTTTAGCGTAGTTAGTCTTATCTTATATAGCCTGGATTTCGCATGGGCTTTCATGGGTTAATATAATAACATTTTTTTTAAAGATTGATATCATGAAAAATGTTTGAATAATACAATTGTTCTTTTGACAAATACAGTGTCACAGATTACAACATTTATAAAAACCTATATTTTATATTTTTCTTTAATTGATGCTTAAGCTATGGGTGCTTCGTGAAATTATTCTTAGAGCTTTCAGTAAAATTTAAAAATTTAACCAACAGAAAGTTGTGGAATCAAAAAATTTATCAAGAAAATGTTTTTCTAATAAGTTTCACATTATGCATATTGTATTAGGTGCGCAATTAAGTTCTCGCTGTTTTTCTTGATGAAAATGCAACTTCATTGTAATAAAATGGTTACAAATGAATCATTCAAAGTATTGCCCATCGTTAACTCATATAAATGGACTTAACATTAAATCAATTTTAATGTACTTTTTTAGCATTACAATTCAATTATTTTAAATAAAAAAAAAGGTAATCACTATAAATGCTTTGTTTGGCTAAACAATTAATGACAATTTTAATTTATTTTGAGGATTATTTATACTATTATTTTTAAAAAAAATCGATTTTTTTTATTATTCGTTTTAAAATGTTAAAGTAAGTAGATTTTAACGGGTCCGGCAACGTGAGGCCGTTTATAGGCGAAAAAATGACGCTCAACGTCCCTTGGCTTCAAATCATGAGCAACCCAAGTTCCCTGCTTTTGAATCATTCCCAACGCATGCAATCGTTTGGAAACGGCTTGGCGGGTAACTCCTAATACTGAAGCAAACTTATTTTCCGTTTAGCATGGATTTTTGTCGAGCAATGCCTCCAATTAAGCGTTTCCGAAAGTTTTTGGCCTTCCTTCACGCGGACAGTCGTCAATATCGAAATCACTGTCTTTGAAGCGAAAGAACCAATCACGGCACGTTGTTTCACTTACAAAGAAGGTATTTCAGGTGTACCTCAACGATTTTGTTGAAATTGTTATGTCGTAGAACATTAAAAAATATTTAAAACGCACTACTTTGGATCGGCCCATACGTATATTTAAGGGGCAAAAACCACCCCTAAAGTTCAACCTCAAAAACACATTTTTTTTTATTTCTCAAGAACTACTTGGAATTTCTCAATAAAACTAAGTGGATATTACTTGTTATTAAACTACACATATTTGTACAATATTTTTACTCATAAGGGTAGCAACCCCTTTTTGTTACAAATGGGAAACTATATTTTTTTACAGTTTCTTCGCTATGAAAATTCTGAAATTTATTGAATTTAAAAAAAAGTTATTGCATTATAAATAGAATTAAACAATAACATTGATGTGACCCGGGATTTTTTTTCAAAATCTCTTAACAAAGGTAAACTACCCCTAAAATCGTAATAGCTTTATTTCATTATTCTATTGACATATTGTGGTGTAGATAATTGCGTTACTATCAGAATTGAGTAATAAAGTTAAAGTAAGTCGAGTTTATCAAAAACAACTCTTGAAAGGGGGTTAATTTACCCTTACATTTAACCATTTGTGCCATACATTTTTCTTGTAGATATTTTAGGCTCAAAATTGGTACACTTCGGTTTTTAGGGTCGCTGATCACGAAAATGAAGTCAGAATTTTCAAATTTTTACATCCAATATGGCCGATCCAAGATGACGTATGAAAATTCACGAAAAAATATATTTTACTCGAAAACTCTAAATATTTGAATTTTTGAAAAATAATAACAGATTAACTGATTCGTAATCAGCGACCTCGAAAACCCTTATATACTAAATTTCATTCAAATCCAATAATAAACAGCCAGAAATGATCTTTCCCAAAAAAATTGCGTTTTTTTTTTATTTGCTTATAACAATTGTGGATTAAACAATATTGAATTTTTTACATTTAATTATTGTAAATGATACAAATTCGCTTATATTGAGTCAAAAACGTGGTTGAATAACTTTAAAAAATTGCACAGAATCGTATCACGCAAGATTAATAAATTTATTACGAAAAAAATACTAGAAGGGGCAGATTATTTACAGAAAAAAGGCTGACGAATTTGCAACAGAAATAAGACAAATAATTGACAAAAAAAGCATAGATTCAATTTATAACACTGATCAATCTGGTTTTCAAATCGAAATGCATTCCGATCGTACTTTAGCTGTTGAAGGAGAAAAACAACTCCAGTGCCTTGTAAAATCTGTGTCATCAAGTACCCACAGCTATACTATACAACCACTAACTTCAGGTAAGGGTAAACTAATGTTGCCATTATTTCTTGTATTAAAAGAAAAAAGTGGTGAGTTTAGACAAGTAGTAGAGGCGAATTTATTTAGACCTTCGAATGTTTATGTAAGTGCATCGAAATCAGGGAAACTCACTTCAGGTAATGATGAACTTGTTTTCTGTTTCATTTAATGTACTATTATAATTATAGCTTATAATAAAAATAATCAATGATAATATACAAAATAATGTATGAATAACAAGCTGTGATTAATTTCTAGATCACTTTAATGGCTGCGTGATATATATTTTCCGAATGCTGGCTCTTCAAGTGTTTTTGTTTACTTAATGCATGGAGCGGACACTATCCTACAGCAGTAGAAGAAACAAAACCTCCAAATAAACAAGTGGATATAAAAGTGATTCCAAAAGGTACCTCTCGCAAGATTCAGCCACTGGATGTATTCGGCTTCCGAGTGTAAAAAAATTATGTGAAATATTTCTCAGATGCTGTAATATTAATGAACAAAGATTTAAATTTACATGCACGAAATAATATAATAAAGTTGCAATCATTGGTGCATAACCAACTTACATCCCGACGCTATACAAATTTATTCAAGTACTCATGGTTTAGAAGTGGGTACATTGACAAACAACCCAATGCATTTGAAAATCCTGTTGATTTTGCATTCGGAGGAAAGTCTGACGTACACTGCGACATTAACAATAAGGAGTGTTCTAACGTTGCAGTCATAAGATGTGCGTGGTGTAAAAAATCTTTGTGAATAAAACATTTTTTTGAGGACTATCATTATTGTTCTGATTATAAACCATAAAAATGTGGCGTTACCAATATTTGCGTTCAAACATTATAACAAACACAACGTTCTCCTTTGAATGCTCTATTAAAATCGGTATAAAAGAAGATATTTCTTTAATTAAGATTTTCTTGTATTTATATAATCAAATAAATATAATGTTTAAAATTTGTACAAAATAAGGAATACAGACCTTTTAAATGGATATAATACAGATAAGATATCTTTTTAATAACAAATATTTTAAAATTAGTGGCGATTTCGTTAAAAAGTTCAAAATGCTTTTGAGACATTAAAAAAAATTTCAATCATTTTGTAATATTTATATCAAAAAAAGTTTTATTTTTTTATAAAAAAAATTTAGGGTATGATACCATAAAGGGTAAAATTTAGGTTTAAATATTTGATCTTAAAATAGCTGAAATTAGACGTTTTACTCTATTAAGGGACAACACCACTGTGACGGCTTCCAAAAATCGATTTTTTGAAAACCATCTAGAAAAATCTAAAATACATTTAAGAATAGAATGCCGTTGGTCCCAGGTCGAAAAAATAATTATTTTCGGAGATATTAAATATTTTGTGGAGCGGTGCAGCGCTCCGTGACAAACAAACTTCAAACTTTGAACGCGTCTTTCTCAAAACCACTTTTTTGGGTGCGGCACGCAGCATAACTCGAGCAATTTTTATTCGATCAACTTAAAATTTGGACTGCATCAATAAAACTAGATTATCTAAAGAAGTACATAGGATTTTTTCGATATTTCAATAAAAAAAAAAGTTATAGCCTTTTTTCGACGAGAAATTAGGCTCGAAAATCGACCTTAAATTTCAAAAGCGTGCCTATTTTTTAAAAATTAATATTTTTTCAAATCCCTATGTACTTCTCTTCAAAATATCATATTATTAATGAAAACACTCGGTATTTTTTTTCAGATCGACTTTGAAGACAGTTCTGCTGCGTGCCGCGGATCACTGCAGAGGCAACAGCACCTGAGCTTCTCCAGCGCCACCATGGGGCGTGAAAAATAAGAAAAAAATTTTTTATGTATCTTTAATAAACAAGAAACAAAACAAAAAAAAAATTTGGAATGTCTTTTTTTTCCACAAAAAAAAAAAATTCTTGAAAAACGGCAAAAAAACCAGGGGGTCACAGTGGTGTTGTCCCTTAAGAGATTCGTAGTAGTTTTGGAAAAATTAAAAAAAAAGATATTCGGGATTAAACGTGAGGGTGAATTATCCCTTTTCAACGGTTGTTTTTAAAAAATCTCGACTTACTTTTATTTTATTACTTAATTTTGATAGTAACGCAATGATCTACACCACGATATGCTAATAGGATAATGAAATAAAGCTCTATCGATTTTTGGGGTAGTTTTCTTTATTAGGTAGTTAAAGGATTTTATAAAAGAATCCCGGATCAAATTAATTCTATTACTTATTTTTATTTATGATACAATAATTTTTTTTATTGGGAGTGCAAATTAATTCGGTCCGTTTTTTTGCAGTCAAAAATGCATTTATTTCAAAATAAAAAAAATTAAAAGATCTATCAAAGTATCGTCCATCGCTAATTACTACTTTTACCACTTCTATGGCAATTTTTGAATTCTATCTCGAAAAAATTTCTCGTCTTTTGAGCTGATCCAAGTTAGGAGCCAATTCTGCAAAAGAAGTGAACCGATGACCTGCCAGATCGTGCTGCATCCCTCGGAACAACCAGTAATCAGAAGGACCAATGTCCAGAGAATACGGCGAGTGCGGCAAAATATGCCACTTGAGCATTTCCAAATATTTTTTCACAACTTTTCCGACATGACGCCAAGCATTGTCATGCAGAAAAATAACTTTGTCATGTCTTGCCTTGTATTCCGGCCGCTTTTCTCGTAATGCACGGCTCAAACGAATCAATTACAGCCTATACCGATCAGCCGTTATGGTATCGCCAGGTTGTAGCAGCACATAGTACACAACACCCTTTTGGTCCCCCCAGATACACAACATGATCTTCGAACCATGAATATTCAGCTTTGGTGTTGATGTTGAGGTCGATGGCAACGATTGACTGGGCATAGCGTAGTATTCTTTCTTCTTAGGGTTATCATAGAATATCCATTTTTCATCCCCAGTAACAATTCTATGTAAAAATCCCTTTCTTTGTTGTCTTTAAATCAGCTGCTCACAACAGAAAAATCGCCTGTCAATGTCTCTCGGTTTCAATTCATAAGGCACCCAATTGCCATGCTCTTGAATCATTCCCATGAGTTACTGCCAATGATTCTGCAAGCTCCTTTTGTGTTTGACTCGGATCTTCATCGAGTAATGTCTTCAACTTTTTGTCTTCGAATTTTTTTGGCTGTCCAGAGCGAGGCTTGTCTTCAACGCTGAAATCTCCATTCTTGAAACGTCGAAACCATTCCCTACAAGATTTATCAGTTAGAGCATTGTAAACTTTTACCATAAACTTCTACAAGCATTTGATGCGCTTCAGCTGCACTTTTCTTTCAATTAAAACAGAAAACTGAAACCTCCCGCAAATGTTGCTTGATTAACACAAAATTGGACGTATTTAATGCAGTTGAAAACAAGATTTTTTTATGAAACTCGAAGCGATATTAACTGAATATTATTGACAGATGTCTAACCACTCTAAAACTACCAACTTAGCTGTTACTATTAAATATTCATAATAGCCAGAGGCATCTTTTAAAAACGGACCGAACTAATTTGTACTCCCAATAAATTTTACAAATTTCAGAATTTTCGTAGCAAGAAAAATGTAAAAAGTATAGTTTCCCATTTATAACAAAAAGGAGTTGCTACCTTCATGAGTAAAAATATTGTACAAATATGTGTTGTTGAATAAAAAATAATAATCATTTGGTTTTATTCAGAAATTTAAAGTAGTTCTTAAGATATAAAAAAAATGTGTTTTTGAAAATGAACTTTAGAGGTGGTTTTTACCCCTTAAATAGGTGTATAGGTCGATCTAAAGCAGTGCGTTTTAAATATTTTTTAACGTTGTACAACATATCAAAATTTAAAAAGAATCGGTGAGATACACCTGAAATACCTTCCTTGTTAGAGCAGCATCTCCGTAAACGTTTTGGTGCTCCCGATGTGCTTCAGCCGCCGTTTTCTTCGAATAAAAAAAAAAAGCAACACTTTCTGCAAATGATGATTATTTGGCACAAAATGAGACATTTTCACATAACTAAAAGTATACGACTTCAAAACAAAATCACTAATGTGTCAAAGCGATTTGTTTACAATATGTCTAAGCTTACTTCATGACGTTTTGGATGTCGAAATCGACAAGCACTTACTGCTGGTGCCATCTATTGACAAACAGCGGGAACTTAGATGCGCACCTAATATTACATAACCAGTTAAATAATACGAATTTTTAATTTTAATAATAATCAATTAAATTATCTATTTACTATTTATTTGTAATAATTTCTGTAACCGAAACAAAATAATGAAAGTTTTCGATTACCAAAATTCAAATTTCAATTAATAGTCCAGTCGGATTAGACTTAAAAAGTATCGTTTCAAAAAAAAATTAAAGAAGGGAGTTTTATTCTTGAAAGTTGTTGAGGAGGGTGTCAGGATATTAGGGTAAGTGTTTGCGGCCACAGATTTTTCTCGATTTTTGTTTAAACAATGAAAGAATTTTCAAAAAACCGGTTTTTTGCTTATAACTTTTGAACCGTTATTGATATAAAAAAAATGTACGATACTTAATTGTAGGTATTAAAGATATCTATAAAGTAAGCTAAGTTGAGTTGGCATTAATTTATTTGTTTTCGTGCAAAACTGAAAAAATGCTCATTTAGGCCTTATTTACAATCTCATATAAATAAATAGTTTTTGCTTTTAAATAATCGTAATGCAGCTGAATTCGAAAATCTTTATACAATATACAAGTAGCATAAATCTTAACTTTATTAATTAGTTTTTGTAAAAATCTATTTGTTTATTAAAAATGCCTCTTCGTAAAATTTAATTTCTTTATCCTACAGACGTCTTACAGACTTTTTGAAAGTTTGTGCTATTTGTGAAGAGTTGTACTATAAAGTACATTAAAGAAAAAGTTGATTTTTTAATTTTAAATTGTTTAAAAACGACTTTGAAAATTATGTAATCTTAACAATTGATTTTAAGTGGTAAAATTTTTTCAAATTGAATCTACGCATCGATGATTAAATTGATACGATTTTTCTGCAAATTTCAAGCTATTTCTGGTAGCTTTACGATGCTCTGGAGCTGAGATAATTTTTCTTTTTTGAAAAATCATTGTTGCTTTGTTTATTAATATTAAGAGGTTGAATTTACAGGTAGTCTAGAGTAAAAGTTAAACAATCGTATCCGATATTTAAACAACAATTAATATAAATATTTAATTAAAGGTATGGAAATATTCGGTAGCGCGTTTTTAACGAAGATCGTCGCGCAAGCAAGAAAGTGGGGAGTGCAAGCGCTCTGCGCTCCAGTTACCTAGCTGAGTGCTAGCGCAGTTGCGCAACTGAAACTGATCACGCGTCTTATATTTTAAGAGGTTAGGCCACTCTAGAGGCCGAAAAAATAGGCTTTTTTAGGATTTCTTTTTCAGAAATACTACAAAATAAATCGAGATTCCAATAAAGAGTGATTATTATAAATATTAGTGACCGTATAAAAAAATTTTTTTGAAGCGATTAATTTCAAAATGGCGGCTGTGTAGCATGTATCTCAAAACTGCAAATTTTAAGTTGGCCGGAAACATAACTCAGATAATTTTCAACCGATTTACTTGAAATATTGAATGTATCTTGAAAAATACATTGTCTATGAAAGTACGAAGGATTTTTTTTTATTGCATAGTTCATTTGTTATTAACAATTATCAGATGATTTTTTAGGCAAATTTTTCACTTTCCACTTTAAAACTGCGCCATTTGGCTAAAAATTAATATATTGGAAAGAACCTGCGTACTTTTATATCAGTTATTATATAACATAAAAAAAAAAAAAAAAAATTGGCTTATTATAATTAAAAAATTACAGGAGCTGTTTGTCCGGCCGTGGACCCTGAAAAAACGAAGACGTCATCGGAAAAACGCTGCATAGCCGCCATTTTGAAATTACTTGCTTTAAGAAAATTTTACTATACGATTACTGATATGTATAATAAATACTCTTTATTGGAATCTCGATTTATTTTGTAGTATTTCTAAAAAAGAAATCCTAAAAAAGCCTATTTTTTCGGCTTCCAGAGTGGCCTAACCCCTTGAAATATAAGACGCGTGATCACTTTCAGTTGCGCAACTGCGCTAGTACTAAGCTAGGTAACTGTAGCGCAGAGCGCTTGCGCTCCCCACTTTCTTGCTTGCGCGACGATCTTCGTTAAAAACGCGCTACCGAATATTTCCATAACTTTAATTAAGTATTTATATTAATCGTTCAAATATTGGACACGATTGTTTAACTTTTATTCTAGGCTACCTGTAAATTTAAGCTCTTAATATTAATAAACAAAGCGACAATGATTTAAAAAAAAAAAAATTATCTCAGCTCCAGAGTATCGTAAAGCTACCATAAATAGCTTAAAATTTGCAGAAAAATCGTATAAATTAAATAATCGATGTGTAGATTTAATTAAAAAAAGTTTTACTACTTAAAATAAATTGTTAAGATTACATAATTTTTAAAGTCGTTTTTAAACTATTTAAAATTAAAAAATCAACTTTTCTTTTAATTTACGAGGGCGATTCAATAAGTACCCGTGTTAGAAATGAAGACACCATTTTTTCAAAAAATTTATTTTTATTTTTCAACATAGTCCCCTTTTAGAAAGATACACTTCTCCCAACGTTCCTGCCATTTTTTAACCCCTCCAAAAAATAGGATTTGTCAAACTCTCCAAAATACGCCTCTGTCTCGGCGATGACTTCCGCGTTTGAGCTAAAATTTTTTTCCTGCGAGTCATTTCTTCATGTTAGGGAACAAGAAAAAATCGCAGGGAGCCAGATCGGGTGAATACGGGGGGTGCGGCAGCAATTCATAACGCAATTCATGCAGTTTGGCGGCGACAACTCCGGATGAATGTGCTGGTGCGTTATCATGGTGAAACAGCACCTTCTTTTTCGCTAAATGCGGCCGTGTCTCCTTCAATTATTTGTCGAAGCGGTCCAATAACTCACTGTATATTGTCCAGTGATCTTTCTTCCTTTTTCTAAAAAATCCATGAAGATGACGCCGTGCACATCCCAAAAAATCGTCGCCATGACCTTTCCGGCCGATGGGACCGTCTTCGCCTTCTTTGGAGCAGATCCACCGGGAGAAATCCATTATTTTGATTGTTGCTTAGTTTCTGGTGTGTAATGATGAATCCAGGTTCCATCAACGATGACAACCCGACGCAAAAACACCTTCGGATCGCGCTTGAATTGCTCCAAACACTGCTTCGAAGTTAATAGCCGCATCCGCTTGTTGTCCACCGTGAGCAATCGCGGCACCCATCGGGCCGACAATTTTTTCATCGCCAACTTATCATGTAAAATATTAATTGCCGTTCCGGTTGACACACCTACGGCCTCTGCTACTTCGCGCACTTTCGTTCGTCGATCAGCGAGAATCATGTCGTAGACTTTTTGAATGATTTCCTCGGTAACCACGTCTGCCGGGCGTCCTGGTCGCTCCTCATCAAAAACAGATGTTCGCTCACGTTTAAATTCGTTGAACCAATATCTAACTGTGGTCATGGATGGCCAAGTGTCCCCATAAACAGCATTTAACTTTGCTTTTATCTCCTCGCATTTTTTTCCATCCAAAAACAAAAAGCGAATTACCGAACGATACTGCTCTTTTTCCATCTTAGCGAAAATCACGAAACACGTCTTACTCGAATGGCTGCCAAATCACAACTAACCTATCAATCAGTCTGAAATTTGTTTTACTGTCGTTTGATAGATGGCAGCACACGATAATAATACCAACTTTCCTCAGGAACGCCCTCTGTCGTCAAACACGGTACTTATTGAATCGCCCTTGTATTTTATAGTACAACTCTTTACAAGTAAAATAAACTTTTTAAAAAGTCTGTAAGACGTCTGAAGGGTAAAGAAATTAAATTTTTCTAAGAGGCATTTTTAATAAACAAATAGATTTTTAAAAACTAATTAATAAAGTTAACATTTATGCTACTTGTATATCATATAAAGATCTTCAAATTCAGCTGCATTACGATTATTTAAAAGCAAAAATTATTTATTTATATGAGATTGTAAAGAAGGCCTAAATGAGCAGTTTTTTGAGTTTTGCAAGAAAACAAATAAATCAATTTTAACTCAACTTAGCTTACTTTATAGATAATTTTAATACCTATATAATTAAGTATCATACATTTTTTTCATATCAACAACGGTTCAAAAGTTATAAGCAAAAAACCTGTTTTTCGTAAATTCTTTTATTGTTTAAACAAAAATTGACAAAAATCTGTGGCCGCAAACACTTACCCTAATATCCTGACACCCTCCCCAACAACTTTTAAGAATAAAACTCTCTCTTTTAATTTTTTTTGTAACGGTAATTTTTCAGTCTGATTCGACTGCATTATAAAAAAAGCTGAGAAATTTGTGAAAAAATTGTCAAGTATTTCGTTTTCCTTTATCTTTAGGTAGAAAAATAAACGTGTGTAATGAATTTACTAGATAAGCTTTTTTCTTTACTACAAGCATTATTTACTACAAGTTTATTTTTTTGTAGGTGGGGCATTTCCTCCTTTGTTTTCCTCTTACTAATTTTATTCTTAATTTTCTAATACAGGTTGAACCTGCGATTGGCGTTAGTAGCGCATCTAAAACGTGTAAGTTGACTGCTCTTAAATAACCAACATTGAAGATCATAAAACCACGATGTTAGTCAAGATTTCAGAAATCAAGACTCCCGTAGAACGGTCATTTATAGTACACGGCGAACTTTACAAATTTTGTAAAATATACATAGATATTCGACCACCAAACACGCTACTTGATCGATTTTTTTTTTTTCAACTTGAAAAGTGCACAAGACAGCTAATAGGTAAATACGAAATTCCAAATATGCCAAACATCATTGCTGATTTTTTTAATTTACCAAATGCAGATAAGTTTACACGATACATTTTTCTCAGCACGTCTGCAATTCTTCTTGTCAAGGGTGGTAAAGATATTTTAGATCTTAAGAGGCATAGTGAACGGCAATTAGACGAAGTCGCTAAAGGGTACGTAGCAGACTCGATACAAAATAAAAAAAAAAATAGCTAATCGAATCACAAACGCTACTTACTTTGTTTCGCTATCTAGTTTGCTTTCTAATCTTACACTTTTATTTATTTCAAAACCAATAATTTTTAAATTTTTGAATTTGGTACTAATTGATACAATTAATTAATGAAAAACGAAAAAATACAAATATGCAAAAAAATATAAGTAATTTTAAAAACATGGTAAAACTAATATTAAAAAATTTTTTATGTACAAATTAAATGTTTGTAAAATTTAAAAAATAATGTTTTTTAAATGAGATATAAAACAACTTTTACTTGATATATCGTAGTTGGTAGACATAAAACTCGATACGTTTAAAGTTATAAAAAAATATACCGGCGTATGGAACTTGGGTTGTTAGACGTTGAAAATCTTCGTCAGCTGTTGGGAGATGATGGCGCTGCAGAAGCGGTCTTATGGTCCCTATACTGATGGCTAGCACCATCTATAAGGAAATCCCGGTTTCATACTTCTACACCTGGTATATAAATAAGAATTTATTTATTGTACATTAAAGCTTGATTTTTTTTTTATAATTGAAGCTAATAAAACAATAAATTAACTGCTACATGAGGTCAAAATAGCAGCAAATTTATCAACTGATTTATTGAAATTTTTTGAAGCAGTGATAACACCAGCCAAACGTTTTTAATGTACAATATTATAAGACAATCTAATTTTAATCGAATTATATAGAAAGGCTTTTATAAATGATTCTAATTTTTAAAATTATGTTTAAATTTACAATTTTACTTCTACTATAAATTTAATAAAACAAAAAACTAATCAGATATTAATTCTAAAATATCACAAAATAATTTATTTAAAACTTTATCTTAACAAAATATATAGAAAATGAAATAGAAACAAATAAAATATTCCAATAAAGAATATTAACTTGTATCATCTTACATAACTTATTAGTTACAAATCTATATTGATTATTATGCTTTCAACTAACAAAATATTTTCTCATCTTCCTTTTTTTAATATTTTTAATTATACTACATTGAAAATCTTATAAATATTTTATTTTATGAGATAATTAAAAAATAGTATATACTAATAGTACATACTTTATTAAGTATTTTATTTATACAAAATTTAAACAATTTTTTAAAATTTATAATTTAGTCCATCAAAAAACTACATTTTATCAAATATTTACAATGTTTTATATTTTAAAACCTTATTATTTTTTTAAGTTGTTTAGAGTACGTACAACTTTTTCATTATTTCACAAATCGATTAAAATTTTTTTTTTTTCAAATTATTCTTTAAATTTGTCACGAATAGAACTTCGTTTTATTTTATCATATTTTGTGCGTATCGGATAGGCA
>OX465096.1:44955826-45122393 GCA_949987625.1 Chalcis sispes | reverse complement strand
ACTCTCTCTCACTCTCTCTCTTACTCCCTCTCACCCTCTCTCACTCTATCTCTCTGTCTTTCTCTTACTTTCTTTCACTCTCTTTCACTCCCTCCCATAATTTTGACTATAACTCTGTACATCTATATAAATCTCTAACACTATTTATATATATATATACTTTCCTTCACTTAACGTTTCTTGACATCGATACTTCCCACAATATTTTTTAGACCTGTTTGATTTTTTTACTTGTAATTAAAACTAATTTTCAGAAGCGTCAAAACTCAAATTCCCAGATGCCACGGACACTAACATGAAAAATATAATTTCTATATGGCTGTACAATGTCATAACGAGAATCAAACGTAATAACGCGTAAGTCTCAATGTTATAAAAGTTAATAATATAATGAAGACTCTTAAAGGGTTACCCCCAGTTGTAGCTCAACAAAAAAGGCCTTTTTCATGAATTTTTTTAAAGAAAACTACAAAACTTTTTTAAACGATTATTATATCATCTTAAAGAATACATCTTGAAGAACTTACAGTAATTATTTTATTGCAAAATATTACATTGTTAAGTGGCAAATGGCCGCCAATGAAATAGTGTTTTTATTTATACGGTTTGCGGTGACCAACATTGCGGCGAAGTGGATCATTTAAAACAAAAAATGTGGATAGATTTAGTTAAATATAAGTATAAACTAGTCTTTAATCAAAGGATTTAAAAAAATATTTATTTTTCACAAAATGGCGGACAGTCAAAGTTAATGGTTCGATTTTAACGAAAAAAAACGGCCGTTTTTTGGCTATAAAACGGCCATTTTTTTTCGAAACAAAAAATCGAACGATTAAAGACTACATTTTTATGTATTAAATAAGCCTGCAAAATTTCAAGAAGATCGGTTTATTAGTGTTCGAGTAATCTTGGTCACTGACTTCAGAAATGCCATTTCGAGAAAAACGCGTTTAAAGTTTTAATTGCCGGTTGTTTACACAACGGATTCTTCTCTTTCAACGCTCATATCTCAGTCAATTTTGTTCGGATCGACTTGAAATTTCTAGGTCATATTCTCAGATACTTATACTTCAAAAAAATGCAATTAACAAAAAATCGATTTTTTCAAAGTCGCAAGTGGGGGTAACCCGTTAAATAATAAATACTTTTTACTGTTACAGAACGTCAAACAGAACACCTTTAGTACTGATGACAACGATAATTAAACAAATTTTCAAACTAAAAAATAAAAAAATTTAGCTTACAAATTATTAAAATTATTATATTTAAATTAAAAGATTATTTTAATGTATTAATTTATATGTTATTGCTTTTTAATAAAATCTATATTTTATCAAAATTAAAATAAATTTTGAAACAAATACCCTCTATTTTTAAAAACTCAATATTTTTGTATGTCTTCATGAAAGGTATGTTACATTAATTCATAGACATTTAAAATACTTTGCTATAATTCTTACAAGGTTGTAATAATTTCAAAATCGGCAGTCTCATCTCTGTACAAAAGAAAAAAAACAATATAAAAAAATGTTGAATAGAACTTTAAATATAGTAACGACCAATCACCGAAATTAAACTTAAAATATATATGCGCGGCCTTCTAATCTTATTGAGATCTCTATTATTAAGACAAAGTTGAAACGTCTTGTCTGATTTATATACGATCACCAGCGTGCTACTGCATTCACTCACCGATCTCTTAATAATTCCTTCCTCAAGCATCCGCTTTAACTGCTCGTAGGCTACATTTAACACCGCAAGAGACGGTAAGGTTTTTACTTGAACGGTAACGTGCCTTAAACATCAATATGATGCTCAATTAGCATCGTAAACCCTAGTTTTTAGAAGGTGATGGTTAAATTTGATCGAGAAACTCCTTTACCTGATTTTCCTGATCTTAATTTCATGCTAAAATCCTAGCATACTATGTCATAATTCTTATTTGATTAGAATTGGGACTTGCATCGAATTTATGCCACTCTCCATGAGGCACTCTCCACTCATTCGCTTCATAATTAACGTCGATCTTTCACCTTCTACAAAAATCAACATCTGTCAAACACCTTCTCATTAACAAACAACTGCATCGCGTCCGCATTTATCAATGCGGAGTGTTCTGATCTAGAAAATTCTACCTCCCTCATTTATTTGCAACGCAAGTAGTTATTCCCTGAAGTTACGAACCGCTTCTCCTGGTCTGAATATTCTCCGAAGAGTACGCGAGAGAGTGCGCGAACTCCAGCTGTCGTAACAACCGACTAGTCCGGAAGTTCAGGGTTGTTCTGTAATAGATACATTTGTTATAAAACATGGAGCATGTTGATCGGACAATGGTTTGCTTAATTATAAATAACATTTTGTTGTTTTAAATATCGTTAGATTATTTGATGAAAAAATCGAAAAAAAGTTTGTCCTATGAAACGTGCGATTTATCTCGTGCGTCCGCCATGGTAAATATGTCAAAGTTACGTGGGATGAAAATTTATCACTAACGGTACAATGTTTTTCGTATTGCTTGATAATTATGCAAACAATGAAGTGTTGTGCTACAAGTCGGGTAATAGGGCTTTTTAATCCTCTGCTCTGAATATGTCAGTTCCACACTGTCTCTTTACTTATTACTATCTGTATGACAAATATACCAAGTGGTGTGTAACTTACTTTTTTGACCAAAAAATGGATTGTCCTACAAAAATCTTGATATTTATCTCTAGTCCTACAAAAAATGTTTTAAAATGTTGCAGTAATTGTTAATTTTCTCTTAACAGTTAATTCCAATTTTTAATTTAATACATTATTGTGTAAAAAAGTTTGGAATGTTTTATATAAATTATTATTTGAAATCAAAAGAGACATCACTTCTAATACTTCTAAAATGAAAAAATAACCCACCACTTAAGAAATTACAGATTGTTATTGATCACTAAAAGAAAGGTCCTGGGCTCCCGGACTAGACGGAAAGCTGCAGCGTTTGTAAGTTCGCGCATAATCCTGCTATAAACATTTTTCGTAAAGTTGAAGAAAGATTCTTTCCGATGTTTTAGAAATCTTCGTATAATCATTGCAGACACATTTCATGCAAGATTGTTGAAAGATTCTACGAAATCTCGCAAGAATATAACGAAGAATATTATTGCAATGTCTCTAAATTCGCGGATAATTCTTAATAATAATATTTTGTGAAGTTTGTACAAGGTTCTCGCAATATATCTTTGAAATTATCCCATGAAAATTGCAGAAATGTTCTTTGTACAATTTTTTGAATCCTTTAAAAAGATAAGTTGGAAAACAACACATAATCATTATAAAATAATCGCTCAAAAATTTTATTGAAAATAGATATATTGAAACCATTTCTGTATAATAATTATAAGAAGTGTAGTATTTTATTACGTACTAGTTTTGCAGTCGTAACGAAAAACAACACTTTTTATAATCATTATACATAAATTAATCCAATATATCTATTTTAAATAATATATTTAAGCGATTATTTTATAATGATTAAATGTTGTTTTCTATCATATCTTTTTGAAGAATTGAAAGAATTGCACAACGAAAATTTCTGCAATCTTTATGAAATAATTTCAAAAATATTGCAAGAAACCTTGTAGAAACTTTACAAAAAATATTATTATTAAGAATTATGCGCGAACTTGAAAACATTGCAACAATATTTTATGTAATATTTTCACGGTGTTTCATAGAACGTTGCAAAAATCTTCCATAAAATGTTTTCTCAATATTTTTGTCAATCTTTTAAAAACATAGCATAAAATCTTTCCTCATCTTTTCGGAAAATGTTTATACAAGGATTATGCGCGGGCGTACGAACATCACAAACATATTTTTCGTAAGATTTTTGTGAGGTTTCGTAGAACCTTTCAAAAATTCTGCAAGAAATGTTTCTGCAATATTTCTGTAAATCTTTTAAAATCATAGCGTAAAATCTTCCCTCGTCTTTACAAAAAATGTTTATATGAGGATTATGCGCGGTCATGGGAACATCACAATCATATTTTTCGTAAGTTTTTTGAGAGGTTTCATAAAACATTGCAAAAATACTGCAAGAAATGTTTCTGCAATATTTCTGTGAATCTTTTAAAAACATATCGTAAAATCTTTCCTCATCTTTACGGGAAATGTTTATACGAGAATTATGCGTGGACATAGATACATCACAGAAACATTTTTCGAAAGATTTTTGCAAGGTTTCATAAAAGGTTTGAAACCTCTCAAAAATCTTTCGCGTTATGTAAGACGTTTTAATTTTTTCATTGATTTATTTTCTAGTTTTGAAAAAATAATCTTTTCTTAACAAATAGAACAGTAGTAATGATAGGTAACATATGAGAAGAAAAAAATTTGGCCTACACGTGTTTGGATAAATTAAGACTTGAAAACTGAGGACCAGCGCAAAATTGGAACATCGAAGTAACATAAGAACAGCCTGATTAGAAATATTACTATAAAACGCAAAGCAAAAGCAGTGCACATTAAAATTATGTCACGTATAGTGAGTATAGAAGTATCAAACATTATTTTATCGAAATAACTAGCAGATTATTTACTTTCAGTATTGCTACTAATCCTTTCACTGTTATCAAAGGAATTATTGAAGCTATTTGAATAAACTGATTCGTTGGTATTGAGTACCTTCGGAGTTAAAATATTTATCACCAAGTGCGTCAGAACTACAGTCTGTCAAGTAAGAGCGTGGTCGTGTTAATTTATGAAAAAATTTATTCAATGAAACTTTCATATTTATATGTACATTGTACACATTAGAAACAATGATGCAATTCGGTCAATAATGTGTCCAGTCACCACCGGCGTCGATAATTGCCTGGCATCTCCGAGGCATGCTTTCTACTAATTTGACGGCGTATTCTAGAGGCAAGGATCTCCAGATCCGACGATTTTCGTAAGACAACTGCTTCAAAGTATATGTGCGTCTTCCACGAAGCTTCCGTTTAATATATGCCCACACATTATCAATAGGGTTTGCATCGGGCGACTGCGACGGCCAATCCAATGTAACGATGCCAGATTAAGACAGAGCTTGCTGCGGTGTTTAGGATCGTTGTCCTCCTGCAGAATCCAATCTTCATTTTTTGTGATGAACCATCGTTTGGCAGATGGCAGTGAAGCCATTTTGTAGATTTTTATCATTTTCTCGGCATTTAGGTTGTCAGTAAAGAGGTGCAAAGTGCCGAATCCCTGCTTTGAGAAGCAGCCCCAAAGATGCACCTTTATTCCATGTTTTACGGTCCGCTGAACAAGCCTATTGGTGGAAGTTGACCAGGCTCGCGTGAGGACAGAAAGTGCCCATATAGAACATTTGTCAGTAAAAATGACATTTTCAAAATCTCTATCAATATTCTCATGCGCCCAAGCGAGTCGCTTTGTCACATGTTTTTCAGTCAACAGAGGCTTCTTCATTGTGTTGCGCCATTTCAGATGATGAGTACGAAGATGGGTTCGGATAGTTTCGTAGGATATATCTAAACCTTTTGCCATTAATTTTGCTTGTCCTTGCCGCAGTGTTAAAGCAGGATTCCGCGAAAACAGATTCACTATTCTTTTTTCATCTTTTTTGTTCACTTTTCCTATCGAGCCACGTTCTGGTAAATCATCGACATTTTTAGCCACTTTATATCGCTGTATCCACTTCTGTACAAATGCCTTCGACTTTCTCATATATTTAGCAGCCGCTGATCGCGACATTTTGGGACCTTTCGGGTGGATGCAAAGGAACACAGCCTCGTAGCGCGACGCGTACTTAGCACTCATGGCGTTTAACGTGATTCTCTTCCAAAAGATCAACGACAACTGAATCTTTGTTGACAATGCATCAAGGACAAAGCTTCCCTCTATTGGCTCGCGAAAGAATTAGAGCGAAATCTTTGATTACCTGTCGATGAAGTCGACCACGCTCTTACTTGACAGACTGTATAGCAGTGTTCTTCGTTTAATGTATTTTCACGTTGTACATCAAACTCTTTGTGTTCATTTCTTATATTAAAAGATTCCATTTCTGAATTTATGCTTGAATTTTCAAGAGTAAGATTGTCGAAGAAGTCTTCGTTATTTTCATCAGCTTGCGGTATATAAGAATTTTTGAAACACCTAAAACATAAACCTTAGACTATGTAGAACTTAACAGAATAATTAGAAATTTGTAATATTTATTAATATAAAAATTCAAGTTATATATCGTATTTCAATTTGGAAACAGTAAATTATTTTGACTGTTACAAATAGAATTATATTTCTGTTCCGTTCCTTTGCATACTTGATCCAGTTTACTATCCTTATACTAAAATTGTTTATATCGTTTATTCTTCATTTCATCAGAAATACTACTTGAAGTTGTTAACAATAAACTATCATTACTATTGCGTTCATTACTAAAGCGACTATGTCTTGTAGAACTGGTTTAAAAGAGTTATTCAAATTATAAAGTTAATTGTCTGTTTTCTAAGTATAAGTAACCGTGCAGCTGGATGAATGTGAAATCATATACGAAATGTTTGCGAATCTTTCTTTAAAGCGTTTCAATATAAAAATCTTTATAATAAAATATTATAATGATTTCTTATGAGTAACATTCCAGACAGAACGGAAGCTTCAAATAAAACTTTTAAAGAAATATTCCAGTGTAAGCTTCCCGTAATCTTATTGTAAATTAAATGTAACATTCAGTAATATTACATACAAAGATTCAAAGTAAGCTTTCTACAATGTTTATGTATTGGGAGTACAAATCAATTCGGTCCGTTTTTTTGCGGTCAAAAATGCATTTATTTCAAAATAAAAAGAATTAAAAGATTAATCGAAGTATCATCCATCGTTAGTTACTACTTTTTCTCACCTCTCAGACAGTTTTCGAATTCCATCTCGAAAAAATGTCTCGTTTTCTGAGGTGATCCAAGTTAGCAGCCAATTTTCGATTTCTGCGAAAAAAGTGAACCGATGACCTGCCAGATCGTGCTGCATCCCTCGGAACAACCAGTAATAAGAAGGAGCAATGGCCGGAGAATACGGCGGGCGCGGAAAAATATCCCACTTGGGCGTTGTCAAATATGTTCTCACGACTTTTGCGACATGAGGCCGAGCGTTGTCATGCAGAAAAATAATTTTGTCATGTCTTTTGTAACGTCGGTGGCGACGATTCAAAAAATAACGGGGACTGCTTTTCGCCTTTATGAGCCTAAGTACTGAAACTTATGAGCTCGGGACGGCAAAGGAATTAAATTTGCGAGAATTTTAGAAAAAAGTCATGAATATCGGGAATGGACAACAGTATAGGCCGACGTTGGCTTATATGCTGCCCTGGAAAAGGACCTACTAAGTGTTTCGAGGATAGAGATATTTAGCCGATTCTGGCTAATACTATCTCTTCGGAAGTAGAAAAGAAAAATACAAGATCTTAGAAAAACTTACTCTCAATTGAGTGTAAAGTAGGTAGAAAAAAAGGAAAATATTCTCTCTCTCTATCTCTCTCTTCCTTGCTTCCTTCAGTGTTTCCTTAGTAGTATTTTGCGTAGTAGTGTAACTTGTTCCTTAGTAATGTAACTTGTTCCCTCGAGTGCTGTCTAAGGTCTGCTCATGTAAATGATGCGTAGTAATGTATCCCTTGAGTGCTACCTGAGGTCTGCTGCTTGGTAATCATTTTGTGCCGTATTTAAATGCGTTGGAGAAGCTACTTAGCAAATTCCTTCTTTGGCCGGGAAATTCGGGGAGAGGCCAAGTTTTTCGGACCCCCTCTTCCTGGCGGGCTTTTCGATTAAAGAGAGGGAGAGTGAGAATCAGAAAAATGATCCATTTTTGCGGGATTTTCACATAGGTTTATTATTTACTATTTACAATAAAATTATGTTAATTTAAATTGTACAATCGTGTTCTATTTAAAATTTAACGCATTTTATAGAAAGAATGAAGTTTTTTGTTGCATTTTGAGTGTTTAATTTATATAGTGATTTTTAAATAAAAAATGATTATTTAAATAATAAAAAAAAGATTGCTACTATGGATACGAATGATATCCTTAGGTTAGTGAGAAGGAAATAAAAGTAAGATAATAACTTAAATAATCATTTTTAATTAATTTTCATCATTCGTTAAGGACTGTTGGAGGAGTACTTGTTTGATTATCTTTATTTTCAAAAAGTTATTAAGTAAATATTTGCTAGTATGATTGTAAATTTATATTGAAATTTCTACTATTAATAATCATTTTGATTACAAAATGTAATTATTAATGCAATTTCTTTTTGTACAGTTTTGCTTATAAAAATAAAATAATGTAGCTGGTCGCGGACTATTACTTTATTCTATCAAATAGTGAAATAGTAATAATTAGGATCGTTGAATTGTCGCTGAAGTTAAAAATTAAACTAGAGGAATTAATAACAGTTGAGCGTTGGCCTATTGCAGTTAATTTAAATTAATTACTTATTTTAATTCGTTTAATGAATAAAAAAATTTTTATTTAATTAATTATTTATTTATTTAAAAAAAAAATTATTTGGAGTGTATTACAAGAATTCAGGACATTCCAGATTATTACACGATGTTCAAAATTAGGCTATAAGAAAGACTACCTTGCGAGAATTTGTATGTCGAATGTCAATGAAATTTGTATTGACCGACTTTGCGATCTAGTTATTTTCTCATTTAGAAGGAAGTATTTTATTTTATGATGACATGTGTACGATTGTTTGTAAAAATCGCATCGTAGTGAAACTGAGTTTAACGAGAGCGGCTATTCAACTCTCGGTTTAAGCTTAGGTTGAGTTTCCCAATGGTTTACGTCAGTGGAGCGTGCGTCGAGTAGGTTGTAGAGGGGATTATTGTGTTAGGAAAGACAGTAAAGAACTTTTCGGCTGACAAAATACAAAAAAATAACGGAGGTCATGCACCGTTACAATTGTTTATAAACCTTAAGCGTTATGATTTTAACAGTTTGTTTATGTAACGTCGGTAAACGACCTCCGTTTTTTTTTTCTGTGTCAGCCGATAAGTTTTCTCTCTGTTTTTTTTTTTGCCCTTGCCGGTTAGCGAGAAGGCGCTTCGATCTCAGCGACCGCTTGCATCAAACTATAGTAAATTTTTCCTCCAATGAAAATTTTTCCCTCAAAAACCTACGCGCGGGCTATTGACACATACCAATGTGGAAGATACCCTAAGCGTGGGCCAAGAGTTTACGAGTTTTCCCAGAACGGTAGAAAAAATGGTACATGCACTTGAGTCTAATGAAAGGACAGTAGGCCAAACACGTGCACGTCAACTAGGCGCCGAAAAACATAAAACTGTCCCATAAACACCGTTTTTTCTACCCGTAGTTTTCCTATCTAAAATACGTATTTTCTTTTTTTTGAACTTTCTCTGCGTAATACAATTATAACGTTATGCAATATTATTAAATTGTTTTATTATCGCAAATTATAACCTTAACTTTCGCTTACCGATACACTGTACAGGTAGCGTAATAAAACAATAAATAGGTCACTAGGAAGACCTCAGTAAATTAATTAAATAATTGTTTTAAACTAGCAAAATATTGAGTAATATTCAACCAAAATAAAAGGTGCAGTGTTTAATGAAAAGCATAAAAACTGCGATTTCCAAAAATATCTCACAAGATATATATTTTATACAAAATAAAATTCAGTAATAATAATATAAATCCGGAAAGGAAAAACATAGAAATAAAATACAAAATATTAAATAAAATTGCTTATTGAAATTGTTAATATATATCGTATTAAAATTCAAATTTTATAAATAATTTAAAATTCAAAAAAGTAAGTTTTAACAGTTATATAATTTATTTCACCAAAATACAACAAACTCCTGCTTCTTGTATAATTTACGACAGATTTACATTCTTAATATTATAAAATGCTAACTAGCTTTTTAAATAAAATTGAACATGTATATCCAAAAAAAAAACACAACTGCTGTCTTCAAGTTTAATTGAATTTTACTTTAAAATAATGCAGCCGATTTTTCTTTCAAAGTATATACATATAAAAAGATATATAAATAAAAAAAATTTTATAAAAATATCTACAATAATAAATCTCCTAATAACAAGTATTACAAACGGCCTGACTATGCTCTTTTACAATTAAAATGTTAAATAAAATACATATAATCTTTCTATTTTTTTTTGTTTTCTCGAAATAAAAAAATAAAAAAAAACATGTAATAATTTTCTCTGCGTGTTTTCTTATTTGTAAACTATAAGTTTCATTTAATAATTTTAAACTATAAATAAAATCGTTCTTTCCGAAACTAACCATTTAATGTTAAATTAAAGTTTACTAAATACAAGCGTTAGGATTTAAGTTTACTATCTTAATATACCGATATTTTATGCGTTATATATTTTTTATATATATCAATATTATGAGCACTTTCTTTTTCTCTCAAATACGTTTATTCGAGAATCATACGATTAATATAAAATTTTTTGTTAAAATTAACATTACGAATAAGCATATAAACATTATAAATTTCTTTTACTAACAACTAGCATTAACGAAAATGTTATATTTTTATAAAAGCTATTTCTCGCGTTTTTCTGTATATTTCTATAAAAATTATAATTCTTAAATACTAAATAACACCTAAGATTTCTGTTTTTTACATTAATCTTTGAATGTAAAATTTTATACGAAAATGTTGAGATATAATTAAAATTGAAACTCGTAATAAGAATATATTTTTTTTTTGTTTGCTCTTAAGCTAAAAGAGTATTAGGGTTTAAATTTATATTAGAATTAATAATTCTAAAACTATTTTGGGATTATATTTTAGAATTTACTAGTTAAAATTTTTTATATTTTGGCAATAATTATGTTTAAAAAATTGTTTTAAATTTTATTTTAAAATTAATAATTAAGATTATGTTCAGAGTTAAGCGATAATATTTAAATTATAAGTCGGCTCTAGAATTGTCTTGTAACGTCGGTGCATGACCTCCGTTTTTTTTGTGTTTTGTCAGCCGAAAAGTTCTCTACTAACACAATAATCCCCTCCACAACCTACTCGACGCACTCTCCACTGACGTAGACCATTGGGAAACTCAACCTAAGCTTAAACCGAGAGTTGAATAGCCGCTCTCGTTAAACTCAGTTTTACTACGATGCAATTTTTACAGACAATTGCACACATGTCATAATAAAATAAAATTCTTCCTTGTAAGTGAGGAAATAACTAAATCGCTAAGTCAGTCTATACAAATTTCATTGACCTTCGACACACAAATTCATGCAAGGTAGTCTTTCTTATAGCGTAATTTAGAACATTGCGCAATCATCTGGAATGTCATGAATTCTTGTAATACACTCAAAATAATTTTTTTTATAATTAATTAGATAAAAATAAGTAATTAATTAAATGAATTAAAAGAAATAATTAATTTAAATTAACCATTCAACGATCCTAATTATTACTATTTCACTAGAATAGAATGATAATCCGCGACCAGCAATTTTATTTTATAAACCAAATTGTACAAAAAGAAATAGTATTAATAATTACATTTTGTAATCAAAATTATTATTAATAATAGAAATTTCAATATAGATCTACAATCATTTATTTATTAATTTTTTAAAACAAGTACTCCTCCGCAACAGTCCATTAATTAAAAATTATAACTTTTAAAGAATGACTATTTAAAAATATCATTATCTTCTCCTTTGTAATAATAAAACACTCATAGCAATCTTTTCTCTATTATTAAAATACTCATTCATAACCTAATTATGTAAAATACGACGAAAAACTTCGTTCTGTTGTAATACGCGTTAAACCTTAAATACAATTTATATTAACATAATTTTATTGTATATGTAAGAACTCTGTAGAAATGGTTCATCTCTCTCTCTCTAACTCTCTCTCTCTCCCTAACCGAGAAACCGCCCGGAGGGGGGGGGGGCCTGAAAAACTCGACCTCTCCTCGAATTTCCCGGTCAAAGAAGGAATTTGCTGAGTAGCTTCTCCAACGCAGTTAAGTATGGCACCAAATGATCACCAAGCAGCAGACCTCAGGCAGCACTTGAGGACCCACGTACTACGCAAAACATTACTACGAAAATATTACTACGAGGAACATTACTAAGGAACAAGTTACACTACTAAAAGCAAACAAGGTATTATCACTACAAGCAGATCTTAAGCAACTACAAGGAAATTACTAGGAAGCCAACCAGCTACGCCAAACAGACTATTTAATTTTATAAATAAGAAGAAGAAGACGACGAGAAGTCAACCACAGCAAGAGAGAGAGAGAGAGAAAGAGAGAGAGGACTGGACACCACTGCCTAATACCTTCAATAAAGAGAGTGAGTTTTAATTTTAAAATTGCTTTACATATTCTTTTCTACACATCTATCTCAATCCTCCAACAGAGTTTTTGGCCGAAAAGCGGCCGATTATTCTGAACCTGAGTAACTTTGGTAGGATCTCATCTAGAGTAGGGCTCGAGCCTGCTTCCGATTTAGGAAGAGAGGCTCTTGCAACTGCTTAATCCTGCAAAAGGCAACTCGCCTCCAAAACAGCCCTTCGCGATAAACAGCGAGCCCATAAAAAAGGATTCTTCTACGCGAGCGAAGAGGCTGCGAAACCAGAGCTGAAAAGAATGGAGGACACAAGATACGAGGCACGGATAAACAGGTCAGCAGTATGCCGCTTTTGTAAAAAACCTAGACACTCAGAAGAAATCTGTTTTCTCAAAGCGAAAACCTGCCAAATTTGCGCAAAGCCAGGACATACTGCCAATTTCTGCAACAATGACACTGAATGCCAAATATGTGGGCAAAGAGAACATACTGCAGTACAGTGTAATAAGAACAGACGCGCAATTGACACCTGTCAACTATGCAACAAGCCAGGACACTCAGCATTGAATTGCTTTAAACGCACCAACAATACGCCTAGAACAGAGTTGCGGTGCTATAAATGCGACATGCCCGGCCATACTGCAGCAGTCTGCCGACAACAAAGACCCACCAATGTGACCAATGTACCAATCTGCAGCTATTGTCATATAAAAGGGCACGCGGTCACCGAGTGCAGAAAAAAGAGATATAACCAGGCAAAAAACGAGAGGAGTCTCCTACAACAGAGCGCCATCAGGGAGGCCCCGCGAACTCAATTGCGCTCAGCTCTCCCAATAGAACTGGAAGATTTCAGTGGAGAGTTAATGCCATAAAAACTTGTAAAACTGTACCGTTCGTAAGCCTCAGCTTCCTCCAAAATAGGTTCCCCAGCACCCTCATGATCGATACAGGATCAGAGGTTAGTGTATTAAAAGCACGCGTCTTGCCGGATTACAAATATCTCAAGACCTTAGACGAATTTACACTACAAGGCTTGGGAGGCAAAACCGAGCAAGGCTTGGGGAAATCAAAGGTAAGGATCAGAGAAACAATAATCGAATTTATCATAGTACATAATAATTTTCCGATCCCTTTTGACGAAGTATTAGGAGGGAATTTTTTCAAAACCACTAAAGCAAAATTGAACTTCGGAGACGATACAATACTAGCACACGATAAACGCATTAAAATACTCTGGAAAGATAAAGATTACCCGCACCTGATCAAAAACTTGCACAATATCACGAGCGGAACAAAAACTGGACTACCTTAGTTAAAATACTAAATCCACCGACCTTCACGGAAAAGCAACTGTTGATCGACTCGGGATCCGAGATAAACCTTATAAAATCAAGCCTAATTCCACCTGAAGAAGAAATTGATACGACAGAGAAATACAATTTGAGAGGGATTGGAAAAAAAATCATACCTACTCGGGGAACGATAGGGATCTCATTGCTAGGAAGTACGATAAAATTCAACGTCATAAAAGACGACGTGTATATCCCAGTAAAAGGAATATTAGGCTGTGATTTTCTGCGCGAGAACAAAGTACACCTTGACTATCCCAACCGCACGATGACATGGAACGGAAAAACGCAATCCTTCGGGATTGGAAACTCACTCGACAACATAGATAACAAAGAGGGGAATATTTTAGAAATCGTAAAAGACGAAGATCGCGATAGTAATGCAGCTACGAGGAACAGTTATCTTACTTCAGAAAACGAACTTGCTATCGATTTAGACTATCAACTTGAGTCAACCGCTGACTTTGGAGACCCTAGGTCTCGCGAAGATCCCGAACTCAAAGAAACCATTGAAGATCACCTACGTATGGACTACCTGGATGAACAAGAGAAAGCATATGTCACCGAATTAGTAAAGAACAATAGAGACACGTTTTACCTACCTGGAGACAATCTCCCGGGTACAGATCTTATTACGCACAAAATCCCAACAACTGACGACAACCCCGTCCACGCTAAGCAGTATCGCTTTCCGCATTCGTTGAAAGACGAAATAAACCGACAGGTGAATGATCTACTAAAGGCAGGAATCATAAAAAACTCCAATTCACCCCACAACGTCCCGGTTTAGGCCGTACCCAAGAAACCAGACTCACAAGGCCGCCCTGAATGGCGCATGGTAATAGATTTTCGAGCCTTGAACGAAAAAACAATAGGCGATTCGTATCCATTTCCTAATATCGAAGAGATATTCGATCAAGTAGGACCAGCCAAATACTATACAGTGCTCGACTTAGCGTCAGGATTCCACCAGATAAAGATGGACCCGAAAGACGCACACAAGACGGCTTTTAGCACACCATTCGGCCATTATGAATTTGTACGAATGCCGTTTGGATTAAAAAACGCGCCCGCCACCTTCCAACGACTAATGGATAAACTCTTAAAGGGATTACAAGGCGTAAGTCTCTTCGTTTATCTTGATGACATTGTTATTTACGCAAACAGCATAGAGGAACACGACTCAAAAATTACAGCTTTAATGCAACGCTTGAAACGAGCAGGATTGAAACGGCAAACCGATAAATGCGAGTTTTTAAGACGCGAAGTCACATATCTTGGCCACATGCTTAGCGGGGAAGGATTGCACCCCGACCCGAAGAAATTGAAGGCCGTAAAGAACTTTCCTCGGCCCAAAAATATGAAAAATGTCCGTCAGTTCCTCGGACTAGCAGGATATTATCGTCGTTTTATCAAGGGATTTGCATACATCTCAAAACCCCTGACTAAATTACTGAAGAAAGAGACACCATTCGAATGGAACGAAAGAACAGAAAAATCTTTCAACTCGTTAAAAGATATGTTGTGTACTGCCCCCGTGTTACAATTCCCAAATCTTTCACAACCTTTCATAATTACGACGGATGCCTCAGGCTACGCAGTAGGAGGAGTCCTAGAATTGTCTTGTAACGTCGGTGCATGACCTCCGTTTTTTTGTGTTTTGTCAGCCGAAAAGTTCGCTACTAACACAATAATCTCCTCCACAACCTACTCGACGCACTCTCCACTGACGTAGACCATTGGGAAACTCAACCTAAGCTTAAACCGAGAGTTGAATAGCCGCTCTCGTTAAACTCAGTTTTACTACGATGCAATTTTTACAGACAATTGCACACATGTCATAATAAAATAAAATTCTTTCTTGTAAGTGAGGAAATAACTAAATCGCTAAGTCAGTCGATACAAATGTCATTGACCTTCGACACACAAATTCATGCAAGGTAGTCTTTCTTATAGCGTAATTTAGAACATTGCGCAATCATCTGGAATGTCATGAATTCTTGTAATACACTCAAAATAATTTTTTTTATAATTAATTAGATAAAAATAAGTAATTAATTAAATGAATTAAAAGAAATAATTAATTTAAATTAACCATTCAACGATCCTAATTATTACTATTTCACTAGAATAGAATGATAATCCGCGACCAGCAATTTTATTTTATAAACCAAATTGTACAAAAAGAAATAGTATTAATAATTACATTTTGTAATCAAAATTATTATTAATAATAGAAATTTCAATATAGATCTACAATCATTTATTTAATAATTTTTTAAAACAAGTACTCCTCCGCAACAGTCCATTAATTAAAAATTATAGCTTTTAAAGAATGACTATTTAAAAATATCATTATCTTCTCCTTTGTAATAATAAAACACTCATAGCAATCTTTTCTCTATTATTAAAATACTCATTCATAACCTAATTATGTAAAATACGACGAAAAACTTTGTTCTGTTGTAATACGCGTTAAACCTTAAATACAATTTACATTAACGTAATTTTATTGTAAGAACTCTGTAAAAATGGTTCATCTCTCTCTCTAACTCTCTTTCTCTAACCGAGAAACCGCCCGGAAGAGGGGGGCCTAAAAAACTCGGCCTCTCCCCGAATTTCCCGGTCAAAGAAGGAATTTGCTGAGTAGCTTCTGAGAACTCTCACGATTATCTTCTGCCAACCCGAGCCCATAAGCTTCACTGCTTAGGCTCAAAAACGGCAAAAATTGCAGTATTGACTAAAATCAGTCAAGAAGTAGCGCTACCGACGTTACAGTCTAGATTTTATGTAATAATAATGTAAATTCGAAATCGAATTATATCTTAAACGCAAAGTTAAAATTATTCAAATAAAATTCATCAAATAAACTATCACTATGATATTTTGTTTAAAACTTATTTTGTATTAATTCAGCAAAAAATAACAATTATCATAATTATTCATTAAACTACAGACAATTATAAAAACATGTATTTAAGTTAAACTCTTTGCGAAAAAATGGAAATTATATAGTTGCTAACATAACAGAAAAAAACTTAAACATTATAATACAAATAAAACCTTTTTTTTTTATAACAAAAGTAAATAATATACCAAAAATGAATTAACTAATTGTAATTATTGTTAGAATTAAGCTACGAAATCGATTCTTTTTCGTAGCCTAGTTCAAATTTTACGTAGATTATTATTATAAAATGAATATTTATAAACCATTAATAATAATATTAGTTTTAAGTTATTATACGATTTTGTATAAGTGGACAGTCTCCTCTCAATCTCTCTCTCTCCAACTTCAAGACGACACACCCTCGCAGAGGCTTTCCACGCCCTCTTAGAGAGGCCCTCCGAGGAAAAGGGGGCCCGAAAAACTTGCCCTCTCCAGAAATTTTCCGAAAAAAGGATTCGTTCGGCGTGACTTCGGAAAAGCGCATAAATATCGCGCGAAATTTTCGACAGCCAGCAGTCCTCAGGCAGCACTCGAGGGAAACACGACGATACAATTTCAAACAGTCAACAAGAAACATCAGTCAGTACGAAATAAACTCCAGAATCAACGAGCAGTCAAGCATCGAGTCAACGAGCCACCAGCAATTAGAAAAAAATATTAAATAAAAAAACATATATACATATCTCAAACCGTTCTTTTAAGAGCGATTATTTCAAACGTAGCTGTTATAAGCAAAAAGGAAGAACACGACGACGAGGATCTGCAGAATTCAAACAGAGAGAGAGAGAGAGAGAGAGAGAGAGAGAAGAGAGAGAGGATTTGCCTGCACCCATTTCTGCAATAAAAAGTGAGTTTTGATTGCAATTTTTTCTTTTATTCTTTTTAAGCTCCAAAGAGATAGTATTAGCCAAGATCGGCTAAATATCTCTCTCTAAACATCACTTGTTAGGTCCTTTCCAGAACAATCTGTAGGCCAACGTCGGCCTATATGTTTGTTCAGTCCTGCAACTCACCACCTTTCCTATAAAATTTCACAAATAATTCCTCTGCCGTCCTGAGCCCATAAGTTTTAGTACTTAGGCTCGAAAAAGGCAAGAAGGCAATTTTGCGTCAATTTCGCTCGCAGTAAACGTCACCCCGACGTTACAGTTCATGAAGCTTTGAACTGTATCATATAATATAGTCGACTCAATTAATGCAAAATTAACAGTATGAGAGCTGGTCAAAGTGTGGGTGTGCGATAGAAGATCGCCCACGTAGCAGTGGCGTCCGTTAACCAACGGTCTGTCCATTCGCGCATTGTCCTGTCCAGTTCCTCAACTGCCGCGTTTGTTCTCTCTACGTCGGCACTTCGTTCGTAAGTCCGTTTCCGTTCCCTAGCGAGCAGGTCAATGGGTATTACACCCGCTACCACTAGGACGGCCTCCGCTGAGACCGTCCTGTAGGCGCACGCGATACGTAATGCCCCTTTTCTCTATACGTTTGTCAGTCGCTTACGGTATTTTTTTACCTCAAGCGCATCGGCCCAGACTTCCGCCCCGTATAAAAGGATCGAGTGGGTGGTGGCCATAAGCAACCGTCTTTTCCGCGGTCTCGGTCCATACGTGTTCGCCATAAGGCGGGAGAGCGTGGAGATCCGCGTCGCCGCCCTATGTGCCGTCTTCTGTAGATGCGGCCAAAAGGTCAGCTTCGTATCTAGAGTTACCCCCAGATATTTCACCTTCCTCCCGGTCTGTGTCTGCACCGACCCCACAGTCACCGGTATGACGGTTTGTATCCTCCTTCCGGTGAGGAGGATCAGTTCGGTCTTTGCCAGTGCTAATGTCAGTCCGTGACTCGTCATCCACCCGTTTACCCGTAACATGACCCGATTTAGCGTCAGCTGTGCCAATTCTGGATTGCGCTGAGCGATCACTACCGCCACGTCGTCGGCGTAGGCGATGAGTGAGGCGTTCTCGGTCATTTCCAGCCTCAGCAGGTCGTCGTAAACCGCGTTCCAGAAGTCAGGTCCTAGTATTGATCCCTGCGCGACGCCCGCAGTGATCGGCCTACTTGCCTGTCTCTCCGTGGTCTCGTACGTAATTGGTCGGTCTGTCAAGTAATCTCCCGCCACCCGCAGCATATAGGGGGGTACCCTGAAAGCCCGTAGGGCTTTCAGGATATCCCCCCCACCTGGCGGAATTAAGGGAAGGTTTACCTTTTTATTGACCAAAACAACAGTTTTTTTTGGAATTTTTTTTTTCATAAAAGGAAATTAATAAACAACTCAAATTGTTTGCTACTTGTTTAATACAATAAAAAGTACAAAAAAAATTTTTTTTATGACAAAATATTGCGACGGTAATTAATGGCGCGCCCCGTAAAGTGACCATCTCCAAAATAGGTGGCCCACTGTTGGCCACTCTAGCACCTGCAAAAATGAACGAAAATTAAAAATCGAAAAAGTTTTATAAAATATATGAGTGTAGTCGGCATCTGACCTACCATCATCGCTAAAAATTCAAAATTAACAAAATGGCGGGCATTTGAATTTTTTTTCACTCTTTAAAGCACTCTTAAAATAAAAATAATGCATATATCATCTTGATTGTAGTCCACTTTCCGATTAATACTTTAACAATTAAAAAAAAAAAAAAAAGAAGGTGATCCATCGAGTAGTTTTTTAGTAATCGTGGCCAACAGTTCGAAAAACGTGGTTTCGAGAAAAACGCGTTTAAAGATTTTATTAACGATTAATCTGTGTAAACGTCGGTCTCGTTTTTGTTCCATAGCTTTAAAAAATATATATATACGACCAAACGGTTTTGGGAATATATTCTACACGTAATTAACTACAAAAAAATGTAAAAAAAGAAAAATCGATTTTTTGGTTCAGAAAAAGGTAAACCTCCCCTTAAAGGCGTTCTTTACATCTAAGGTTGCGAGAAGTACTAGTGGTCTCGCGCCGTAGCAGACCCGCCTTGTCCGTAGGAAAGTTTCAGTCACTTCCCTTATCGCGCCTATCGTCGAGTGGCCCTTCCGAAAGCCGTGCTGATTATCGGCCAGCCCTTCGGCGGCTGTTATCGCGCTCGTTATTCTCGGTTTTAACAACGCCTCGTAAAGTTTGCCCGCTGTGTCTAGAAGACTCAGGGGCCTATAGGATGACGGAACAATAATAATATTATTTATATTACAATTAATAATAATAAATCATATATTTTTTGTGCTGATCGGTTACTTTTTAAAAAATGTAAGCAAATTAAATTTAGTAAACAAGTAAACTAACAATTATTTTGTTTTTTCAAAGGTTAAATTGCACTGTCTTTACTAACATTTTCTGTTTCGTAAATATCAACATCTGATTCGTCGTCTTCATCATCATCGTCATCGTCATCATATTCTATTTAAAGAAAATCTATAGGGCTTTCTTGTACATCTTCTAGATTTTCTTCCGGAAGATTGTCTAATTCTGGCAAGTCGAGGCTGTCGATGTCTACGTCTTTTTCGTCTGTAATTTCTTCTATTGTGTCCATATTCATACATGTATTGATGTCGCATTTATTGTATAACGAAGAGCATCGCAATCCTTTTTTTCTGCAACTGCAAGCTTTCGGTTTGTATCCTTTTTTGCAATTGCATTGAATCTGCTGCAATAATTCGGTCGGAATTAATGCAGATACTGGATAAATCGGAAGCAACTTTCCCGAAGAAACAGTCCAACCCCACTCAGTCGGTTCTTTATTCCGACCTAATCCCTGTTGCAGTTGCAGATAAACTCTAAAAGCATGTTATTCTGCGCAATTTTCGGTCGGAGGCAAAGTTTCTAGTTTTGCGTGTTTCTTAAACGCTGCTTTTGAGAAATTTATGTATCTAAGTTTATTTAAATAAATATAAACATCTTTACCGGTATAAATTAACGAAATTATTGCAATTATTGATCGATTTGCATTTTCTAAATAGAAACTTCTTGCAAGGTCTTGAAGTCTTGCATTATCTGCAAGAATTTACATAAGCTTCTACTTTCCTTGATTGTAAAAACAAGAGGTCGTATCGCAATCAGTCATCGCATGCAAAAATCCAACGAAAGTCTGGAACGCTTCTTGTTTAAAACTGCGACAACTATAAATTATACGGTCGGTTTCTTTTCCAGGTTTTAATAAATAAATGCGATCTTGTGGAATCGCTTCTTCATGTAGAATAACTAATAGATTTATGTCCTCACCAACTATCCACGTGTTTTTATTATCATTTTTAATGCTGAGTGCGGTTTCAATAATTAAACAATCAGCATCGCTCTTATTTTTTCGATGAGCCCGAATTAAAAAAAAAAGAAGGCTCTATGATGTCTAGAAGCCGAGATATTTAAAATTTTTCAAGCGCGCTTCAATTTGAAGTACCGTTTTCGGTTCCGGTGCATGAGAGCGAGTTACCCCCCACTACGACTCCTCGGCGATCTTTTATCGCACACCCTCACTTTGACCAGCTCTCATACTGTTAATTTTGCATTAATTGAGTCGAGTATATTATATGATACAGTTCAAAGATTCATGAACAAACTGTTAAAATTATAACGCTTAATGTTTATAAACAATGACTGCGATTTTTTTTAAAAAATTTGCTATCTTCGGTTCTATTGGTCGTACGACGTTTTTCTTTTTTTTGAGTAAATGCGCTCCTGAATAAGCTTTCCAACGGTATATTTTATTAATCAATCGAATAAGAAACAAAAGATATTCAAATTGTTTATAAGGAAAAAAGTACCACTTTTTCTTCATTGATTATTCATACATGAATTTAAAAAAAACTTGCATTTTTTCAAATACATGATATTTTCAACCTTTATGAAGAAAATGAGATGAAGATTGGCGTTTTAGTGATCGCGCAGCCAGCTATACATCCGATTCAAAATGGTCGTTTTTTGAGAAAATGGGATAAATAAATTTAATTTTACAAAAATTATTAGACCGATTATGTTCACGTTTCGCACACATTTTAAGGACATTAAAACTCACAACCTGGTAGAATTTCGTACTATTTTGATGAATATTTCAAAAGTTAATAACAATTGTAAAAAATGCTCATTTTCGACTTTCTATTGCACTAAATTTTTTGTTTATGAAGCGATTGCAATTTAACGTATTTACTTTTGTAGGTATTTAATTCACGAACTGTTCATTTGGCAACCATTTTTGTTCATCTCTTGTAGTTTTTTCAGAATATTGAAAAAATCAAAAAAAAAAAAATAATTTTTTTACCTATATGTTTGAAAAAAACAATGTCGCTAGTTCCAGTTCATGACCCACGAAATGAGAGAACTTTTTATTAGCTTCCTCTGGACATTCCAATTAAAAAATCGCGGATAAAAATTTTTCGATTTTCAAATACTTGTTTTGCTGGACTATATAAGAAAATATACCTGAATAATATATCTAAAAGTAGAATTATTGTAACAAGAAATGTACTACGACCCTTGAGCGCTTCTTCTGTGCAGACTGCAGGACTCTGTTATGTTCATTTTAAAGATGAAGATTTTATGAACATGCAGAAGACACGCTTACATAGTAACCGGATTCCAATTCATTGGCTCACGGTTCAAGAAGAAGAAGCCCTACCCATTGATGAAATAATTCCACCTGAAGAAGCAGAAGTGGAGTCCCTGACTCCAACAAATCAACCAGAAGAAGCAGAAGCGGAAATCCAATCGCAAGAAAACATGGATACTAAAGCTCCAAAAGAGGAAATATCTAATATTCTCGGCGAGCATGAAGATGCAAGTATACCGGAAAGATTAAAGCATTTTCATACCTATACGTCCGGTAGGGAAATTCTTAATTTTTCGTTTAAAATTCCCTAATTGGTTTGATCAACTGAATGACTGCTATGAACACATTAAATGCGCTCCCGTTTCTTTTATTAGTTAAGATTTTTGCTAAAACCCGCGAAAATAATAATAAAAGAAAAGAAGCAGCGAAGCAATCTGTTGCGAGGAAAAGCCGTAAATTAAAAAATTTAAATAATATTTAAGATTTTTAATTTATGTCTATGTTTATTTAATATTCTTGCTCATTATAGTCGTGTGTATTTATTGTATATTATTATAAATTATTATGTCTATGTTTATGGTATTTATTTGCAAATCTGTAGAAGTATATATATGTATAAAGAATGTATCACGGTTATATCATTCGCGTTTTTGTAATTTATCTTCTGTAAGAACATTTTTTAGTGCAATTCAAGGACTTAAATGAAAGTTAAAACAATAAAGATAAGCCAATATATTAGATTGAAGAAAATTAATTTTTAACAAATTTACTGAAATTTATTGTTATTGTTTTCAGGTTCTTTTACTTCCAGATGGGGGGTAATATAGGTTGCTTTCGCACTGGTGCCTCCTGAAAACAAATGCACTTATCGTTATCATAATGCTTCATTATCGTAAATGATTAACAATAAGTGCATTTGGCTAAAAAACCGATGATATGTACTGCTGCAGTCATTAGAACATTCTTAATACTAATATTTTAATTTAATATTTTTAGATTCGAGATTCTGAAAATACTTTCAGGTTCAAGAGGGTCTTGTTCAAGACAAAGCTACTGACGAAGTGGCCAATATCTATAAAGATGCCGGTCAATTGGCATTGTGCAGCCAACTACCAGGACACTGTGAAACATCAAATAGGCTATATCTTAATTCACCCACAGAATATACTTAGTTATAATTTTTAATGCATTTATTGTTTCATTCTTAATTTTTGCCATGATTTTACTGCTCAATATTGCTAATAAACAATAAAATATAGCTTTTTTGTAAATTATTTTGAATTATTACTAAATAATTTACAAATATTATTTTACAGTCTGTCAAGTAAGAGCGTGGTCGTGTTAATTTATAAAAAAATTTATTTGATGAAACTTTCATATTTATATATACATTAGACAAATTACAAACAATGATGCAATTCGGTCAATAATGTGTCCAGTCACCACCGGCGTCGATAATTGCCTGGCATCTCCGAGGCATGCTTTCTACTAATTTGACGGCGTATTCTAGTGGCAAGGATCTCCAGATCCGACAAATTTCGTAAGACAACTGCTTCAAAGTGTATGTGCGTCTTCCACGAAGCTTCCGTTTAATATATGCCCACACATTTTCAATAGGGTTTGCATCGGGCGACTGCGACGGCCAATCCAATGTAACGATGCCAGATTGAGTCTTCCACTGAGTACAGAGCTTGCTGCGGTGTTTAGGATCGTTGTCCTCCTGCAGAATCCAATCTTCATTTTTTGTGATGAACCATCGTTTGGCAGATGGCAGTAAAGCCTTTTTGTAGATTTTTATCATTTTCTCGGCATTTAGGTTGTCAGTAAAGAGGTGCAAAGTGCCGAATCCCTGCTTTGAGAAGCAGCCCCAAAGATGCACCTTTATTCCATGTTTTACGGTCCGCTGAACAAGCCTATTGGTGGAAGTTGACCAGGCTCGCGTGAGGACAGAAGTGCCCATATAGAACATTCATCAGTAAAAATGACATTTTCAAAATCTCTATCAATATTCTCATGCGCCCAAGCGAGTCGCTTTGTCACATGTTTTTCAGTCAACAGAGGCTTCTTCATTGTGTTGCGCCATTTCAGATGATGAGTACGAAGATGGGTTCGGATAGTTTCGTAGGATATATCTAAATCTTTTGCCATTAATTTTGCTTGTCCTTGCCGCAGTGTTAAAGCAGGATTCCGCCAAAACAGATTCACTATTCTTTTTTCATCTTTTATGTTCACTTTTCCTATCGAGCCACGTTCTGGTAAATCATCGACATTTTTAGCCACTTTATATCGCTGTATCCACTTCTGTACAAATGCCTTCGACTTTCTCATATATTTAGCAGCCGCTGATTGCGACATTTTGGGACCTTTCGGGTGGATGCAAAAGAACACAGCCTCGTAGCGCGACGCGTACTTAGCACTCATGGCGTTTAACGTGATTCTCTTCCAAAAGATCAACGACAACTGAATCTTTGTTAACAATGCATCAAAGACAAAGCTTTCTTCTATCGGCTTGCAAAGGAATTAGAGCAAAATCTTTTATTACCTGTCGGTGAAGTCGACCACGCTCTTACTTGACAGACTGTACATACAAATTTAAATTTTAAATAATTGTATTGATTATCAGAAATTGCCCGTTTCACCTTGTGATAAACCTCAAGCTCAAGCTTTGTTAAAAAAAATTCACCAGACCCATTTACTGCGAGTCCTTGTTAGTTAACATTACTACAACAAACGGAATACCAGGCTGTTCAATAAGTTTTGCGGTTCGATAAAACACAATTTTATGGTTCGAAATACACTTTATTATTCAGTATAGTCTCCCTGAACATCAATACACTTGTCCCAACGAGATTCTAATTTATGAATTCCATCCCTGAAGTGAGAATCTGGAAGGGCTGCAAAATACGCTTCTCCACATCTGTTATGACCTCATCATTTGATGAAAAACGCTTTCCACGCATGAATTTTTTTAGGTTTGGAAACAGATGGAAGTCGCTAGGGGCAAAATCTGGTGAATACGGTGGATGCTCCAACAATTCGAACTTTAATTCATGGATTTTAGCCATTGTCAAAATGCTCTTGTGACACGGTGAATTGTCCTGATGAAAAAGGATTTTTTTCTTCTGCAAACCGGGTCTTTTTTCACGAGTTTTTTACTTCAGCTGGTCTAAAAGGTTACAATAATATTCAGAATTTATTCTTTTACCAGTTTGCAAGTAATCCACAAACAAAATTCCTTTCGCATCCCAAAAAACTGATGCTAACACTTTTTTTTTTTTTTATTAGAAGCATTAAAATCTTTATTAGAGATTTTAATTGCTATACAGAGTAGGTAACAAATAATATACAATATTTACATTTTTAATATAAGGTTAATAAGCAGAGATTGAACATTAAACATTAAGATTACAAGATTGAAAGAATGAAACTATGAAAGCGCACGCTGGTATGTTTGGTTTAACTAGTAGAATATGCTAACACTTTCTTGGCCGATTTCTGGACACGAACTCGTTTCGGAGCCGAAAAACCAGGTTCACACCACTCTTTAGCCTCTTGTTTTGATTCAGGATCATGGTGATAGACCCAAGTCTCATCCATAGTGATGAATCGACGCACAAAATCCACTTTATCCTTTCAGAAACGCTCTAAATGTTGCTGAGAAAGTCGCATTCGAATGTGTTTTTGTTCCATTGTTAGAGAATGCGGCACCCATTGTGCACACAGCTTTCTGAAACCCAATACTTTAGTCAAAATATTGCTTACACTGCCGAATGATATGCCTAGGGCTCCTACTAAATTTCTTTCAGTCACTTGACGATTTTCCAATACGATATCCTGTATTTTTTCTACGATTTCTGGTGTTGTTGCTGTTTTTGTACGTCCTTGATGTGGATCGTCTTCAAGGCTTCTACGACCACGTTTAAATTCAGCAACCCATCTTTCTACTGTACTAATTGAGGGCGAAGAGTCCTTATACACTTTCAACATTCGTTCACAAATTTCCTTTGCTTTTAAACCTTCCAAAAATAAAAATTCAATCACTGCACGATACTTGATTTTGTCCATTGTAAAAAAATACTGTGACACGTCGATACTAAATGGCTTGTAAACAAAGAATGAATTGACAGATTGAAATAAAACTTCACATACGTTCATATGAAGAGTGTACCAACATAACAAAAAAAAATTTAGGCTAGTAGCAACACTCTCTCTTATCGAACCGCAGAACTTATTGAACAGCCTGGTATTTAAAAAAAACAGTATTACAATATTCAATAATATAAATAATTTATTTGTGTCTGGAGGAACGCTTTAATACATAAATATTAAATGTTATATATTTTTTAGACTTTTGGTAATTAAATCACAAGTGAATTTTTATAAAGAATATTTATGCTGTTACACTATATAAAATGCTCTGTTACATAAACGATTCTTTCAACAGTAAAATAGTTTTTGAAAATTATTTTTGACCCTTAAACATGTCGGGAGATTGCTCAGCAATGTAAATTAATAGTTTAAATTAGCAAACCTAAATAAAAAAAACCAAATAACATTTTTAATCGAAGTATTATTTAATTAAAACTTTTTACTTCTCGACATTAGAATTTCATTAGTTTGAATAACTAAATATTGAAAAAAAAAAAAAAAAAAAAATTACCACAAGGATTCGATCTCGAATCTCAGGGGTAGAAGGAAATAACTAAATCCGCATGGCTAACGGAAGAAGTTACTATCTCATTTCAAGAACTTACATTCGCTTATCTGATTTTCCGGAACGTAACTTAGTGAATAATTATTGAGTTGATTGCTAATTATTTGTAATTCAATTATAATAATCAACTAATAAAATATCAACATGAAAACTCTATTCACTTAAGCTACTTTGAAATTAATTGTAATTACTTTTTATTAAATATTTAAATGAATAAAATGGAGTTTTATACGCAAGTACATTACACATTGCAGCCGAAAAAATAATTTATTCAATAATTATTTAAAAATAGTAATGAAATATTATTTGTGATACGCTTATACTATATGTCGGTGTATTTTTCATATAATTTTCAAATTTAAGTTTATATTTTAAGTATTCAGTTAAAAAATTAATATTTTATTTTTTACTTTTTATAGAATTCTTTTACTATTAAAATTTTTCATTAACGTTTTATTTTTTCTTTATTTTTATGTCAAATAAAAGTTTTGGTTTATTTTAATTTTGTTATCAAGACTTTTTTTTCATATCAAATAAAAGTTTTATGATATTGATTTTGATTTCGTAAACAAAAATCCCAATTTTCTTTTTATATTAAAACGCTCTTCTGAGTCTGCGCACATTTGCTGCGTCTACACGAAATGTGCGTGTAGACTTTCCTTCTCTTTCTATCATGCGCACAAACGTCCCCTCTCTTTCTATTATACGCGTCAACGCTTCCTCTCTTTCTATCATAAGTAGCGTAAACGTTACTTCTCTTTCTATTATATGCGTAAACATTCCCTCTCTTTCTATCATGCGCGTAAATGTTTCCTCTCTTTCTATTATACGCGTAAACGCTTCCTTTCTTTCTATCATGCGCGTAAACGTTCCCTCTCTTTCTATTAGGTTGCTGCAGATGAAATGGCCGATTTAGCAATGACATAAAGTTGGCTGCAAATTTAGTGTATTATGTTAGCACAAGGCGGCAGAAATGATATGACATATTAAAGCATAAATACTGCTACCTTGGTTTATGAAGTCATTTCTGTTTTGCACTTCATAATGATCGTAAAAACAAAAAGAGAAAGTGAACATAGAAGTGAATCAGAAACGGCTACTTTTACTATACAAATTTAAATTAGAGCACAGCGCAACGGAAGCAACGAGGAATATCAATAGCGCATTTGAGCCTGATACAGTTAACGAACGAACCACTCGGCGGCGGTTCGAAAAATTTCGATCCGGAGATATGGACCTTGGAAATGAGCCACGTGGACACCCAGGACCATCGATCGATAACGACGAGCTGCGTGCATTAGTGGAGTCTGACCCCCGCCAAACCATAAGGGATCTTGCCAAGAAATTAGGGGTTCACAATTCGACAGTTTGCCGCCACTTGCAACAACTTGGAAAAGTGAAAAAGCTTGATAAATGGGTTTCGCATGATCTTACCGAGCAAAACATGACGTGTCGAATGGAGATTTCAAGTTCTCTTGTCTCCCGCAACAAAAAGGAACCGTTCTTGCACCGAATTGTGACCTGCGATGAAAAGTGGATTTTATACGGTAATCGTCGCCGATCGGCCCAATGGCTAGATGCCGATGAAGCGCCAAGACACATGCCGAAACCAAGCCTTCATCCAAAGATAATAATGGTAACTGTTTGGTGGTCTGTAGCTGGAGTTATCCACTATTCGTTCCTGCAACCTGGCAAAACCATCAATGCTGAGAAATACTGTGCTCAACTGAATGATATGCATCAGAAATTGATAGTCCAACGACCTAGGCTTGTCAACAGGGATGAAGTAATACTGCTTCATGATAACGCACGACCTCATGTATCGAGAACAACGGTCCAAAAATTAAACGAGTTGTGCTATGAGACTCTTCCTCACCCTCTATATTCACCAGACCTCTCACCAACAGATTACCATTTCTTTAAACATTTGGATCACTTTTTGACAGGAAAAAGATTTAATAACGAAGCTGCTGTCAAAAATGCCTTCGAGGAGTTTCTTCAAACCAGAAACTCGGACTTCTACAAAACTGGAATAAATATACTTGTATCTCGTTGGGAAAAGTGTGTTGCATCTATTGGTACCTATTTTGATTAAATAAATTGTTTTTATAAAAAGTTTCAGCTGTTGAAAAATTTATTACTTAATCGGCCATTTCATCTGCAGCAACCTAATAGAAGTATCTGCAGGAGGTTGAAGTTCGTCACTTGTTTTTAGTTTTTTTGCAGACGAACTAGGTAATTCAGGATTACTTTGATTAGTAAACTGATTACCTTTGAATTTCCTTTTAATAGACCTTTTATTACGACGATTACTTCGACTGCCTTTAGAAGAACCACCAGATTGAGGCTTTTTTAAAAACTTTTTACACTTTACTTTTAAGGAATTTTTCCAAAAAACGCAGCACGTGCTCAAGTCACAAATGATAAGCAGCAACTTTTGAGCTCTATACTGTACATAAATGTATTACAAGCACATACACAAGATGGATTTAATAACAAAAGAAGCAGCTGGCCCGCCGAACTCCACTTTGTTTTCGGGCCGGTTTTTATTTACCTAAAGGGTCGTTACATATGTAGCTATAACTTTCTTTCTATCACGAATTTCTTAATAAAATTTTGAGAGAGTATTAGGTTGCTGCAGATGAAATGGCCGATTTAGTAATAAATTTTTAAACAGCTGTAACTTTTTATAAAGACAATTTATTTAATCAAAATAGGTACCAATAGACGCAACACACTTTTCCCAACGAGATACAAGTACATTTATTCCAGTTTTGTAGAAGTCCGAGTTTCTGGTTCAAAGAAACTCCTCGAAGGCATTTTTGACAGCAGCTTAATTATTAAATCTTTTTCCTGTCAAAAAGTGATCCAAATGTTTAAAGAAATGGTAATCTGTTGGTGAGAGGTCTGGTGAATATGGAGGGTGAGGAAGAGTCTCATAGCACAACTCGTTTAATTTTTGGACCGTTGTTCTCGATACATGAGGTCATGCGTTATCATGAAGCAGTATCACTCCATCCCTGTTGACAAGCCTAGGTCGTTCGACTATCAATTTCTGATGCATTTCATCCAGTTGAGCACAGTATTTCTCAGCATTGATGGTTTTGCCAGGTTGCAGGAACGAATAGTGGATAACTCCAGCTACAGACTACCAAACAGTTACCATTATTATCTTTGGATGAAGGCTTGGTTTCGGCATGTGTTTTGGCGCTTCATCGGCATCTAGCCATTGGGCCGATCGGCGACGATTATCGTATAAAATCCACTTTTGATCGCAGGTCACAATTCGGTGCAAGAACGGTTCCTTTTTGTTGCGGGAGACAAGAGAACTTGAAATCTCCATTTGACACGTCATGTTTTGCCCGGTAAGATCATGCGGAACTTATTTGTCAAGCTTTTTCACTTTTCCAAGTTGTTGCAAGTGGCGGCAAACTGTCGAATTGTAAACGCCTAATTTCTCGGCAAGATCCCTTATGGTTTAGCGGGGGTCAGCCTCCACTAATGTACGCAGCTCGTCGTTATCGATCGATGGTCCTGGGTGTCCGCGTGGCACATTTCCAAGGTCCATATCTCCGGATCGAAATTTTTCGAACCACCGCCGAGTGGTTCGTTCGGTAACTGTATCAGGCTCAAATGCGCTGTTGATATTCCTCGTTGCTTCCGTTGCGTTGTCTTCTAATTTAAATTCGTATAGTAAAAGTAGCCGTTCTTGATTCACTTCCATGTTCACTTTCTCTTTTTGTTTTTTTTGATCACTATGAAGTGCAAAACAGAAATGACTTCATAAACCAAGGTAGCAGTATTTATACTTCAATATGTCATATCATTTGCGCTGCCTTGTGCCAACATAATACACTAAAATTGCAACCAACTTTATGTCATTGCTAAATCGGCCATTTCATCTGCAGCAACCTAATACTAAGTGTGTTATATTGTGCTTTAATTTAGTGTTCTTGTCTCTCGCTGAATATATTAAGTGTAAGGAGTGCGATAGTGAGATTTTGTTTTCTAAGCAAAAGAATAGTGGTCTAGGATTTAGAATTTGTGTTGAGTGTAGCTGTGAAAGAGAGTTTATTGATTCTCGTCCACTAATATCAAAAAATGTTTTCGAAATAAATCAAAGAATAATATTTGTAATGAGAATTCTCGGTTTAGGATATAATGGAGTGAAAACATTTTTGTCCTTTATGGATATTTCTTCTAATTTCTCGCTCACTCTCTATTATGCTATAAATAACAATATATATACAGCTTCTAAAAACGTTTTTAATTTTGTTGCACAAAAAGCAGTCAAGGAGGAAATCGAACTGAACGATAAAGCTGGCAACGAAGCTAACCAATTGACTGTATCTGGAGATGGTACGTAGATGAAGAAAGGTTTCACATTATTGATGGGTGTGTTTTCAATCATAGGAAAATATACTGGCAAAGTTATAGATTTAGAGGTCAAATCGTCATTCTGTAATGCTTGTCATGTTCAAAAATCACAGCTAAGTGAGTTACAATTTTCTATGTGGTATGAAGAACATAAGAATAGTTGTTCAGCTAATCACAAAGGATCCGCTGGGAAAATCGAAACTGACTCAGCTGTTTACATTTTCAAAAGATCACAGGAATTGTACAATGTTTTTTACAAAAATTACATTGGTGATGGAGACAGCAAGATGTATACTAATGTAATAGATGCAAAACCCTTTGGAGATAAATTTACAATGAATAAATTAGAGTACGTTCTTCATGTGGGCAAGCGCATGTATCGCCGATTAGTAGAAGTGAAAAAAAATTTCACACTTTTGAAAAAGAGAAAAAAAAGAACAACAGGAAAAAGAGAAAACAAAAGGAAAAAAGATACCAAAAAAGCGAGGTCGAAGATCAAAAGCAGAGATCGATAATGCCAAATCTTCAACAGCTGCTGGCCCCAAAACGGCTAAACTGACTCTGAAAATGATTCAAGAAATATCTGTTTTTTATAGTCTTGCATTACAGAGATATCTAGATTCCATTAGCAAAATGAAGAAAGAAATTTTTGTTGGTTATTACCACAAAATTTCTACTGATGCAGAACCTCGTCATGAGTATTGTAATTCGGAGTGGTACAAATACTTCTGAAGTAAAGAAAAGAATGAAGCATTTTCTCATAGACCAGTACTTGATCCAAGCATACAAAGCTATGTTCTGCCTGTATTCGAGTCACTTTGTGAAGACGAGTTATTACGATGATGTCTTGATCGGAATACCCAAAATTGTAATGAAAGTGACAACAATTTAATTTGGAGAATCGCTTAAAAATCCAAATTTTCTGGCAAAGAAGTCGTCGAAATAGCATCTTGGGTAGCAGCATGCGCTTTTAATGAAGGGTCCAAGACATATTTGACTATAATGGATCTATTAGGTATAAAAATAGGCGAAACTACAACATCTTGGTCGGAAACAGTCGAAGAATGTCGCATTAAACAGTCTAACAGAAGGAGCACGGAAGAGTTAAAAGAGGATCGAATCCAACACAAAAAAGGCACAGGCAGATCATTTACAGTTCTTAGCTGAGAATGAGGACCTCTAGTATGCTCCAGGAATGGCAAATTAGAGGTAAAAAGAAAATTATTAACGTTTTATACAGTGAATTTGTAGTGTTAAAACATTAAACGCGTTTTTCTGAAAATCATGTTTTTCAAACTGGTACGACGTTTTTCTCAAAATATACGACCGATTTTTACAAATTAAAATTTTTTTAAATCGTTATGAAAAAAACTAGACAATAAACTTTTGAAAAGTTATACAAACTTCCCTCTCCCTTTGTAAAAAGGGGTTAACCATCCCAAAAACAGAGATTTTTATTTTTTTGGAAAAAAGTTCATAAAATGAGCAAAATATTCAAAATAAAATATTTTAAAGGTTTATTGTCTAGTTTTAAGTCTCAGGAATAGAATCGCGGTAAAATTTTTACTCTATCTATTACAGAAAGCCTAGAAAGTGTCGCACCAGTTAAAACTAGCCTTTTACAAGACGCCCTCTACAGTGGTGGTGATCAACTAAAAGTGATGATAAATTTTTTTTTTTTTTTATATTTTTCTAAGCGTACATAATAATATACAATAGAAATTATTTGTCTAAATAAAGTAGTCTTTTATAAAAAAAAGTATTTAAAATTGGGATTGAATCTCATTTGAGCAAAAGAAAGTCCCCTTAGTTCGATCCAAAATCGAGAAATTTTGAAAATTTAAAATAATCGTCAATAAATTCAGAAAAATTGCAGCATATTCTTTGATAAATTCTAAAAACTTCTTATTAAGTAAATTTTTTTTCTAAAGTACATTGATTTCGAATAAAAAATTCCTGAAGTTTTTAACGTTTTATCCGTGTTCGCCGCCATTTTGGTTATTTTCATATGAACTATTTCAATTATCAATGACATAACTTGAAGTTTAAAATAAACTAATGTGGTTTCTTAAGTTATAACAAGAATTCTTAATTAATTTCAATGCAAAAACATAAGATACGAAAAATAAAGTTTGAAAATTCGCGATTTTTTAGAAAAAAAACCCTGAATAAATCGTTACAAGTGCATTTTCCGGAAAAATTAATACTAGATTCTGAAAGATTAGTTAATTTTACGTCGAAACAAGTTTTTTTGGAATTTTTTCAAACTTTTTTTTCAGAAAATACAACAGTTGAAAAATGTTATGAAAAAATGTCTTATCAGGACTCAATAGGTTAAACCGTAGACTCACCGATAAAAGGAAGAAGCTTATACCTTTTAAGATATTAGACAAATTTTTATGAAATTAAAAATTTGAAAAATCGCAGACAAATAAAATGATTCTTTAAAAAGTAAAAGCTAAAATTTAAATTTAAAAATGATATAAAGTTTACTCCGTAACATAAAAGGATCCTTTAATAAGTAACATAATAATTTAAAATCATTGTTGACCATTTAATACGTCAGGGAACCCCCTAGGTAAACAAAATGAAACTAATTTATAAATAAAAATAATACAATTGTATAATAATATAAATTAAATATAATAAAATATATTAGGCTTCAGTTTCGGCAATGACCTCCTCATTCGAGCCAAATTTTTTTCCCTGGAGCATTTTTTTGAGATCAGCAAAGAGCCAGTAGTCGCTGGGGGCTAAATCTGGCGAATACGGGGGGTGGGGAAGCAAATCAAAGCCCAATTCGTTCAATTTTGCCATTGTTTTCATGGGCTTGTGGCATGGTGCATTGTCTTGGTGAAAAAGGATTTTTTTCTTCTTCATGTGCGGTCGTTTTGCTGCGATCTCCTCCTTCAAACGTACCAACAAGTCAATATAATAATCACTGTTGATCGATTTACCTTTTTCCAGGTAGACAATGAAAATCACGCCATGTGTATCCCAAAAAACAGACGCCATGACTTTGCCAGCAGACTGCTGCGTTTTTGGACGCTTTGGGCGGCTTTCGCCAGCCATGCGCCACTCAGATGATTGCCGATTCGACTCCGAAGTGAAATGATGTATCCATGTTTCATCCATGGTCACGTATCGACGCAGGAAATCCTTTTTATTGCGAGTAAATAGCGATAAACAGCTCTCTGAATCGTCGACTCGTTGCTGTTTTTGTTCCACTAAAAGCAATCGCGGCACCAACTTGGAAGAAACCTTTTTCATGCTCAATTTTTCATGAAGAATTGTAAATACGCTTCCAGATGATACCTGTGTCATTTCTGCAATCTCACGGACCTTCACTTTGCGATTTTTCATTACAATTTTTAACACTTCACTCACATTTTCCTGTGTAACGGCTTCCAATGGCTTACCCGAACGTTCCGCATCGTTTGTGTCCGTACGACCACGTTTAAACTCAGCATACCAACGACAAATCGTTGGTTTGGATGGAGAGGAGTCCGGGTAATGTTTTTCAAGCCACTGCTGAGCTTCTACGGTGTTTTTACCCATTAAAAAACAATGTTTTATCAACACGCGAAACTCGCTTTTTTCCATTTTTCAAACAAATTACAAAGTAACTTTACTCTAATCTCGATAACTCTGCTGTCTGTGATCCGATCGACGTGAAATTTTTACACGTTTTATGTAAAGGTTCGCACTCTATGGAAACGTGGCCAGTTTGGTACTACTAGCACCATCTCTGGGTTAGTCTCGGGACTTATTGAACGATGTGTTATTTTGAAGCAAAGGATAAATTCTTCTATAAACATGGTATAGAAATGTTGGAAAGGCGTTGGAAAGATTGTATCACTCTAAAAAGAGATTATATTGATGAATAAAAATGATTTTTGAAAAAAAATGTTTTTGTTGTTAGTCTCGAGACTTATTGAACGATGTGTTATATAAGAATTTTTAATATTCCGCGCGATCAATAATTTTATATCTGCAACTCAATTTTTTTCATGTTACTTGTTCTTGTTATGTATTTTAATAATACATTATAGTAATAAACAATAATAATAATAATATCAATCTATATTTTATAAATATTTTAATATTGGTGAAAGAATGATAATAAAAAAAAAATTGCTAACGAAGCATTAAAAAAAATCAAATTACATTAATTGTCATAATTTTCATTTTTGTATTTTAATTTATTTAGTTTAATAAAACTATTTAAAAATGTACATTTTTATTTTTCTGCGCATCATTTTTTTCATGATGTTCTGTTACTGGGACATTTATATTTGATATTGTCCTAAATAATATGAACAAGTAAGTGAAGTAATCTAGCATATGACAACCTTATCTCTTGAATTTTTATTTATTTTAAATAGTTAAATTTTATTTCATTAACTGGAAGAATTACGCGTTCCTCAAAAGGATTACGCCGTTCCAAAACTGGGTCTTTGAACAAGTTTCCTTTTTATATTAATATAAATTAATTATCAGTATTTTATTGCAAAATGAAGATACTAAATGATAAATAAAATATTATTTAAAATAACCATATATTTTAAATGCATCAAGTCCCAAATTTTGTTTGCATCTGTAACATGTTTCGAACTCTTATTCTTACATTGATTTTTGTAAATTAATTTATAGAATGTAATTAAATTTTGCTGATTTCTTTACTGTAAAATTTTTTTATTTTATATTAATAGATTCATTTTCTGTAGTAATTTTGATCATTATTCAATAGTTCTTTAATACAATGCAATTCGCAACACTGCCGTAAGACAATATTATTTTACTTATTAGCAGATATTATTGAATATAATTTTTTGAATATTTTTTCTTACTTATCGATTTTTCAATTATTATTCAAAATTTAAATAATTTTTATTTATAAAAAATCGGTATTTCACATTTTATTTTAAAAAAATTAAATTTTCATACAATGATTTTATAAATATATTATATATTATTTTTATTCATTAATTTTTCAATTTAAGTTCAACTGATTCTTAGTTATAATTCCAATTCTTATTAATTAAATATGATTTATTTAAGGGGAGGTTCTCATCAAGCACGACCAAAAAATCGATTTTTTCTTTGCTAAAAAAGTTGGCAAATGTCTCGTAGAATACGCTCGTGAAACCCGTTTTGCCGAATTCAATTTATTTTTAAAGTTATAGTCAAAAAACCGAAGTCGTCTTTTTACGTACTAAATCGCGTACTAAAACTTTAAACGCGTTTTTCTCGAAACCATGTTTTTTGAGACGGGCGGCAAGATATCTCAAAAACTATTATAGATATCGAGATGAATTTTTTTTTTTATTTTAAAGGTAATTAGATTTGCTGGATCTTGACCTAAAATCATAATTTTACAATGATTATTTTTATTGTTATTGCACTTTTTAGAGCAAAAAAAGTGCAAAAAAATATTTTTTTTTTCGCAAGTTCGCCATTTTGTTAATTTTTAACTTTTTTCGTGATTTTAATTCAGGATCCAGCAAATGTCTTCTAGCTTATAACAAACTTTGATTTTTTGATTACAAACAAAAATTGGATGAGTTACCTTGCCGCCCGTGTCTTTTTTTTCGATGACTATTTTTCAATGCATATAACTAATAAACTATTCGGTATTTTTGTTAAAAAAAATTTGTAAAAGTAGTTAATAACATACTTAATAAGTACCAAAAAACTTGACTACTTTATTTACTTCCTTCCATGAGAAAAATCGCGAAAATCACGTCATTTTTGGGTCGCTAGATGAGAACCTCCCCTTAATTTATCAATTCGAACTAAAGGTTATAAGTAATATATACGTTTTTGCATAAGTTTACAAAATGTTTTGTTTAGCTCAGGCGGCTAAAGTACAAACCTAATTAATTTTTGTACCTCAATCATACAAGCGAACAAAGGTTCGATTCCTACTACATATGAGAAAATTTTTTTTTTTATTAATTATTTTCTTTATAACAACTATGAAATATATGCAAATAAAATTATTTGAAAAAATAAAAATAGTGTAAATAAACTTATTTTATAAATAAATTTATTATTCGAAATTTAAATATTTTTCTTTATAAAAAATCTGTAAATCATATTTTTTATTTAAAAAAAAGAAATTGTTAATAAAACTTTTTTATAAATATATATTATTAATTAATTTTTACTTCAAATTATACAATCAGATGTTTCATTGAAACTCAATATCAAAAGTTAATATTAGGTGTAGTAAAAAGTAATCCATTATTTTGCCAATAGATGGCACTAGTAATATGTATCTCCCGTTGTAAAAGTGCGATCGGGTTACTCTAAATTGCGTTAGAAAGATAAGATTTCGTGCCAGAAAAGCTTCTGATACAGTTTTGTGATTGCTTGACTCAGTATTTTTTTAGCACGCGTCAAAGATGGACACCAACAAAGAGAAAATACGCCATATTTTACAGTTTTTCTTCGATCAAGGCAAAAACGCAAGCCAGGCAGCTGGAAATGTGAATAGTTTTTATGGTCCTGATACTGTAACAGCCAATCACGCGCGATTTTGGTTTAGTCGATTCCGTTCCGGTAATTTTGACGTTAAAGATGCACCACGCTCTGGAAGGCCAATTGTCGAAAATGTCGATAAAATAATGGAAATCGTCGAGTCCGACCGTCACGTAAGCACTGTTTCGATTGCCCAGGAGCTAAACATTGCACAAAAACCGTTTGGAACCACTTAAATAAGGCTGGATACAAAAAGAAGTTCGATGTATGGGTGCCACACGAGTTATCGCAAAGAAACCTCATGGACCGAATTTCCATCTGCTAATCGCTGCTGAATCGCAACAATATCGATCCATTTCTGAAGCGGATGGTTACTGGTAATGAAAAGTGGGTCACTTACGACAACGTCAAGCGACAACGGTCGTGGTCAAATCGCGGTGAGCCGGCGCAAACGGTGGCCACGCCAGGATTGACAGTCAGGAAGGTTTTGCTGTGTGTTTGGTGGGACTGGCAGGGAATCATCTACTATGAGCTGCTCCCCTACGGCCGAACTCTTAATTCGGACCTGTACTGTCAACAATTGGACCGTCTGAAAGAAGCAATCGCCCAGAAGCGGCAAGCTTTGGCCAATAGGAGAGGAATTGTGTTCCATCAGGACAACGCCAGGCCGCATACATTGATAGTGACTCGCCAGAAGCTCCGGGAGCTTGGTTGGGAAGTTCTTATGCATCCACCTTATAGTCCGGACCTGGCACCAAGTGATTACCACCTGTTCCTGTCTATGACGAATGATTTTGCAGGTGAAAAATTCGCCTCAAGAGAAGATTGTGAAAATCGATTGTCCCAGTTTTTCAACAATAGGGACAAGGGTTTCTACGAGAGAGGCATTATGAAATTATCTCAAAAATAGCAACAAGTTATCGAACAAAACGGTGCATATTTGACCTAAATCGTATCATTCTATCTATGCTAAATAAAACCTTCAATTTAATGCAAAAATAATGGATTTCTTTTTACTACATCTAATATAAAATAAATTACGAATATGTTCAAGAGCGAAAGACAAAATACGAAGAGGGTTCAATGCCGCGAAACAGCAAGGACATTGAACTCAAAACTCGAAACAATGGTCGTATATTCTATGTAATACTATTTATTGAAATCTAAATAGAATTTAAGCATAAAAAAAAGTAAAAGATAGAAGGCGAGCACCGAAATGATATTATATAAAAAAATTAATAACACATTCGATAAACAAGTAGAAAAAATAAAAAATAAAAAATTTTAATTAGGAAAAAAGTTATTGTAAATATAAGGTCATAGAAAGCCAGTAGCCCAAGATAGTCAAAATTCTATGAAGTTCCATCAGGATTACTGGGTAAATAAAAAACAAAATAACAATTGATTTTACATAAATACGTAGATAAAGAGAGGACACAAAAAGTTACTGAAAAAACAATCGACGAGATAAATTATTTGTACATGTAAAGCGAACCAAAAAGGTTAAAAAACTTGTAAGCGATAAAACAGCTCGAAATTTACGAAAATCACAACATTTTTATACATGTAAAGACGTGATCACATCTCAGCTAGAAAATAAGAAAAATACTTCTTCGAAAATATTGTAATTTATTCAATAATTGTTAATAGAAGTTCATAGAACTTTGCATCCACCAAGGGTCGGCGAGAGTATATAAAGCCGAGCTCGACAAGGCAAAGGCCACTTGATTTCAGGCATTCAGAGACGACAGTCAAAGATTAAGAGTTTCTAATGTAAGAATATTTAATAATAAATTCAAAATTTAAAATTTTGTATTTTCGTAAAATAAAATTTAAAACTTCGAAAATCAACATTAGTCGAAATCAAATCGACAAATTGAATATTTATTATAAAAGCACAAGTAGGATCATGGTTAATAATAGATATAAAATAAAACATTAAACTTTTTAAACTATTGGGGATGAAATACACATGCATACACACGGAAATTGTCGATAAATCGGGGTTCAGCACTCGAACGTTCACACTTAAAAATTAGTAAATATCTAAAAATGATTATCTCGAAAAAGGAAAAACAATCAACGGCGCATATTATGCAGCCTTATTGCAGCGTTTGAGTGATGAAATCAAGAAAAAACAGCCTCATCTGACGAAAAAAAAAGTGTTGTTTCATCACGACAACGCACCAGTCCACACGTGCGTCATTGCGATGGCTAAAATCAATGAGTTGAAGTTCGAATTGCTTCCTGACGCACCCTATTTGCCAGATCTGGCTCCCTCGGATTATTTTCTTTTTCCGAATTTGAAAAAATGGCTCGGCCCCAAAAGATTTGCCAACAATGAAGAGGTAGAGTCTGCGGTTAAAAGGTATTTTGAGGAGCTTGACGGTTCCTACTATAAAGCGGGTATCGAAGCTATTGAACATCGTTGGGAAAAGTGTATCGAACTGAAAGGAGAATATGTTGAAAAATAAAAAACATTTTCGCAATTTTTTTACTGTTTTCTTTGTCGGGTCGGGTACTTTTGGGACTGCCCTCGTATACTTTGGGAAAAAGTTGGCTGCTTTTAAACATAAACCCGAAGTAATAATAACCCGGTAAAATAATAACTTTAATTTATTTTTCAATTTATTGTTATACATATGCGTACAATTTTATTTCAACCTACATTTTTAATGAAAACGATTAATTTCAGGGAAAAAACGTCAACTATCTAAACACGTAGATGTAGATAAACATAAAATAGAAGAAAACAATAAAGATAAACCACGTAGTAAGTGGATATCAAAGGGTATACTAGTCTCTTGTAAAAATAAAGAAATGCTCTATAATCTATGGAAATTACAGCCAAATAATAATGAACTTAAGATTATGTATAAGAACTATGTTAAAATATTAGACAAAGTTATAAAAGAAGCTAAATGCTTTTACGAAAAAGAAATTATAGAAAGAAATATGAGAAATTCTAAAAAATTATGAGATTTCATAAATCAAAAAATAAACAAAAGAAATAAGCCAAAAAATAAAATTGAGTACATATATAATTCAAAACATCAAAAACTTACGGACTCTGTTGAAATAGCAAAAGTCATGAATTCATTTTTTTCGAATATTGGTAAAGAACTCAGTGATAAAATTCGAGATCCTCTGGAATCTAACTTAACACTTACACCTCAGAATGCAAGGTCAATATTTATTAATCCCACAGATAGGCTTGAGGTGAGAAATACAGGGTTATCCATTTCGTGGTAGGAAAAGTATAACCCTGCCATTTGACATCTGTCAGAGTTAAATGTCATCCAAAGCGTATTTTTTTTAGTTGAAGGTTTGCCATTTAGAAATATGGATCGTTTAACAGTCGAAGAACGCGTTGAAATTATTAAATTTTATTATAAAAATGGTGATTCTGCTGTATCAACAATATGGTTTCAGAAAAAATTTAGGAACAAAAATTGCCCTAAGCTATATAACAAATATTGTGTATGATAAACTGGACAATAGTACCCCTATAGGCATAACACTCCTTGATTTGGCAAAGGCTTTTGACTGTGTCAATCATAAAATACTACTTGAAAAACTATAACTATGGTATTAGAGGAAGTGCTAATAAGCTATTAGTGAGCTACCTAGATAAGAAATACCAGAGAGTTAAAGTTAATGTCCATGTGAGTAACTACATTGAAGTTAACATAGGAGTACCTCAGGGTACTATCCTGGGTCCCCTTTTGTTTCTTATCTACGTAAATGACCTGCTTGAAAATATGCCTAAAGATTCTATCATTTCATTTGCTGATGATACAGCAATCATCGCTTCTGATAAAACTTGGTCAGGGGTAGAAACTAAATTAAATTCCTCACTTGAAAAAGCATCAAATTGGCTTGTGCATAATAAACTAACACTAAATATTGATAAGACAGTATTCATGACTCTTGGAAACTATTGCGACAGTGTTCCGGCTATTGATTCCATAAATATAAGTATCAAAGGATGCAATATAAAAAGAGTCGAATCTTGTAAATATTTAGGATTATATTTCGATAATAGACTAAGTTGGAATAAGCATATGGAACATCTCATAAATCTAACAAAATATTTAGTTTTTTTATTTTATAACCTATCAGTTAGTATGATTGCTGATACCCTGCGTATAGTCTATTATGCTTTTTTCCACAGTCTTGCAACATACGGCATTATTGCTTGGGGACGTGTTTACCAAAATAATCGAAATCTATTGCAAAATTTACAGAATAGAATATTGAAAATTGTAAATAAAATAAATTCTCAATCACTAAAAATCCCCTTAATATATATAACTCAATCGTATTCTTTTGAAGCTTTAATCTATCATTATGATTCTTTAAAATCCAAATTTATTACACCCAATAGTATCACTAGAAATAAAAGTATACAAATACCTTTACGTAATAAAACCGTTAGTAATAAAAATAGCTATATTAAAGCTATCTCACTTTTTAATGCACTCCCAAATAAATTAAAAATTATTAATATTACTAAATCAAATAAGAGAAAACTAAAGATACGGATAAAAAATAATGTTCAATGAGGTGTTTCCTAATGCGCACTATGTAAAAATAAAAATAAAGCAAAACATAGAATGTAAATAATGATATAACTAATTATTAAGATACTTATACTAAAAAAGTTTATAATTATATGTATTATTAGTAACCTAATTATAGGATATCTGTTCTACGCACAGACTACTTTTAGTCTCTGTAGGTATTTATGTACTATGTAATATATACATATATGTAAATGAATATGGGTAATAAATAAACAAAATAAATAGAAAGATTGAAACAGAATTTGAAACCTCAACAAATTTTCAAACAGGATATGTGAACATTCAAGATACTGAAATGTAAGATGTAAACGATTTGTGCATCGATGTGAAAAATGGTGTAGATGAAAATGAGAATAACACTGATTTAGTAACTGAAAACAAATCTGAAATTGATTAATAAAATTAATTTATTACATTACAATTATTTTTTATAACATTCTTAATGTTAACATTTTATTTTTAATTTTTAAATACAGTAAAATAAAATTCAATTATATTTAATCGTTTGAAAAAAAAACAGATTCAATTGAAATTAAAAAGGATTTATTTAATCAGCTTTGTATTATTGCCATATCTATGAATTGCAATCTTTTACAGGTTTTCTCATGTATTGACTTTTATAAGCCAACTTTTCGTGAACTGCAAACATCGGCTTAAAAAAGTAAAATAGCGAGATAACTCAAAAAAGTTTACTATATGACAAATTCTCCTATCAAGTCTTAAATCCTCAATAAAATTAGTTTATTATATTTCAAATTTTATTTATAACTTTTTCAGAATTTATAATATCTTTATTATATAAATCGTTTTTAATTTTTAAATGCAATAACATAAACTATAATTATATTCAAAAACACACATACAATTGGGATTAAAAAGATTTATTTAACCAGTCTTACCAGTTTAAAAATATAAAATTCGTATTGAAAGTAATTGTTGTATTACATGTATTAAAATTTTAATCAAATAGTATAAAATTTTAATTAAAATTAATTAATCTAATCAGTTTTGAAACCTAAAAAAAAACGATAAAACGAATTAAAAACGATTTAATCAAATCACCTTGAATCATTTTCTAGAGGCTTTGGATACAATTAGAATAGAAAAAGATTTAATCACATATAATCTTCCACCAATTAATACCTTCTTATCTTATTTTATGCTTAAAATTGAGGTTAAGAAATAGTATACAAAGAATTTAAAAAAAAAAAAAATTTTTTTAATCATTTTTAATGTGCGTTTCTATTATGATGACCAAATTCAAATTGAAAATTTTTATTTACATATTATTTTTTTAATGTTCAAATAATTGATCTGCAATTTGTCAAAATTAGTAAATAGAAGAAAGCCTAAAATAAAATTTTAGTTTATGGAAAAACGTGTGTGACATGTATGATAAAATTCAAATTAAAAATTCTTATTAACATATTATTTTTAAAATATTTTAATGATTGATCTGTAATTTATCGAAACTTATAAATAAGATTTTGTTTTATGATATTTAATGAATTTTATTGTCTTTATTAAAAAACTAAAAACTTGATATTTACCTTTATATTTCCTCTGTTGAAAAAGATAACGTCTTTTACGACGTTATAAAATAACTTTTACATCAATGACTTTAGTAATGATGAAATTTGTCGAGTCAAGATTTGATGCATTTTTTAACGACATTTGTAAAATTTTCGAAGCACAAAAATGATGTCAATTCTTTATTAAAAGATGTTATTTTTACATTATAAAAAGAAATTACCATAGACTTATATACTAGACTGCGCGCGCTGTGAGAGGTTTTGTAGACAACATTAGAGTGAGAAAACAATAGCAAGAGGCGTTGTCTCTCTCTAACGTGGAGGTTGGGAGGGGAGCGACTGACTACGTCAAAAGGACATCATAATATAAGTAACCAATAAATAATATGTACATTAATTTATTTCAATTTATAAAATAGTATGTATGTATATGTATTTTTAATGTTATATTCTTTATTGTTGTTGGAAAATAAAATAATGTAAAATAAGTAATAAAAAAGGATAGTTTATTTAATATCTTTAAAAGAATAAACATTTTTTTATAATATAAAATATTGGAGAAAAGGCATTTGAAAAGTATTAAAACGTTAAGAAAAACTATGTTACACTTTCCTTTATTTTTTTTAAATCGTAAACCATTTTTGATGTTTAATTAAAAAAATTAAAACAAAAGAAAATTAAATATTATTGAATCTGCGATTGACAATTTTAAGAGCGAGGGGAATGAACACTTTCCCCTTAACAGCCTCCCCACTCTTCCTGACAAGCGAGAGAGACAAAACCCCTCCCAAGCTATCTCCGTCCTTCAATGTGGTCTTCAACGCTCCCAGTAAAGCGCGCAGTCTAGTATATAAGTCTATGGAAATTACTGAGCTCAAATGATTTTTGTTTGGTTAGAATCATCTTTATTTCTATACGGCGAAATGCGCATGACCGTTAAACCAAGTTCCATGCTCAAAAATGTTTCTGGAGCCAAGATACATTTTCTTAAGTCAGTAACTTAACGAAATTTAACCAATCTTTATTTATTCTAATTAGGTTCACTATAATGTTCATTTTAAGTAAAATAAAAGATCGATTTAAAATTTTAATATTTTTCTCAAACAAAAATACGGTTATATAGGGTGATTCATTATGAGGTTTGGTTTTTAATCTCAAATAAAAGGCATAAAGTTGAATTCTATAGTAAAAATTTTATTGTGAGTCGAAAGAACAATCTATGACATTTACTTTTTAAAGATTATCTCATTTAAATATTGACCGCGACTACGCCGTAAATGGTCCATCCTGAGGGTCCTATTTTGGACGACGCGTTCCAGCATAGCAACCAGTATCTCGCGAATGACACGAGTAATGTTGGCTTGCAACGCGTCGATTGAAGCTGACTTATTCCTGAAGACCAGAGACTTCGTGTAACCCCAAAGAAAATAATTTAAAGGTGTGATATCTCACGATCTAGGCGGCCAATTTACTGGTCCAAAAAGTGAAATCAGGTTCTCACCAAAATGATTTCTCAATAAGTCCATTGTTTCTCTCACTGTATGCGAAGTAGCGCCGTCTTGTTGAAACTAAAGTTCACCGACACCATGGGCTTCAATTTCAGGTAGCAAAAAATCTATTATCATGGTGCGGTAGCGGTCACCATTGACGGTTACGTTCTGACCGGACTCATTTTGAAAGAAATATGAACCGATGATTCCACCGGCCCATAAACCACACCAAACTGTGCATTTCTGTGGCTTTAGTGTTAGCTGTTGAAGCTCTTCAGGTTGTTCATTAGTCCAAATACGGCAATTCTGCTTATTGATGTATCCATTGACCCAAAAATGCGCCTCATCACTGAACAAAATTTCGCGATAAAACAGCGGATTTTCATTGAGCTGATTCAGAGCCCATTCACCAAAAACACGACGCAAACCTAAGTCGCCCGGCTTCAATTCTTGCACGAGTTGAAGTTTGTATGCCTTAAAACCAAGATCTTTACGTAAAATACGCCAAGTTGTTGCGTACGACAAACCAAGCTGTTGAGAACGATGCCGAATCGATTCGTTACGGTCTTCAGCCACACTCTCAGCTACAGCCGTTATATTCTCTTCACTACGTGCTGGATGTGATCTAATCGATCGAGTATCATCCAATAATGTATGCTGGGTTTCAAATTTGCGGATGGTAATGGCTATAGTGGTTTCGGTTGGTCGACGATGCACACCATAAGTTGCTCTAAGAGAACGAAAAACATTTCTCACAGAACGCTGATTTTCGTAATACAGCTGAACAATTTGAATACGTTGTTGCGGTGTAAGTCTTTCCATGATGATTTGTCAAACAATACTGAATAAAAATTACATTACAGTTTGACAGGAGTTAGGTGTGATCTGTAAAAAAAGGCTATTAAAAATCAAACCTCATAATGAATCACCCTTTATAAAAAAAATAAAATATTTCGTAACGATAATAAAATCGATTAGGAGAAAGGTTTATATTATCAAATAATTTATTGTATATTTTTTTATCTCGTCATTAACTTAGATATTTATTCATGAATTATCGTTAATTTATTGTATACATTAATATCTAACAAAAAAAACGTAGAAAATTTTTTAACCTACGGTAGGATCGATCTCGGGTCTTTCGCATTAAGAAGCCGACACCCTTACCACTATACTACCTATAAGGCTTGTACAATCAAGCGTAACGTGTTGAATCTCACGTTATAACTATTTAGCATAAACTTATGCTAAGTCCTTGGTTTTTTAGATATTTACTGATTTTTAAGTGTGAACGTTCGAGTGCTGAACCCCGATTTATCGACAATTTCCGTGTGTATGCATGTGTATTTCATCCCCAATAGTTTAAAAAGTTTAATGTTTTATTTTATATCTATTATCAACTATGATCCTACTTGTGCTTTTATAATAAATATTCAATTTGTCGATTTGATTTCGACTAATGTTGATTTTCGAAGTTTTAAATTTTATTTTACAAAAATACAAAATTTTAAATTTTGAATTTATTATTAAATATTCTTACATTAGAAACTCTTAATCTTTGACTGTCGTCTCTAAATGCCTAAAATCAAGTGGCCTTTGCCTTGTCGAGCTCGGCTTTATATACTCTCGCCGACCCTTGGTGGATGCAAAGTTCTATGAACTTCTATTAACAATTATTGAATAAATTACAATATTTTCGAAGAAGTATTTTTCTTATTTTCTAGCTGAGATGTGATCACGTCTTTACATGTATAAAAATGTTGTGATTTTCGTAAATTTCGAGCTGTTTTATCGCTTACAAGTTTTTTAACCTTTTTGGTTCACTTTATATGTACAAATAATTTATCTCGTCGATTGTTTTTTCAGTAACTTTTTGTGTCCTCTCTTTATCTACGTATTTATGTAAAATCAATTGTTATTTTGTTTTTTATTCACCCAGTAATCCTGATGGAACTTCATAGAATTTTGACTATCTTGGGCTACTGGCTTTCTATGACCTTATATTTACAATAACTTTTTTCCTAATTAAAATTTTTTATTTTTTATTTTTTCTGCTTGTTTATCGAATGTGTTATTAATTTTTTTATATAATATTATTTCGGTGCTCGCCTTTTATCTTTTACTTTTTTTTATGCTTAAATTCTATTTAGATTTCAATAAATAGTATTACATAGAATATACGACCATTGTTTCGAGTTTTGAGTTCATTGTCCTTGCTGTTTCGCGGCATTGAACCCTCTTCGTATTTTGTCTTTCGCTCTTGAACATATTCGTAATTTATTTTATATTAGATGTAGTAAAAAGAAATCCATTATTTTTGCATTAAATTGAAGGTTTTATTTAGCATAGATAGAATGATACGATTTAGGTCAAATATGCACCGTTTTGTTCGATAACTTGTTGCCATTTTTGAGATAATTTCATAATGCCTCTCTCGTAGAAACCCTTGTCCCTATTGCCGAAAAACTGGGACAATCGATTTTCACAATCTTCTCTTAAGGCGAATTTTTCACCTGCAAAATCATTCGTCATAGACAGGAACAGGTGGTAATCACTTGGTGCCAGGTCCGGACTATAAGGTGGATGCATAAGAACTTCCCAACCAAGCTCCCGGAGCTTCTGGCGAGTCACTATCAATGTATGCGGCCTGGCGTTGTCCTGATGGAACACAATTCCTCTCCTATTGGCCAAAGCTTGCCGCTTCTGGGCGATTGCTTCTTTCAGACGGTCCAATTGTTGACAGTACAGGTCCGAATTAAGAGTTCGGCCGTAGGGGAGCAGCTTATAGTAGATGATTCCCTGCCAGTCCCACCAAACACACAGCAAAACCTTCCTGACTGTCAATCCTGGCGTGGCCACCGTTTGCGCCGGCTCACCGCGATTTGACCACGACCGTTGTCGCTTGACGTTGTCGTAAGTGACCCACTTTTCATTACCAGTAACCATCCGCTTCAGAAATGGATCGATATTGTTGCGATTCAGCAGCGATTAGCAGATGGAAATTCGGTCCATGAGGTTTCTTTGCGATAACTCGTGTGGCACCCATACATCGAACTTCTTTTTGTATCCAGCCTTATTTAAGTGGTTCCAAACGGTTTTTTGTGCAATGTTTAGCTCCTGGGCAATCGAAACAGTGCTTACGTGACGGTCGGACTCGACGATTTCCATTATTTTATCGACATTTTCGACAATTGGCCTTCCAGAGCGTGGTGCATCTTTAACGTCAAAATTACCGGAACGGAATCGACTAAACCAAAATCGCGCGTGATTGGCTGTTACAGCATCAGGACCATAAAAACTATTATTATCGTGATGAAGAAGCCAGTCACTGCTTGACCAAAAATGGGGTCGTTTTCTTTTCACCGCATTACGCAATCGTTTCAAAACCAACGTAATATTTCTGATTAATCGTCTGACCTCTCGGTGCATATTCGTGATGTACAATACCTTCAAAATAAAAAAAAAATAATCAGCATTGACTCGATATTGTCGTTGAAGGTTGACTAGACCGAGGATCACTATCAATAGATGTGTGGCCATTTTTATTTTTTTTTTGCCTCTTTTGTTTGTGTTTGCCCATACACTTATCCCTAAAGGCCTTCAGCATCATTTTAATAGTTTCCAAACTAGTTTTACCGAGTTTGAAACAAAATGTAATGCAAATTCGTTGATCTGATCTTTAAGTCATTTTTAACAATAACAAAATCTAACGAACGCAGAATAGGCTTTGTAAACAAATACACACTGTGCACAAACTATGTAACCTGTAGGTATCGGCGAGCAACTGATAAGTTCGCGAGGCTTTACTGTTGACGTTCACATCAACGGGCCTCGCAGTGGTTGCTTCAACACTCTGGTGCGAAGATATAAAAGCAGGCTGGATACTTTTCGAACAGACCTCGTACTTTGATAGCAAAGGATAATAATAAAGGAAAGATACAAGAGAACCTCAATAGAGAGGTAGCAATAAGGAAAGAGAAAAAAAAGTTGACGAAACGGAATAAGAAATTAGAACAGAAGCGAACGAGAACGACGAATCTGAAGCGGAAAAAAGCTTTAGAAAAAGCCTAATTACACTAATAACACCGCCGAGAAGTAAGAGAGAATAGAACAGTCAAAAAAAAAGGGAGGAACGGTTGACAAATGATAAACAGAAGCAAAAGACAGAAGAACATTGAGATACAGAATGGGAAACAATAAAGGAAGAAACCAGAAGTGTAAGAGAAAATATTAAAAAGATTAGACTGAAAGTGGCAGAAAAGGAAGCTGACTTTAATAAAACTAAGGAAAAATAAAAATATACATAGACAAGTTAAATAGGGTATAAGAGAAAACAGAAACAAAATAGAAGACAAAGAAAAAAATAAAAGAATCGGAGAAGAAACTAGAAAAAAGAACACAAAATTAATGGAAGATGAGAAGATGATAAGAGGAGAAGAAATTGAAAAACTGAAGAAGCGATAAGAGGCGAATCTGAAGATAATACAGAAGAAAATAAATAATTATACAGTAAAAGAGGAGGAAATACAAGGAAGAGATAACCGAGACAGCGAAATAAGTAGGAACAAAAAAAGTAAAATGGAGTGAAAGGAAATAGAATGGGTGGCAGAAGAAATATGATAGAAAATGAAGAAAAATATAATAATAACAAGGATAAAAAACGTGAAATCGAGAAAAGAAAAGAAGTAGAAAAGTGAATTAAGAGATTAAGAAGAGAAGGAGAAGAAAAAAATGGTAGGAGGTAAAGAAGGGCGAACAAAATTTAAAATTGGTATAGAGAGAAACACACGAGAGCAGAAAGAGAAAGCGATGAAAAATAAATGGGAGCTAGGCAATGATACAACATGGCAAGTGAGAAGAAACAAAGAAAAAGTAATGGCGAAGGCAACGGAAGTGGGAGAGAAAGGAGAGACAGTAAGAATAGGATACATTAAGGTAAAAGGGTAGCAAGAAGTGTGATTTAGAAATGAGAGAAAGGAAGAATGATTTCGGAGAGAGATAGAAAAAACTGATAGCAATAACTAAAAACAGACAGCAGAATTATTAGGTTGCTGCAGATGAAATGGCCGATTTAGCAATGACATAAAGTTGGCTGCAATTTTAGTGTATTATGTTGGCATAAGGTGGCGCAAATGATATGATATATTGAAGTATAAATACTGCTACCTTGGTTTATGGAGTCATTTCTGTTTTGCACTTCATAGTAATCGTAAAAACAAAAAGAGAAAGTGAACATGGAAGTTAATCAAAAACGGCTACTTTTACTATACGAATTTAAATTAAAGCACAACGCAACGGAAGCAACGAGGAATATCAACAGCGCATTTGGGCCTGATACAGTTAGCGAACAAACCACTCGGCGGTGGTTCGAAAAATTTTGATCCGGAGATATGGAGCTTGGAAATGAGCCGCGTGGACACCCAGGACCATCGATAGATAACGCCGAGCTGCGTGCATTAGTGAAGTCTGACCCCCGCCAAACCATAAGAGATCTCGCCAAGAAATTAGGCGTTCACAATTCGACAGTTTGCCGCCACTTGCAACAACTTGGAAAAGTGAAAAAGCTTGACAAATGGGTTCCGCATGATCTTACCAAGCAAAACATGACGTGTCGAATGGAGATTTCAAGTTCTCTTCTCTCCCGCAAGAAAAAGGAACCGTTCTTGCACCGAATTGTGACCTGCGATGAAAAGTGGATTTCATACGATAATCGTCGCCGATCGGCCCAATGGCTAGATGCCGACGAAGTGCCAAGACACATGCCGAAACCAAGCCTTCATCCAAAGAAAATAATGGTTACTGTTTGGTGGCCTGTAGCTGGAGTTATCCACTATTTGTTTCTGCAACCTAGCGAAACCATCAATGCTGAGAAATACTGTGCTCAACTGGATGAAATGCATCAGAAATTGATAGTCCAACGACCTAGGCTTGTCAACAGGGATGGAGTGATACTGCTTCATGATAACGCACGACCTCATGTATCGAGAACAACGGTCCAAAAATTAAACGAGTTGTGCTATGAGACTCTTCCTCACCCTCCATATTCACCAGACCTCTCACCAACAGATTACCATTTCTTTAAACATTTGGATCACTTTTTGACAGGAAAAAGATTTAATAATGAAGCTGCTGTCAAAAATGCCTTCGAGGAGTTTCTTCAAACCAGAAACTCGGACTTCTACAAAACTGGAATAAATGTACTTGTTTCTCGTTGGGAAAAATGTGTTGCATCTATTGGTACCTATTTTGATTAAATAAATAGTTTTTATATAAAGTTACATCTATTTATAAATTTATTACTAAATCGGCCATTCCATCTGCAGCAACCTAATATATGTATATGGGATAATCCATGTTAAGTGGATCAGAGCTATGGCCAAAATTTGTTAGTGCCCAACGAAATCAACCAAGGGCTCATTTTAAAGCTTAGGACATCTCTTTTTGAATGATGTATGCGCTTCGAGAAAATCCAATATGGCTGTATAGCAGCTTTAATATGACAACTGGAAGAAAAATTTTCAGCTAATATGGTATACGGAGGTTTTGAGGATCACTTAACACAAATATTATATTTAGCGACCTCAAAAATCTCCGTATACCAAATTTGGTGTAAATCGGTTGATTTTCGAGAAAATCGTCCACCATATAGGATCCGCCATTTTGAATTTAAATCTGACTTCATATTTGTATCTAAATAAAGCAACTCTAAAAAAACCTCGTATACCAAATTTAGTGCAAATCAGTTGTTTTTCAATAACTTCGCCACTATATCGCAGTTTGGACCGCCATATTAGATCTACTTTTTTTGATTTATTGATACAACTGCATCAGCTTCAAAGAGACTTTCATTATCTACAATTCGAGTCAAAACACGGACCTCGTCATTTGCAAATCTTCATTTCTGCAAACTTTTTTTGGCAAACCTTCAATTTATTTTCTACTTCCGGTCGCCATATTAATGCCACTGTATTAGATTTTTCGAAGATTTACACAGCGTTTGAAAGTAGATGTCCTAACCTTTAAAACGAGGTTGATTTTTTTGGGCACCTACAATTTTGTCCACAGCTCTGATCTATTTGACATGGATTATCCCATATGTACGAGGATGATTCCAGAAGTACTCAACCTAACAAGAAAAACCCAAAAAATTTTGGTGAAAAATTCTTTATTTCTTAACATAGTTTCCTTTTAGTTTAATACATTTTTTCCAACGATGTGCGATAGCTTCAATACTATATTTATAGTAAGATCTGTCACGCTCCTCAAAATAGCCCTTGACTGCCGACTTCACCTCTTCATTGTTGGCAAATCTTTAACTAGCAAGCCATTTTTTCAAGTTTTAGAAAAGAAAATAATCCGTAGGAGCTAAATCTGGTGAATAGAGAGCATAATGAAGCGATTTGAACTTTAACTTATTAACTTTGGCCATCACGATAACGGATGTGTGAGCTGGTGCATTCTTCTCATGAACACTTTCTTTTTAATCAAAAGCGTTGCACTCAAGTTGCAACAAGTTTGCATAATACTCGCCGTTGTTTGTTTTTCCTGTTGGAAGATAATCAATGAAAATTATCCGACGCACATCTCAAAAAACTGACGCCATGACTTTGTAAACACGCATGTGCGCAGCGTGGTTACTACCGGCATAACACGTTAAGACACTTGTGTACTGGACTATTCCTGAGCTCAGTCAGCGCTCCGACCGGCCTGACTACTCCTCTCCCAGCTACCACGTGAGGCATCGCGGGTAGCATTCCGATCGTACCAATCCCAGCTACCACGTGAGGCATCATGGGTAGCATCCTGACCGCATCGATCCTGGCTACTACGTGAGGCATCGTGAGTAGCGTCCACGCGATCATTACCTATTACCGGTTTCCTCGTAAGGCACCGTGGGTAGCATCACAATGACTGCTTTCCATCCTCGCTATCGCGTGAGGCATCGCGGAGGGCTCCCGACTACTATGTGAGGCATTGCGAATGGCACCGTATAGCCCGTTCCCTATCTCCGCTATCACGTGAGATACCGCGGACGGCATCCCGACTCGTCATTTCTACCGGCTGCTCGGTGAGGCGTCACAGTCAGCATCGCGACACCGACCGACTGTCTCCTGTGCCCTCGCGACCGCGCGCGCGTCGTCAACCCGCGCTCGGTGACTTCCCGTCAGCGTACACTGCGGGCTGTTTCCAGGCACTTACGCGCCCGACCTTACGCCAATAACGTCACCTGATTACAGACACCGCCCCAAGAGAAGACAGTCCGGACGCCAAGTTCCAATGAGCCAACCGACGTGGCCAGTACAGGAGCCGCCGCTAACCTATTCACCCCAGCGACAAGGGCGATCGCAGCCGAGGTCAACAACAGCTCAGCGCTTTGTTTATATTGCGCTGTTAACTAGTTGTAAGCCTGAGTGTCTCTGATTATTGTAAGTTGGACCTAGCTTAGAATAAGTGGATGTTAGATAGGTTACTCTGTGCGCATTAGCAGTATAAGTTAGGTTGTGTTAAGCGTAGAATAAGTATACCATGTAATTAGAATCAAGCCGCTTATTAAGAATATACATGTTCTATGTAAGATAACTTCTAGTTATTTTTCTTACCCTGTTCCAAATCCTGGGACTGCAGCATCCAACACTGGAGTTTACCATTACAACTTTGCCTGCAGACAGAACTGTCTTCACCTTCTATGGAGCGGATTCTTCTTTTCCAGTCCATTGCTTTAGCTGTTTCTTTGCCGCAGATGTAAAGTGATGGACCCACGTTTCATCAATGTTTATAAATAGGCGAAAAAATTTGGCTTTATTGCTGTGAAATAGCTTTAAACCCTTGATTGAAATATTCTCACAATGCTGTTTTTGTTCAATTGTGAGCAAACGCGGTACCCATCTTGCGCACAGCTTTTTCATTTCTAAATTTACAGTCAACAACGCTTTTTGAGATACCTACCGTATCTGCTAGCACGCGTACTTTTAATCGACGGTCATACAATACTGTTTTATGGATTTTTTTCACCATTTCTGGCATTATGACTTCATTTAGTCGAGTACTCCGATGTTCATCTTGGCAGTTCGTACGGGCTCGTTTAAACTCTGCCACCCAATATTTTACTGTTGTAAACGAGTAGATTCCCCCAGAATAGAATCTAGTTCGGCTTTGATATTGGTCATACTAAGATCCTTCAAATTGAGGTATTGTATCATATAACGAATTTTTTCCAATTTTTTTCATGTTTACAAATTCACTGAGAAAGTTCACTGTTGATAGCTGCCAAACAAATACTACATAACGTAGCGTCTTCAAACTTTTAACTTAAGATTTATAAGATCGTTCTTTCTAAGATAGAAATTTTTTTTAATCAATAACAGCCATACGTTAGGTTGAGTACTTCTGGGACAACTCTCATAAATTAGTCACACGTTACATTGCGTAGTTTTCTCTATAACGGGTGTTTCTCGTTGGTGCGGGCCTCTCCCTTACACGTGCACACTGCTGCGGCCGAAACTATTCCACGGTGCGGCTTTGAGTGCCAATCCTTCTTGAATCCTACTTTCTATTACGTGAGGGGTCCTTACCTCAAGGCCCCGTTGCCGGTGATACTTTCTACCGAGCTCAGCTAGATCAAGTGCGTGCCAGCTGAAGGTTGACACGCCCGTGGAGGCGGCGGTATTCAGGAAAAGAACGCTAGAAAGAGGAAAGGTAAATAAGGCGCACCCGTTTTGCGCAGTCAACTTTATTCGAGTCAATTATTGTAGAATTCAGTACAAAAGTCTCTTATTTATTATTATTAGGTCCCTTGACGAGAGTCGCAATTCAAATTAACGCGCGCGCAATTGTTTCCCTCGGGACACGCACTGCGCAAGCGTGTCGGTCACTTGCCTCGCTATGTTCACATAGTAAGGCGTGTAAACCAGCCCTTATACCTCGTGGGCTGGCTATCGATTGGATCTCTTGCGGCCAACCGGGGGACTACACGCGTGTAGTCTCGCGCGCGCGTACAAGCACACACACACTACTACAAAATAAGTATGAGGGAGAGCTAACCTCTCATCTACAGTTCGCAACGAATATTTTTGTGTTAAACGCAACTGCGCGCGAATTATCAATTGCAGTAATAACGCGAGGAAAAGAAATGGCCACTTACTGTTATACTGCTCGGGTTTTTGTCTTCTGGAAAACGCTCGCTCAAATACAGAAAATCTCTCGTGGGCTTCGCGCGTGATTATGGCTTGGCGGGCAAGAACAGAAAAGAGATCCCCTCTTGCTCGTCTCGCGTAGTGCCTATCGACTTTGCCGCGTTGCGCCATCGATTGCTAGATCGATGGCGCCGCGTATAGTACCGCAGCGAACTCCAATTCGCACCACATGGCAGGCGGCCTGACCTCGACGGTCCACCTGTCACATCTTATCAAATTGAAAATATCAACGTATCATCCGTTAGCCGTGCATGATCTACGACGTATACATTCTTTTAGTTGTTTGTCCTTTTTTGACTCTTTAATCAAATCCTTACAATGTTGAATTCGGAGCAATTTTTCGTAGTCGATCAATTTGTGTGGAACAAAGCGTGCACATACCTTCCGTAGATTCAAATGAACGGTCAAAATGCGATGAATTGAATTTTTGGACATATTCAATTCCATTTCCATGTATCGCAATGAAGATTTTGGCTCATTTTTTATAAATTCACGCACTTTTTTAATGTTACTTTGAGTAACCACGGTATTTGAAGGACCTGGATGTTCGTCGTCCTGAATGTCTTCACGATCTTTCTGGAACCGCTTATACCACTTATGCACTCTGGTACGGGATAGACAATTATCGCCATAAACTTGTTTCAGCAAATTATGCGTCTCAGTAAAGGATTTACCGAGTTTAAAACAGAACTTAATATTTGCTCTTTGTTCGAAGTTCATTTTTCGACCGATGCCACAAACACACTGTCACTTTGAGCGCGATATTTTGGTTTCTATTAAACCAAATGTCATACAATTTTGACAGGATGTTAGTTAAGAATGGACCTTTCCATTGCTAACATCCACCAATTGGTGGCGCCAATATAAATCGATGTTTTGAAAAAGTTCCGTTTTCCATGAGACACACTGTGTATAATATGACTTATTAGTTATATAAATTTATAAGACTAAATAAAGGACAATGAATTCACTTGTAATATAACATGGAAAATAAGTTTAAATAATATCCCTTTTTACATATATTTTTCTTGCAAAAAGAATTTATTAAATATAAACAATAAATTTCTTTATTTGAAACGATTTTTGAGAAGGGGAAGTGCAGCGAGACGGGCAAGACGTACACGGAATTCGCGGCACGAAATAGCGATGAAATCAAAGTAATAGAGAGTAAAAAGTAAAAAGTAAGTGTTAGATGGGTAAAAGGGCAGTAATAGACATTGAAATAATAAAAAGCTCAGAAATATAAATAAATAGAGGTACAGAAAAAGAGGAATTAAATATATAAGGTTTGAGGTGAGAATATGCCGGTGGGAACGTCGTCCCAGACACAAAACGCGACGCGACCGAAACAGTCACCGATGAGTGGGAAAAACGTAAAACAGATTGAAAGTACAGAATATGTAATGAATGAAATTAAAAAAGCAATAGAAAGAAGTGACAAAAGAAATGAAGAAAGATGGACGGAGATGATGACTGAAATAAGATTATTGAGAGAAAAACATGAAACGGAAAGAAGGGAATGGAAAAAGGAAAGAAAAGAATTATGTGCTAGAATAAGCAGGCTAGAAAAGGAGAAAGAAAGAAAGGAAAGAGAAGATAAAAGAAAAAATATAGTTATAAAAGGAACGAACTTTGGAAATGAAGATTTAGAAAAAACAGTAAGTGATTTCTTGAAAGAAAAAGTAAATGTGGCTACAAAGATCGTGAAAGCACATAACATTAAAATTAGCGAAAATAAGAAAATAACAATAGCTGAAGTTGGAAGTGTTAACAAGAAAAAAGAAGTAAGGATAAATAAAAGGTGGCTAGGTATGGAAAAAATTTACATAGAAGATGATATAACATGGAATGAAAGAGAGATACAAAGAAAAATAAGGGAAATAGCGAAGAGAAAAAGGCAAGAAGGGTGCATAGTTAAAGTAGGATATATGAAATTACAATTAAACAATAGGTGGTTAAAATGGAGTGAGCCAAATAACGGTTTACAAGAAATGCAAGAGAGAGAGGGAACTAGTGAAGAGGATTTTCGGCTAAGGTCGGATTAAATGAAGGTGTACAGAATGAGCTTAAAGTATGTTATTGGAACATTGCTGGAGTGAAGAACAAATGTAATGAAGTATGGGAATTTTTAAGCAAGTTCGACATGATTGGGCTAACTGAAACATGGTTAGAAGAAAAAGAGTGGAATAAAACAAAAAAGTATTCACCTAAGGAATTTAATTGGAAATGCAAACCAGCAACGAGAGAAAAAGTGAAAGGTTGTGCGATGGGGGAAATTATAACGGGAGTGAGAAAAGAATTAAAAGAAATAAAGGGAAGAAGTGGTGAAAAAAATATAGCTATGAGGAAAATAAAATTAAATAATGAACTATGGAAAGTAGTAACTGTATACGAGTATAGTAGAGATATTGAAAAAACATTGAGGAGTTTGAAAGAAAGTGTAAAAGAAAAAGAGAAATGATACTTGATGATAGGTGGAGATTTTAATGTGAGAACTGGTATAGAGGGGGGCATAATTCAAAGTGAGGTTAAAGAAAGATACATAAGAAAATCAAAGGACAAAGTACAGTCTGTCAAGTAAGAGCGTGGTTGACTTCACCGACAGGTAACAAAAGATTTTGCTCTAATTCCTTCGCGAGCCGATAGAAGAAAGCTTTGTCCTTGATGCATTGTTAACAAAGATTCAGTTGTTGTTAATCTTTTGAAAGAGAATCACGTTAAACGCCATGTGTGCTAAGTACGCGTCGCGCTACGAGGCTGTGTTCCTTTGCATCCACCCGAAAGGTCCCAAAATGTCGCAATCAGTGGCTGCTAAATATATGAGAAAGTCGAAGGCATTTGTACAGAAGTGGATACAGCGATATAAAGTGGCTAAAAATCTCGATGATTTACCAGAACCTGGTTCGATAGGAAAAGTGAACAAAAAAGATGAAAAAAGAATAGTGAATCTGTTTTCGCGGAATCCTGCTTTAACACTGCGGCAAGGACAAGCAAAATTAATGGCAAAAGGTTTAGATATATCCTACGAAACTATTTAAACCCATCTTCGTACTCATCATCTGAAATGGCGCAACACAATGAAGAAGCCTCTGTTGACTGAAAAACATGTGACAAAGCGACTCGCTTGGGCGCATGAGAATATTGATAGAGATTTTGAAAATGTCATTTTTACTGATGAATGTTCTATATGAGCACGTTCTGTCCTCACGCGAGCCTGGTCAACTTCCACCAATAGGCTTGTTCAGCGGACCGTAAAACATGGAATAAAGGTGCATCTTTGGGGCTGCTTCTCAAAGCAGGGATTCGGCACTTTGCACCTCTTTACTGACAACCTAAATGCCGAGAAAATGATAAAAATCTACAAAAAGGCTTTACTGCCATCTGCCAAACGATGGTTCATCACAAAAAATAAAGATTGGATTCTGCAGGAGGACAACTATCCTAAACACCGCAGCAAGCTCTGTACTCAGTGGAAGACTCAATCTGGCATCGTTACATTGGATTGGCCGTCGCAGTCGCCCGATGCAAACCCTATTGAAAATGTGTGGGCATATATTAAACAGAAGCTTCGTGAAAGACGCACATACACTTTGAAGCAGTTGTCTAACGAAATTCGTCGGATCTGGAGATCCTTGCCACTAGAATACGCCGTCAAATTAGTAGAAAGCATGCCTCGGAGATGCCAGGCAATTATCGACGCCAGTGGTGACTGGACTCATTATAGACCAAATTGCATCATTGTTTGTAATGTGTACAATGTATATATAAATATGAAAGTTTTATCAAATGAATTTTTTTATAAATTAACACGACCACGCTCTTACTTGACAGACTGTAATTAATAGGGAAGGTGCACTATTACTACAGGAATTAAGTGAAAGAGGATGGATGATCTTAAATCGATGTGATGAAGTGATGGAAACAGGAGAGTGGACATACATAGGGGAAAGGGGAAGCTCAGTGATAGATTATGTGATAGTCAATTTTGAGGCTGTAGATAAGGTTAAAAGGTTAATAGTGGGAGATAGAAGTGAATCGGATCATATGCCACTAGTTGTGTCTATAGTTGGGGAAATAAAGAAATTTGAAATAAATAAGGAATAAATAAGCATATTAAAAAGAAGCGACTGGACTGAGGATGGAATAAAGCACTATTATGAAGAAATAGGGAAATGGAGTAGTAAAAAATCAGATAAGAATGAAATTTGGATAGAGTTAAAAGAAAAAATCTGCAACGAAAGAAAAATAATAGAAAGGTGGAGGAAAAAGTGGGTATTAGGTAAAAGGAAGTGGCACAGTAAGGAATGGAAAGAAAGGATGAGATAAGTCAGAAAATAATTAAGAGAATATAAATATGAACAAATAACAAGAATGCAATATTTAAAGGAGAAAAAAGCGTACAAAGAATGGTGTAAGGAAAAGAAAGGTGAATATGAAAAGAAGCAAGAAAAGAAAATAGAATCGATAACATCAGAAACAGAAGTCTGGAAGTATATAAACAAAAGAAGAAATAAAAGGGAAAGCATAGAAGAAAGTATACAACTGAAGGACTGGAAAAAGCATTTTATGGAAAGTTTAGAAGGAACAGAAAGAAGGGTAGTTAAAAGCCTAGAGGAGACAGATAGTATTATAGAAGATAATGAGAAAGAAGATATAAAGGAAGAAGAGTTTTACAGGCAGATTATGAGATTAAAAAGAGGAAAAACAGTAGGGGAAGACAGCATTGAAAATGAGGCTTGGATAAATGCAATTCTAGGAATAGCAGAATCTTATAAACAGATAGTGAAGTTACTTTGGAAAGAGGGAGGGTCTATTGAAGGTTGGAAAACGGGGGTAATAACTCCGGTGTTTAAGAAAGGAGAAAGGACGGAAGTGAAAAATTATAGAAGTATAACGATAACGGATACGGCATACAAGATATACGCAAGTATATTAAACGAAAGGCTGAAAAATGTGATCAAAGATAAGTTAAGTGAAACGCAATTCGGATTTAGGGGAAATAGGGGGGCCATGGACTGCGTTTATGTTTTAATTTATTTAATAAGTAGAGAAATAAAGAGAAAAGAAGGAAAACTGTATGTATTCTTTGGGGATCTCAAAGGAGCGTTTGATAAAGTGAATAGAGAAAAATTAAAAATATGTATGAAAAAAATAGGAATAAACTTAAAATTAAGAAACAGGATTTTGGAAAATTATGAGGAAACTAAAAACAGGGTAAGAGTTAATAATGAAGTATCGGCGGAATTTTGGACAACAAAAGGTGTTAGACAAGGGCGCCCACTTAGCCCAACATTATTTAATATATACACATATATAAAGGACTTAGAGGAGACACTAATGGAAGGTGAGCCTCTAGGAGGGATATCGGTGGGAGAGATGAGAATATGGTCAATTAGTTATGTAGATGATATTGCACTGATAGCAAGAAGTGAGGAAGAATTAAAATATATGGTGGAAAGATTCAGAAAATATATAGTGTTAAAAGACTTGGAAATCAGTCCGGAAAAATCAAAGGTGGTAGTATTTGAGAAAGGTAAAGAATCCTTTATGTTTAAAAGGGAATGGAAATGGGGAAAGGTTAAAATAGAGGAGGTTAAAGAAATAAAATATTTAGGTTTTATTCTACAAAAAAACGGCGAATGTGACAAGCATATCAAAGAACTGAAAAGGAAACAAGAAATAATAATGAGAAAAACATGGGGGATAGGAGAACAAATATTTAGAAACTCATATAATAGAAGAATAAAATTATATACGTCACTAGTAGAATCGGTAGGTTTATACGGAGCGGAAGTCTGCGGATGGAAAAAAAAAATAGAGATAGATAGAGTAAAGAGAAAATATTTAAAGTGGGTACTAGGATTACAAGAAACGACAGCAGATTATTTAGTAACGGAGGAAACAAAGGAAATGATAACAAGTCTGAAAGCAATGAAAAGGGCAGTAAAATATGAAATGAAGGCGAGAAAATTAGATAAAAAACTGGCAATAGAATGTATAAAAGAAATTGATAGAGCTGAAAGCAGGGATGCAATAGATGAATGGGAGCAAGATAGGAAAAAATGTTGGAAAAATGTTAACTTAGATAAAAGGGAACGAGATAAAATAACCAACGAAAGTACAGAAATAATTCAATTGTTATGTGATAAATGGGTAGAAAAGGATAGGGAAGAAAGAATATGTGTAATAAAAATAGAAAAGTCAAAGAGTTGTGTAAGATACAAAAATTTGTTAACAGAAAGTACACCAAAGTACTTATCGTCAAATTTAAAAAGGGGAAGAGAAAACTGCTTGCCAGATTTAGAGTAGGAAATGAAGAAAGGGCGAATACGTATTGGAAAGAAGAGGAAGAGAAAAAGTGTAGGATTTGTGGGAATGGTTTTGAAACTTTGGAGCATGTATTAAAAGAATGTAAGAAGGAATTAAGGAGGGATGAAGATATAATGGATATATTAAATGAAGATGCGAGGGGCCTGCTAACATTGAAAACAATAATAAAAGAAAGAATGAACCAAAGAGAAGTGAAATAATAGTAATTAAATCAAAAAGAAGTTTGTATATAAGAAGTCCTAAACCGAAAGGTAGAGGATTAAATTTAAAATAATAATAATAATAATAATATTTAAAACGATTTTTTTTTCCAATTAATGATGCTAAGGACAAGATATTAAAATATAAAATTATTTATAGAAAAAAAATTTTTTTTTTTTTTCCATCAAAACGATTTTACTTACATAACTTGTTTTTGAGTTAATAATTTTATAGATTAAAAATTTTTGAAACAAAAGAAATTAAATAGATTTATTTTTATTACCCAACATATAGGTCAACATATTATAGTCAATAGATTCTATTTTTTTTTTTTAACTATTTTAATAAATATTATTATACATAATCATAAACATTGAATAAAAAAAATTTCTTTCCGCAATTGAGGCAATAACAGTCCCTCAGCGTTGGCGGTTACCCGGCGCCTCCACCAAAAACTTCACTGTTACGTGCGGGGGAACACGCACGCAACGAAGTTTTAATTTTTATTTTATTCGGAAACCCGCCAACCCGTCCCGTACGGGCCCGGCTGCACATCGCGAACCGAAGGAACCCTTACTGCTGCTCTGACCATACACTTCGGGGAAGAATAACCGCCTCTGCCCCATTAATTAATAATTAACAAAACATTGATAGAAATAATTAAAAGCTTACCTTGAGAAGATGGATGCCCTGACTTCTGGGTTTTTCTTTGGGATCAACGTGAAGAGTAAGGATTAAAAATTAAGATTAACAATACTGTTTCTTTTTCTTTTAATAGCTTTATTCCAGTTCACAGTTTTTAGCTATCACTGATCACACACAACACAGCACGATGCGCACCGTAATCTGCGACGGAAATGACAACAAATGAAATTATAGATATGATGAAAAAGTTTTTACTCTACTTGTCCTTAACGCGATAAAAATCATAAATACTAACTATTCCTCGGTCACTACGGTCAACTCCCTCGCGGCCCGTTGCTACTCATATTTAAAGACCTTCAGGTGGAGGCACCGTGGGGATTTTTGCTTATTCGGCATCGACATGAGCCTCTGTGGACTCCCAAGCCTTCCCCGCGCCTCCTAACTAAAATGCAACTCTAGATTTCTTATTTGTTCATATGTGTGTGCCGAGAAAAGTTGAGCAACACGACTCTCTACAGGTGTGTGGGAAAAATATTCAACTGTAAGAATAAGTTTATTTTCCATGTTTCCTGGGTTTTTTTCACAGGAGTCAATTTGCAGCGTGACTGCAAGTATCACCCACCTTTATTCTAACACTCTGTTGTATAGAATTTGTCGAGCTGCGCGTTCAGCATTTTCACACATTAAACGTACATTCTGTCAAAAAAGTACCGGGAATTGTCGATTTAAATCTGGCGGGGCAATTTAAGCAGGTAAAAATTTTTTCTAGGTTGGTACAACTGTCCTTAATAACTATGCCAAGTTTGAGCGGAATCTGTCAACGAGTGTGTTAACAGTAGCTGGTTAAGTCAGTGGCCTTCAGCTCGCGCGCCAAATTTTGTTTTATGGCTTCAATCGACTGAAAACGGGTGCCACAAAGCGGCAATTTAAGTTTTGGGAAGAGGAAGAAGTCACAGGGAGCAAAATCCGGCGAATGCGGTGGTTGTTCAAGCGTGTTCGTTGAGTTTTTGGCGAGAAAGTCGGTCACAATCGTAGCTCGGTGAGACGGCGCGTTATCGTGTCTTGCGGCTACCTTTCTCATGCCCAAAATATCAATTAAAATCGTACGTGTGGACTCGTGGGATATCTCAAGTTCATGTGCTATCTCTCTCAAGCTAATATGACGGTTTTCAAGCACTATTTTCTTAATTTTATCGACGTTATCTGCGGTCGAAGCCGTCGATGGGCGTCCGGAACGAGGCAAATCTTCGACGACTTCACGACCCTCCTTGAAGGCTTTGTACCACTCATACGCACGGGTTTTTGATAGTGCTTTATCACCAAAAGCCTTTTGCAACATTTTCAATGCATCGGCACACGAAATTTCATTCGCAACACAACATTTTAGACAAATTCTTTGTTCAACGTAATCATCCATTGTAAAAAATTGGCACGCACTATCGACATCGACTGACTTAACCAGCTACTGTAAACACACTCGTTGACAGATTCCGCTCAAACTTGGCATAGTCATTTAGGACAGTTGTACCAACCTAGAAAAAAAATTTTACCAGCCTAAATTGCCCCGCCAGATTTAAATCGACAATTCCCGGTACTTTTTTGACAGAATGTATACATTTATATGTTGCAATTGTAGTTCATTGATCTACTTGATTTTAATTTTAATTTAATTAATTTTTTTTTTTTATAAGTTTTTAATTTAATTTAATTATTTTAATTTTTACGTTACGTAACAATATATATATATATAAATATATATATATATTGTGACAGGCGGCTTATAGCGGCTAAGCCACCTGCCATAGGCGATAGAAAGAGAGTTCGCGGCGCGAAGATACGCGGCGCCATCGATCAAGCGATCGATGGCTTGACGTGGGAAAAGCCGCGGCGTACCGAAACGCGGCGCTATCGATCAAGAATCGATAGCGCTACGCGGGAAAACCGATAGGCGAGAGGGGAAGGCGGAGCCCTCCCCTCAAGCCTTCTTCTCGTTTCGCCGGTCCGACGCGCCGCACGTGTTTCGAGCCCTTAGGAAATATACGCGAGTTTTTCCGAGGATTTTTCCGCAGAGTCCCCGCCGCAGTTATCGAGAGAACGGACAAAGGAAGCGATAAAGTAAGTGGCCACTTCATCTTCGTAATTAGTCCGCGAGAAATTATATTCAGTCTTTTTCCTAACGCGTGTGCGATCGCGTCAGGCGTATACATAGATATAGTAGAGTTACGCGCGAGCCCGCGTAACTCAAACTCGATTAGGCCGCGCGAGTGCGAGTGAGAGGATCGATCTCTCTCTCGCACTATCATAGAATAGGCGTTTGAGTAAGAGAAAGCCACTCTTACTCGGGCAACCTGCGAGCACGCAGTTGAGCGAGAGGAACGAGCTCTCTCGCTCAACCATAGACTACAGCATCGAGTGAGAGTAAGAGACGCTCTCACTCGAGCAGTCACGAACTACGGCAGTATAGAGGGGGAACTGCTCTCTCTATATCTGCCGTCCATAGACTACACGTGTGTGTAGCCGCGCGAAGCGAAGAGGGTGCGCATGCGCAGTGCGCACCTTGAGAATTAATATTGCGCGTGAGGCAATACTAATTGCTCTTCGCATCAATAGACTTCTCCGCGATAATTTATTATATTTGTATTGTTTTGCTGGTGTTTATTTATTAAAGAAGCAAGTTTGCACAGAGCTGGTGCGTTTTTATTTTTTATCTTCCCTATAGCGTCCCTATCCCGAATACCGCCGCCTCCGCGGGTGTGCAAACCGATCGTTGGCACACATACTGAGCAGCCGAGCCCGGTGGAAGCTGCACCGGTCGCGGGGCCTTAGGCAAGGCCCCTCACTCACAGAGAATAAAGCAGGACCAGAAGAAGGTCCTGCGTTGCTAACGGGCGTAAAGAAATTTACCCCGTTACAATATATATATATAAGTTTTAATTAATGGACTATTGGAGAAGTACTTATTTGGTTTACTTTATTTTCAAAGAGTTATTTAATAGATATACGATACGCTAATGCAATTGTAAATTAATATTTGAATTACCAGTAATAATATGGAAATAAATGTTCTGTAGGAAGTTAATCGAAGAATTAATTTTAATTACAAAACGCAACTATTTTTATAAAAATGCATGTCGCAGACAGTTATTAAAGATATATAAAATAGTATAATAATAAATATTCACTATAAAATAGTGAAATAATAATAAATAGGATAGTTGAATTGCCGCCGAATAATAGCCGTATAAATTAAAATTTAACTAGAGGAATGTTTTTAAAATACATGCATGTAACAGCTGAACATTGGCTTATTAATTTAAATTAATTATTTACTTTAAAAATTTTTTTATTTAATTAATTAATTATTTATAAAAAAAGTTATTATGAGGGTATTGCAAGAGGAATTCGTGACATTCCAGGTTATTGCGCAATATTCCAAATTACGCTAAAGATGCTTATTCAAGAAAGAATTACTTTGCAAAAATTGGTATGTCGAATGTCAATGAAATTTGTATTGACCGACTTAGAAAGGAGAACATTATTTTCAGATGTAGTATGCATGATTTTGATTACTTGTGTGTGATTGTTTGTAAAAAATTGCATTGTAGTCAAATTGAGTTCAACGAGAGCGGCTATTCAACTCTTGGTTTAAGTTTAGGTTAGTTTTCACAACGGTCTATGTCAGTGGAGAGTGCGTCACGTAGATTGTAAAGGGGCTTTATCGTGGTAGGAAAGGCAGAGGAGAAACTTATTGGCTGACACGAGAAAAGAAAACAGAGGTCGTGTACCGACGTTACAATTCAAAGTAGTTTGTAAGCAGTTTCGCATATTCATAATTATCATATTCAAAAACAAGAGAAAAAAGAACATGTTATAGAACAAAAAATTTTGTTAAAGAAATCTTAGATATTGTTTCTAGTTCAGATTTAAGTATTTATGTTACGTGTAGGGGAACACGCTCATGTGAAATTTTAATATTTATTTTTACGCGGGACATCACTAACCTGTCCTATACGGGTTCGCTCGCGTATCGCGAACCAAAATTATCCGAACTTTTATTGTTGCATATTTAATTCTACATATTTTATTAAACGGGTATCTCTGCCCTATTAGGGCACACGTTTATGCATATAACATGATATATTTTTAAGGGTAATATTAATATTGATAATTGATCTCTTATCTTGGTTGAACACGTCAAAATGTGCAGTTCTTAATAGATGAAATATTGTAATGAATCAATAATTAATATAAGAAATGATTTGTATTGCCTCGTTAATTTGGAATAATTGTCTAATTAAATTCTAGACAGTAATATTTTCCTTTTTGGTACTTTTAAAGTTATCACTTACAATTTTGAGATGAATGCAGGGAAAAAAATAATAAAAATATATATTAAATCAGTAAAGTAGTCACTTTTATTTGAAATAGGTTTCAGTTTAATCAAACATTTTCAACAGACACATATTACGTTCTTAAAAAAATGACAAAACCTGGCTAGGTAATAACTATTATTGGTAAATATTTTCGAAGTGAACCCCATTTGAACTTGCACAATAATCAAGCTGTTTTTTGAAACTAACACATCGTTCAATAAGTCCCGAGACTAACCCAGAGATGGTGCTAGTATTACCAAACTGGCCACGTTTCCATAGAGTGCGAACCTTTACATGAAACGTGTAAGAATTTCACGTCGATCGGATCACAGACAGCAGAGTTATCGAGGTTAGAGTAAAGTCACTTTGTAATTTGTTTGAAAAATGGAAAAAAGCGAGTTACGTGTGTTGATAAAATATTGTTTTTTAATGGGTAAAAACACCGTAGAAGCTCAGCAATGGCTTGGAAAACATTACCCGGACTCCTCTCCATCCAAACCAACGATTTGTCGTTGGTATGCTGAGTTTCAACGTGGTCGTACGGACACAAACGATGCGGAACGTTCGGGTAGGCCATTGGAAGCCGTTACACAGGAAAATGTGAGTAAAGTGTTAAAAATTGTAATGAAAAATCGCAAAGTGAAGGTCCGTGAGATTGCAGAAATGACACAGGTATCATCTGGAAGCGTATTTACAATTCTTCATGAAAAATTGAGCATGAAAAAGGTTTTTTTCAAGTGGGTGCCGCGATTGCTTTCTGTGGAACAAAAACAGCAACGAGTCGACGATTCAGAGAGCTGTTTATCGCTATTTACTCGCAATAAAGAGGATTTCCTGCGTCGATACGTGACCATGGATGAAACATGGATACATCATTTCACTCCGGAGTCGAATCGGCAATCATCTGGGTGGTGCATGGCTGGCGAAAGCCGCCCAAAGCGTCCAAAAACGCAGCAGTCTGCTGGCAAAGTCATGGCGTCTGTTTTTTGGGATACACATGGCGTGATTTTCATTGACTACCTGGAAAAAGGTAAATTGATCAACAGTGATTATTATATTGACTTGTTTGTACGTTTGAAGGTGGAGATCGCAGCAAAACGACCGCACATGAAGAAGAAAAAAATCCTTTTTCACCAAGACAATGCACCATGCCACAAGTCCATGAAAACAATGGCAAAATTGAACGAATTGGGCTTTGACTTGCTTCCCCACCCCCCGTATTCGTTAGATTTAGCCCCCAGCAACTACTGGCTCTTTGGTGATCTCAAAAAAATGCTCCAGGGAAAAAAATTTGGCTCGAATGAGGAGGTCATTGCCGAAACTAAAGCCTATTTTGAAGCAAAGGATAAATCCTTCTATAAACATGGTATAGAAATGTTGGAAAAGCGTTGGAAAGATTGTATCACTCTAAAAGGAGATTATATTGATGAATAAAAATGATTTTTGAAAAAAAATGTTGTTTTCGTTGTTAGTCTCGGGACTTATTGAACGATGTGTTATGAAAAACTTGTTTAATTTTAGATGAAGAAATACTAGAAAGTCCTTTTCTAATAGTTTCTCTTAAATCATCTTTGGTCTTGGGTTTTTCCGCATAACAGTCATCTTTTAGATAGCCCCATAAGAAGAAATCACACGAGTTTTGAGTCCGGTGAATAAGGGGCCATTCTATATCTGCGTGTGCAAACTTGGGATATCCTAAACCGATGACGCGTTCACCATAAACTTTGTAAATAGCTTTAACTACCTCTTGAGTTCTATGCGGCATAGTACCGTCTTACATAAAATAATAGTTCCTGACTAATCCACGTTTCTTAGCAAAGGAAAAAATTTTGTACGGATGTAACTTAATGAAATTTTTTATTATTAATCTTTTTTTTTTTTTTTGCTTCAGTGGTAAAAAAACGGGGAATCTGCCTAAACCAGACCATCAGTGAGGACCCCTTTGCCTACCTGTAGACGCGGGGGGACCCACCGGTGTGACGGGTTCCGTAGTCACGTCAGCTCTGGCCTCGGATGGGCTCGATTGCTCGGGCACATCCGTGGCAAGGGCATCGGCAACCCCGGGGATCGTCTAACCCGCCATACGCCAGCATATGTCTGATATAAACCATAGACATATGATGCGCGGATGGAATCTCCATTTTCTGTCCAACCTGCAGCGTGGATCTACTTTCGTATTGCTTCGCCGCTGCAGGTTCTGTCTATTCGTCAGTCCGTTCCCCGTAAGGTTGTAACCTGTCTCCGTCTCGTAATTCCTTTCATACGATTCTTTCATTCACATTCACTCACTGACTCGTGCTTGTGCTACCCTTTACCAACTATTCCAAACACCCGTCCGCCTTTTTACCCCTCAAGACAGTCTCGACGAAGGTAGCTATCGCCGTCCAACTGTCCTCGTCTTGCAGCATCCTCGCCACTGTATTTTCGGGCGTGATGCTGCCCGTTTTCGTCTCAAGTGACAGTCTGTCTGTGGTCCATTGTCGGCACACATAAAACGTGTGCTCGGCGTCGTCGCGCTCGTAACCGCAGTATTTACATTCCGGCGACCTAACCCGGTTACACCGAAATAAATACTGTCTGAAGTAACCGTGCCCCGTCAAGAACTGGGTTAGGTAAAAATTGACCTCCCCAAACCCTCGTCCGGTCCACGATACCAGGCTGCTTATCAAGCGTCTTGTCCACGTAGCAGTGGCGTCCGTTAACCAACGGTCCGTCCATTCGCGCATTGTCCTGTCTCGTTCCTCAACTGCCGCGTTTGTTCTCCCTACGTCAGCACTTCGTTCGTAGGTCCGTTTCCGTTCCCTAGCGAGCAGGTCAATGGGTATTACACCCGCTACCACCAGAACGGCCTCCGCTGAGACCGTCCTGTAGGCGCACGCAATACGTAGTGCCCCCTGTCTCTGTACGTAAGTTAGTCGCTTGCGGTATTTCTTTACCTCAAGCGCATCGGCCCAGACTTCCGCCCCGTATAAAAGGATCAAGTGGGTGGTGGCCATAAGCAACCGTCTTTTCCCCGGTCTCGGTCCATACGTGTTTGCCATAAGGCGGGAGAGCGCGGAAACCCGCGTCGCCGCCCTATGTGCCGTCTCCTGTATATGAGGCCAGAAGGTCAGCTTCGTATCTAGAGTTACCTCTAGATATTTCACCTCCCTCCCGGTCTGCGTCTGCACAGACCCCACCGTCATCGGTATGACGGTTTGTATCCTACTTCCGGTGAGGAGGATCAGTTCGGTCTTTGCCAGTGCTAAAGTCAGTCCGTGACTCGTCATCCACCCGTCTACACGTAACATGACCCGGTTTAGCGTCAGCTGTGCCAATTCTGGATTGCGCTGAACAATCACTACCGCCACGTCGTCGGCGTAGGCGATTAGTGAGGCGTTCTCAGGCATTTCCAGCCTCAGCAAGCCGTCGTAAACCGCGTTCCAGAAGTCAGGTCCTAGTATTGATCCCTGCGCGACGCCTGCAGTGATCGGCCAACTTGCCTGTCCCTCCGTTGTCTCGTACGTAATTTGTCGGTCCGTTAAGTAATCTCCCGCCACCCGCAGCAGATAGGGGGGTACCCTGAAAGCCCGTAGAGCTTCCAGGATATCCCCCCACCTAGCGGTATTGAAGGCGTTCTTTACATCTAAGGTCGCGAGCAGTACTAGTGGTCTCGCGCCGTAGCAGACCCGCCTTGTCCGTAGGAAAGTTTCGGTCACTTTCCTTATCGCGCCTATTGTCGAATGGCCCTTCCGAAAACCATGCTGATTATCGGCCAGCCCTCCGGCGGCTGTTATCGCGCTCGTTATTCTCGGTTTTAACAACGCTTCGTAAAGTTTGCCCGCTGTGTCTAAAAGACTCAGGGGCCTACAGGAAGACGGTACCTCGAGTTCCCCTTTACCTTTATACAAGAGGACCAATCGAGCCGTCTTCCAACGCGTTGCAAACCTTCCGGTCCGTAAGCTTGCATTGTACATGTCCAAGAGTATTTTCGGACGTACAATGGAGATTTGCCGAAGAATCTCCCCCGGGATACAGTCCGGTCCAGGCGCCTTCCCGGATTTCATCGAGGACGTAGCTTGGAGTAGCTCCACCTCGCTGAACTCCGGGACAGCTAGGTCGCGGTAGTCGGGGGGCCCTTCCGTCACCGGATGGGTCGGGAAGAGACCACCCACTATCGCGTCCATGGTACTTTTGTCCTTGCGTTCAGGTGGACCGAAACTACCCAGTTTTTGGGTTACAAGTTTGTAACCCAGTCCCCAGGTGTCTCCGTCCACCTCATCGCACAGTCTCCGCCAACAACGTTTCTTGCTGTCTTTAATAGCGAACGTCAGTCGCTTCCGTGCTGTCTTATATGCGACCGATAATTCATCGACGTTAGGGTTTCCCCTTTTTCGCGTGCGATGTAGTCGTCTACGACACGCGATACAGTCCCTCCGGATGAGACTGATTTCGTCGGACCACCAGTACATAGCTCGTCTGTCTGGTACGTTTCGTTTGCGAGGCATAGAAGCCTCACACAGTCGCGTTATCAGTGACATAGTCTCTTCTACTATGCTGTCAGTCGACGTGACCGTGCCTTCCGTAAGGTCTTCTGGAAAGGCCTCGGAAGGCGCTACTGCTTCTAAGAGCGCCTCCCTAAAACGGTCATGGTTCTGTTTCGCGAGGTTAAACCTTTTTGGTTGCAGACCCCCCCTATGTACGTTTCGTTGCGTCGAGGTACTGCTCAACACTTCAAAGACGATGTACTGGTGATCGCTAGCCGTAAAGTCATCGATCACCCGCCACCGACTTATCCGCGAAGAGATACTGTCCGACGTCATCGTTACGTCAGGTATCGAAAACCCAAACCCTGGTCTAAGGTACGTCGGCGTACGTCCAGTGTTGGCCACCACCAGTTCAAGCCTCGCGGCCATCTCCAGCAGCAGCCTACCCCGTTTGTCCGTTGCCGGCATGCCCCACTCGATCGCTCTGGAGTTAAGGTCGCCTGCGACGATGAGATCCCCCGGGAGATCTCTTAGGGCGTCCTCCAGTGTACCAATCTTATCCTCGAAGACCCTTGCCGCGACGTTTGGGGACAGGTAGACACTAACGTAAGTGATAGTGCCAACCCTAACCCAAACGAAGTCCTCTCCATACGAGGAAGCTTGTACCCGTCGGCCCATCGCGCCCCTCACCCAGATGGCCGAAGTGACCGAGGCATTCGAAAACCACCCGTCGGTTGTGCGTAGGTCTCGGTACTGCTCGCTCAGTATTAGTACGTCTGCGTTTCGTTTCGTCGCAATCTGCGGTAATAGCAGCTGGGCTGCTTGGCACCGATGTAGGTTTCCTTGCAGTACCCCCATCATGCTGTGGACTTTTTCTTGAGGTTTTCAAGCGCGGCCCTGAAAACCCCGCACGCCCCGAAACCCGGCCTGTGCTCGACTTCCTTTTGCCCCGTCGCAGAGCATAGGAAGCACTTGCTGTCTTTGGTCTTGCACGTCTTACTGTCGTGGTCCTTTTGCCCACAAGTCCAGCAGCATCGCGACCTATCGGGCCTTTTGCACTCCTTACGAGTGTGTCCGTAACCTAGGCACTGGTAGCACCTAGGCACCGTCAGCCTACGTCTGACGCGGCAGTTGGTCCATCCGATTTTTATTCATCCTTTGCGGACGAGGGTTTGGGCCGCACCTTCCTCCACTTCCACAACGGCCAAGCAAATGTCTTGCTTGTTGGGACCGAAGATGTGCACCCTCGGATCCCTGCCGTCGCCTGTCTCGCGTTTTAGAGCGTCCGTTATGTCAGTAACGTCAAAAGTCAAAAGGGATCGTCGCGTGGAAAGCGCCCTGCCTACTGGTGGTCTGACAAAATTGCTGAATTGAGGTCAGAAGCGCACCGCCTCAGAAGAAAAGCACAGAGAGCGTGCAACAAACCAGAAGCAGCACTTTTGTCCGCTCTTAAGAACGCAGCGCGAAAGAAGCTACGACATGAGATCAACCGTAGCAAGGCACAGGGTTGGAAGGACCTTACCGAGGAGGTTAATCGGGATGTGTTCGGCTTGGCATACAAGATCGTGACCAAGAAATTATCCGCACTCCCGACTTGCCCCTTTGACGAAGAGACCATGGCGAAGATCGTGTTCACTTTGTTCCCGAAGCATCCGCCGAGACAAGATCCAGAGGACGATGACGTGGGAGAAATCCCATTGTTTACCGTCAACGAACTCGAGCTCGCCGCCAAAACGATGCGGAACAGAAAAGCACCGGGGTCGGACGGGATACCAGCCGAGATCCTCAAGGTAATCGTGGTGAGAGCACCATCTCTGCTGCTGAACATGTACAACGCGTGCCTCCAGGCGGGTGTCTTTGGCACCCCCTTGAAGGTGGCGCGATTAGTGCTGATCAGCAAAAGAAAGGGAGGTGATCCCCGGCTTCCGTCGTCCAACAGGCCTCTGTGCATGCTGGATGACACAGGGAAGCTAATCGAGAGGTTGCTAAGACCGCGGTTTCAGGCAGCCGTGCTGGAGTCTGGCGACTTAGCCGACAACCAGTATGGCTTCAGGAAGCAGCGATCCACGATTGACGCTATACATGAGGTGGTACACTTTCTCGCCCCTATTTTCACGTAATTGCTGTAACTGAGACTAAACTTGGTCCTATTGTTGATGACTCTTTGGTACTACTAGAGGATTTCACGTTGTACTGCTGTGATCGTAATACGAGAGGTGGTGGTGTCGCGCTTTATATTCATAATACACTTTCATCTTCATTTTTATGTTCCTTGACGCATGTCTAGACTGCTCGGCCTGGGCTACCTGAATATTTATTTTGCAAGGCTAGATCGTCGATTGCTCCTGCCATCTTTGTGGGAGTGGTCTATCGCCACCACATGCTCCATTTTTGGCAAATAGTGATTTTATACCCTCACTCACCTCTGTTATACACAATTATAGCACTAAAATATTGCTGGACGATTTCAACACCGATCTCTCTGTACATAGCGATGATGCCAACTTCCTGATGAGTCTTTCAATGAAAACTCGCTATACTGTGTACCTTACGAGAATACACATCATACTGCTACATCTGATACCTAGCTTGATTTATGCACTGTGGACGCCAACGATGTTGTCCTTGATTACTGGAAAACAGTTTCACCATTCATTGACGGACATGACTTGATTGCTGCTACCGTACGTTCCTCTCTCACTAAGCCACCATTACAAAACTTCACCTTTCGCGACTTTAATTCAACAAACACTACTGCTTTACTGACATACTTACGCACAAACGACTGCTCTACTTGTGCTGGTGTTGCTCCTTTGGAGGATCGCTTAACATGCCTTTATTCACATCTCAATGATGTAATCGCATTATTCGTGCCTACTAAAACCGTCCGTCAGAGGAGCTCCCACCGGTCCTGGTACAATCCTGATATATATAGACTACTAGATGACAGAGACAGACTTTACAGACGTTTTAAATGCTCGCGACTAGTTTCAGACCTTCATAGATACAGGACGACTTGCGATGCTGCTTTCAGCCTGATTACATCAGCTAAACAATGCTATTATCATGACAGACTTTCTCATATCTCGGACTCGAGAGCTCTATGGAAGGAGCTTCATTATCTCGGTATTTGTGCGCCTGCCACAGCATCCCATCAGTCTTTTTCAGCTTCTGAGCTCAATAAATACTTTGGGGATGTGGCCCATGGTCCTAATGCTCCTTCAATTGACAAATTTGTTTCTTCTCTCAACTCTGGACTCACCTACAAACCATTATTTCGCTTTAGCCCTGTTACCCTGACCCCAGTACGCAGTGCAGCCTCTCATTCTACTTCCCAAGCTAGAGGATATGATGGTATCCCACAAGCTTTCATCATTGACATCTTCCCCGTACTTGGACCTACTATATGCCGTATCATAAACGATTCTCTCAAGGATTCTATTTTTCCTTCTATCTGAAAAAACTCTATTGTAATTGCGCTGAACAAAACCGCGTCGCCTAAAGATATGGGTGACATTCGTCCCATTTCGTTGCTGTCGTCTCTCTCGAAAATTCTTGAGCGCCTTGCCCACCAACAGCTCTACAACTATTTGGAAACTAGAAAGTTGTTCGATCCTTTTCAATCTGGTTTTCGTAAGGGACACGGTACTTAGACGGCACTTCTTAAATTGACTGATGACGTAAGAGCAGGAATGGATAAGCGCTGTGTCACTTTGCTACTTATGTTTGACTGTAGCAAAGCCTTCGATAAAGTCTGTCATGTTAAATTGTTGCGTAAGCTGCTTGCTCTGAACATCTCACCAGATGTGGTTAGGTGGTTTGCCTCCTACCTCTCTGGTAGGAAACAGGCAGTGTTGGATGCTAATGACTGCCCTTCCGCATTTCTGTTGCTCAACACAGGTGTCCCTCAAGGCTCTGTACTCGGTCCTCTTCTATTTCTCATTTACATCAATGATGTTGCTGTCGGCTTTGACTCCTTGGTTAATCATCTCGCTTATGCGGATGTCCTTCAGATTTATTTTACGTTTCCTCTGTCTGATATTGACACTGCGATTTAACTAATGAGTAGTCAAGCGCAGCTCGTCTCCGAGTAGGCTAATGCAAACAACCTTAGCCTGAATGTTCGTAAAACTAAAGCTATAGTATTCGGTTCTTATTACTACATTAATTTACTCTCGCGTGTGAACATCCATGGAGTTATTGTTAAAGGTTCGCTTGTAAAATTCGAATCCTCTGTTCGTAACTTTGGAGTGTATCTTGACTCTAAGTTAAATTGGAAAGTACATACGTCATATGTTTGTCGTAAAGCTAACTCGCTGCTATATCGTCTTAATTATTTCCGTCAAAGTACAAACTTTTTATTAAGAAAACACCTCATTAAAATGCTATTGTTTCCTTTGTTGGATTACTGTAGCTTAATCTATAACGATATTTTCTCGGAACAATATCTAAAGCTTCAAAGGGTCATCAACTCTGGTATACGTTACATCTATGGTCTAACTAGGCGTGAGCACATCTCCTCGTATAGAATCTCTCTTGCTTGGCTGACCACTGGAGCTCAAAGACAATATTTTACAGCTTCTGCTCTCTTATTAGTGTTCAAATATTCTGCTCCATCTTATCTTATTGAGAAATATCAGTGGACCCTTCTCGTGCAGCACCTTCTCGGGGGGGATGTAAGACCGTCGACCATTCCTCCCTCGGCTACGGTGTTCTACGATAAATCTTTTACAGTTTTCTCCTCTCGACTCTATAATAGTGTCCCTTCTACTTTCTATTCTATTTCTTTCTACTCTTCTTTTAAATCCTCTTTTTTTGAATTCCTTCTTTCTCTTGAGAGAGAGCAACCTATGGTTCCTCAAGCTAGAATGTAATTTTACATTCTCTGGCTTGAGCTTTTACTGTATACTTATTTGTATCTTTGCTTGTTTATAGTTCTTAGATTTTAGTTTTATCTTTATTTTTTTGTTTAGTTTATTTTTAATATAGTTTAGTTTTTAGTTTTAAGTTTTTAGTCATTAATTATAATTTTTATAATTTTTTGTATATCTTTTGTAAATCTATTCAAACATGTACAAAAAAATGCACATTAATAAATAATTATCTATCTATCTATCTATCTATCTCTCTCACTCTAACGCAACGCAATGCGGGTCGGCCGCCCGCGGCTGTTACTTCAGCCGACGGAGGCCTATCGCTTCCCCGGGGCAGGGAAGTGGCAACTCCTCGCCACCCTCACCACAGACCTGCTACCACACACCCTTGTTCTCTCTTTCGAACGCTTATTTTACTCGGACAAAATGAGGACACTTACCGTTGGTGTTCACGTAACTCGCCCGCTGGCCATTGAACGCCCCGCTGCCCTTGGCTCCGGCTGTTCTCCCTCCGGAGAAGGGCTACTGGACCTAGGTAGGAGCTTGCCTGCTCGCCGACAGCCTCCACCTTACTCTGGGCTTCAGGTGTCACGATGGCAATTTCCAGTCGCCTCCCGCTGCCACTTGATCTCCTCGTCCTCCGTCTCACCTCTACGCTGAGCCTCTTCGTCGTCACTCCTCTTCCCTCGCACTGCTCTCTCGACTTATTCCTCACTCTCTCTCACTCTCTCTCGCACACCTTTACTATTGGCTTCACTCACTTGCGACGCTCGCTCTCCTCTCTACGACAAAAAAATAATCTCTCGGCACTTTCGCGAGAATCGCGGAAACTCAACTCTCTTCGCGGGAGCACACAGCTAGACTAACTGTTGCGCACGCTCCCCTCTATCCCTCCCTCGTGACTCCTTGAAATTCCTCGCCGATCGTCGCCGCAAGTTCGAAAATCGCATGATTTTCGAACGTTGCCGGCTTTCCGAGAAGTCCTACTAAGCGGGCTTTCCCCAACCGGCAACCCGGCGCCAGTCGAGCAAGAATGTCAACATTACATTCTTCGTCGACGACCCATGACGGACTCTTTGTCACAAAGCCTCCCCCCCCTCCCTGAACTCTACCTCCTCGTAGGAGGGAAAGTTTCTGCACAAGTCGTCAACGATAGCCTCTCTCTCCTTCGGACGGCCGCGGAGATCTTCCTATAGATTAAGAAAAAGACTCACCTTGCGTCTCCCAGCGATTTTCATGGCGGGCGATGATATTCATCGCCACAGCCTTGGCCACCAATTCCCTGACTTCCAGGGAGACGTCTCTCAGGCTGTCCATTAGCCGGAGCCAGTCCTCCACCGACTCCACGTGCTCCTCGGCTTGAGGGGAGGGCGGCTCAACGGCTACCAACAGGCTAACCGATGCCGCCGTAGGATGCCGTGGCCAAGGGGTCGCGGGTCCAGCTCGCGCCGAAACCTCGGTGCAAGCAGGAATCACCGGTGGCGGGAGAGGTGACACCGTTCCCTCGGAGGGAACTCTTCTCTCCCGTTCTTGCAGCATCTCCTCTGCCTACCGGTCCGCTCGAATGCGAGTCTCCGCGTCTGCTTCTATGGCAGCCTTTACTTCCTTTTCGGTGGCAGAGGGAGGAACTCCAAGCGCTTCCGCTCACCGACGCTCCTTGGCCACCATCCTGCGGCTGATGTAAACGACCGTTAAGCCAGATGCTGCGGCATCAGAGGACGCCGGCGCAGGGAGCACGACGTGACTGCGCTTCTTGCGGCGATCCCGACGGTGCTGGGTAGCAGTGCGCTTTGGCATCCTTTTGTCCTGAGCGACCTTCGGCTCACTTCTCTCTCCCCTCTCCTCCACAACTGGGGCTCGCTGAGGCTCCTTAGGAGCCGCCCTCTGTGGCTCGGGTAAGAGTTCGGCGACCCTCGAGCCCTGTGTCCTTATTCAACCCCGATAGGAATCGCGGCAACGGGGGCAAGACGACGTCGCCTCGCCACGACGGCCGCAGTTTCCACAGAACTTGGCCATCCTCGGGCGCGGACACTCCCGTCGTACATGCCCCTGCTGCCAACAATTGAAACAGGCCCGAGAAGGAGGATCCACGGACCAACAACGGGAAATTTCCTTAATGGATAAGAAAATCCCTCCTCGCGTGGTCGCCTTCACGCCTTTCGCCTCCGAGGCAGGCATGACTTGAAGGCCACCAGCCACCTCACGGTTCTCCCTCCCGGCTCTTACCTTGGAGCTGTCCACCGAAGTGGTTGGCAGGCCCGACTCGTAATCATCGAACTCGAGGTGCCGGCGAGGATTCGGCGTTTGCGGCCTCGGCCAAGACGAAGCGAGGGCACGCTGATGAACGGCCTCCTCTCGCCTCAAGTCGTTGGCATAACCCGTCGGCCATCCAAAACCCTCAGATCCTTCTTCCGACGACCAGCATGAGTCATGGCGTTTATCTTACCCATCTCTCATCCTCTGGCTGTTCATAAACGCCTCCAACTCCTACTTCTCATGGCCGCAACTTTCCAGTGGGCTCTCCTCTTCCACCTCCACGGCCCACCATGTGACACTCTCGACCGCGACGCTAGAGAAGGCCACTTCAGCGACGGGAGGGCCGCGATTCCGGAGGCAGGGGCTGGACAGAGAATCCAGCTCCATGGCCTCCGGGATCGGATCTCCCGCTCTCGCCATGGCCCGCTCTGTCAGCGGAGCAGAAGCCGCTGGCACTACCAGCGATGGTTCACCCAAGCTCGTTCGCTGAAACTGACGTTCCTGACGCCGTCGCCTTTCCTCCTCCCTCTCGCTACGCCGCTGAGCTTCTATCTCCTCGGAACACTCGATGAATTCGAACGAAGGTGGGTCTCCATCGAAGATCTGAAACAGAATAACATACAAGACAACAACAAAACTTAGTAAACTGGTGCGACAAACCGTTGGACAGCTACTAGTCGCCACCGCCTTTCACTCCCTTACACCACCCCGTGGCACCCAGATCATGCTCCATTTACTCTGACCCTCCAGGAAGGGTACGCGGAGGCACATACTTCTACAGGTCAGAGATATGCGCCTTCGAGGACCTATGACCCGAGTCTTCAAGAAGATAGTCTATGGGGACAGTACCTCCTTGATCGTAAAGGGTCCGTCGTACTTCGGCGCGAGTTTCGATGAAACTCCCTTCGCCATGCTTGACAGGACCCGCTCTCGTCGCAGCACCGTATCCCCGGACTGAACACCGCGAATCGTCGCCCCCGATTATATTGGCATTCGTTTCGCCTCTGCGACTCATCAATGTGACGCCGCACTTAGTCTCTCAGCGCGCTGAGACGCTTAAGCCGATCGGCCCAGATGTTCGGGTCTAATCTCAGCTTTGGACTACCTTCTTCTACCTTTCTCCGCAACCACTGAGTTGGCCGAGGGTTTCTCCCATAATTTATAAATGCTGGAGAAACCTTGAGACTCGACTACACCGCCGTGTTCATCGTGTGCTGCATCTCGTGCAGATGCTCATCCCATCGCCGATGATCGACTTCGACGAAGGCCGCGATGAGCATTTTCAGCGTTCTGTTCGAACGCTTAACGGGATTTGCCTGTGGACAGTAGGGTGGCGTCGTGACGTGCTTGACTCCGTATTCGTTCAGGACCTCGGTCAGATGTTTATTAACAAACTCCGTCCCGTTATCCGTGAGCAGAAAATCAGGATTCTCCCATCGGAAAAGCACGAGCTCTTCAAACGCTCTGGTGACGGCTTTTCCATTGGCCACACGTAAAGGTTTAAGCTCTACCCAGTGAGTAAATAAATCTTGAAACACCAAGATGTATTTAAACTGGCTTTTACTGCGGGGGAACTCCATTACGTCTGCCGCTACAATTGCCCACGGCCTTTTTACAATTCTCTTCCCCATCAAGCCTGGATGGGCCGCCTGAGACACCTTATAGCGTTGACACAAGTCGCAACGTCAGACGAAGTCTCGAATGTCGCGATATATAACAGGCAAATAGTACTCGCTCGCCACTCTGTCATGGGTCTTTTCAACACCGTAATGACCCGTAGACGGATGGCAATGGGCCTCCTCCAATACTCTCACTCTATGTTCCGCCGGCACCACCAATCTCCACCCTTCCTCTCCGAGGGTCACCAGATCCAACAGGTCATCGCGAGCGTAACGGTAAAGCACGTAAACGGGAAATGTATTCGGATAACGCCGCATATCGTTCGCCCTTTCGATACACCACGGGTCTGACACCGACTCAAAAGCGGCTATCTCCTCTTCATCCCTCGGAACTAACCTGGAGAGAGCATCGGGAACATGATGTAGAGCGCCTTTCTTGTGCACTATATCGAAATCTCATTGCTGCATCTCCAGGACCCATCGCGCGAGTCTGCCTGGAGGCTCCTTCAAGTTTCGTAACCATTTGTGGGCTTTGTGGTCAGTGATCGCAATGAAATGCGAACCCTCAATGTACGGCCGGAATTTCTTGATAGCCCACAGCAGCGTGAGGCACTCTTTCTCTTTAGTCGTGTAGTTCTTTTCGCCCGGATTCAACACTCGGCTGACATACACGATTGGGTGCAAGCCTTCGCCGTCCTCTTGCGTGAGCACGGCTCCTATCGCATAGTCACTTGCGTCACTCTGCACCGTAAACGGCCGCGAAAAATCAGGACGAATGAGACTCAGTGCCTCTCCCAGAGCTCTTTTCAATACCTCAAACGCCTCTTGCAGCTTGTCCTCTCATACCCACGGCTAATGTTTACGGAGCAACTTAACCAGAAGTATTTTGAGCTCTGACTCATGTGCGATAAACCTCGAATACCAAGTAAGCATGCCCAAGAAAGAACGTAACTGTTTGACGTTTTGCGGGACAGGAAACCCAAGGACGGGAGCAGCTCGATCGAAATCAAGCCGTAAACCTTCTCGATATAGTCTAAATTGCACACTCGAGCAACAGAACTCGTACTTCTCTCTATTCACCTCAAGGCCGGCTTCGGCCAGTCTTCGCAAGACTCTTTCAAGCCAAACCATATGATCCTCGAACGTCTCCGTAACCACGATGATGTTATAAAGGTAAGCAAAGACGTTCGGCTCAAATTGAGGTCCTAAAAGTGCGTTGACTAGCCAAACAACGATAGGGGCGTTTTTGAGGCCAAAAGGCATCCGCAAAAACTCCTAAAACCCCAAACCCGATACAGCAAAAGCCGTATACTTTCGGCTCGCCTCGCTCAACAATATTTGATGAAAAGCCTTCTTCAAAAGAGAAAATAACCAAAAAGGCAAATAATGTATAGTTTGTCACGGAGAACACTCCGTGCTCCGCGCCCCGTCTTATTTCGCGTATTCGGGATAAGGGGGACCGCCGAAAATAGGTAACGCGACAGTCGCGGACGGGCAGATACGGTACGCGACTAGAGATAGGCTAGTCGAGTGCCGTATAGGAGAGGCTAGGCTAGGTAGAGAAGCCACCTCCCGCCTTTTTGAGAGTGAAGAGCAGTTCACTTAGCGCGGTAGCAATGACCACGCGTTTATGATAAGGAGAGTTTTTACGAATCCGCCATTTTGGGACGCGCTACGTCCCTTCGTTCCCGCGTACTTTTTCGTGTCATTTTTCAGAGTTTTTTTTGCGCGCGAAGCCCTCGCAGTGCAACGGTTCGGTGCGCATCAGCCACGTGAATCGCCAGGAGAGATCACCGGCCGACGGCGAAAGCACCCAGCACCGGCGACGAAGGAAGATCCGGCGAAGCCGATCAGGGTGACGGCGCCTTTCTGGGTCGCCCAATCTGTTTCCCCGTCTCCGCGTAGCGAGCGAGGCTGGCCAGCCGAAACTGCGTAAGTAGTTTAAAACTACGCCTTTGCGCGCGTGTCTCCTTTTTTGCTTGCTGGCGTAGGAGTAACCTCCGCCGGTTACTCCTTCCCTTTGAAAGTTAGCTTTTTTAGCGGTTCGTGCGAGTGAGAGAGCGCTATCTCTCTCACTCTCGTATACAGGGCGAGAGAGTTGCGTTCTCTCTCGCACCCATAGAAGCATAAGCGCGCGTGAGTGAGAGAGCGGTATCTCTCTTACTCTAGTGGCAGCAGTACGGGAGAGTCGCTTTCTCTCTCGCACTTGCGGCATATACGGCGCGCGCGCGAGTAGGAGAAACCTTTATCTCCCACCCGAGTTAGATCGGCGCGAGAGAGTTGCGTTCTCTCTCGCACTCGCGTAGGGCTAGGCGCGCAAGAGTGGGAGAGCGCTTTCTCTCTCACTCCTACGGCGCAGTACGGGAGATCCATTGTCTCTCTCGTACTCGCAGTAGAAGCGGCGCGCAAGAGTGGGAGAGCGTTCTCTCTCTCGCTCCAACGGGCTCCGTGCGGGAGAGTGTTCTTCTCTCTCGCACCCGTACGTTAGACGGCGCGCGCGAGTGAGAGAGGCCTTTCTCTCTCAATCTCATAGGCGTAGTGCGAGAGGCGTTCTTTCTCTCTCGCACTCGTAGAATACGCCGCGCGCGGAAGCCGTTCTCGCGCATTATATCGCGCCTCACCGCCTGCGCTCCTCGTACGCGGCATCACAATTTATTTTGCTTTCTTTTACCTTTGTAATTGTTATTGTTACTTAATTTATTATTTATTATTACGTTTTTCTATTAAATTATTTTATTTATATTTTTGGTTTATTTTCATGTTTTTTTTCTCCTATATTATTTTTCCTGTGTTTTTGTTTTGTTTATGGTGCAAGCTTCTCTCGCTTAAATTATTTAATCTTTTTCTTTCTTTTTATTTCACTTACTTTACTTTTCTTTTCAAATTTTTTTTCTCTTTATTATTTCTGCGACGAGGAGCTTTCAGCTCTCCTCCCGGATACCGCCCTCTCCGAGATCAACTAGCCAGGTGAGGACGACGCACGAGCCGCGCAACGACGATTGCGCGGCGTTGCAACGGGTAAGTTGGGTCCGTAGACCGGCTTCTTGAGCCTGGACCCAGGAGCCAAGTCGTCCGAGACTTTAGCTTCTAACAAGGGGGCGCAGAGGGCATTTTCGCGCCTTTTGCGGATTGCGCGTTCCCCGAAGCTAATTGCTCCTGTGGCAGGTAACGCTAAATCTGCCACCCCGTTACAAGTTAAAAAATAATTTTAATTACAACACAGTAGTATGTATTTCGTTTTATATATACTACTGTGATCGAAAAGTAAGGTGAATTTGTTTATAAAATGTCAATTCTTTATTTATTCTTTCAAATCAATTTCATCCCCTTCAAAGTAATCCCTGTTCGATAAAACGCACTTTTGCCAACGCTTTTTCCAGTCCTCGAAACAGTCAGAATAGTCATTCTTCGGTATAGCCTTCAAGACCTTCTTCGATTCGGTTATCTCCTCAATCGTGTCAAAATGGCGTCCCCGCATTGGCCTTCTGAGTTTGCTGAATAGCCAGAAGTCGCATGGAGCCAAATCAGGCGAATACGGTGGTTGCGAAACGATATAAGTCGAGTTTTTGGTAAAAAAGTCGCGAAGAACCAATGCAGTATGACATGGTGCATTATCGTGATGAAGGAACCAAGAGTTGTTCGCCCATACTTCTGGCCGTTTGAGACGAATAGCTTCACGCAAACGACGCATAACGCTCAAATAATATTTTTTGTTGACAGTTTGGCCCAGCAAAAGGAATTCATAGTACACCACACCACGATAATCAAAGAAAACTGTCAACATGACCTTGATTTTCGATCGACTTTGCCGTGGTCTTCTCGGTCTTGCTTCACCTTTTGCACGATAATCGCTGGATTGGTCGGTGGTTTCAGGGTCGTATGCGTAAATCCAAGTCTCGTCTCTAGTAATGATGCATTTCAAGTGGTCCTGATAGTCAGATAGCAAAGTTTCTCACACATCAACGCGACGCTTTTTTTCCAAAAAATTGAGCGATTTGGCACCAATCGAGACTTGACGCGTTTGAGACACAAAACATCCTTCAAAATGGTTTAAGCTGAGCCAAATGATATTCCAACACTATCAGCGAGGTCTCTAATTGTCAATCGATGATTTTCAAGCACCAAATCTTTGATTTTTTGGACGTGGCCCTCGTCGGTAGACGTTGATGGTCGTCCAGAGCGCGGTTCGTCTTCAACGCGTTCTCGGCCCGCTTTAAACTCGTTGTACCACTTATAAACATGTTTTTGTGCCATAGTTTGATCACCAAAAGCCTTCCGCAACATTTTTAACGTGACCGCACAAGAATATTCGTTCCACAAACAAAATTTGATGCAAGTTTTTTGCTCAACAAAATCACCCATTGTAAAAATCGAAAAATTCACTTTTGGTTGTTCACCAAAACACGTGTAACTCAGAGATAATTAAACCTTTTGACAAATAGACGCTTGGCAAATGTTATAAACAGTGCTACCAACCTAGGAAAATAAATTTATCTGCCTTCCTAATGCCCGGGAGTTTTAAATGACAATTTCACCTTATTTTTTGATCACAGTAGTATTATCCCTTATGATATCAAGTATTAAGAAGTATTACATTTAATTTTGCTATATAAAAGATAAAAAATTAATGATAATTCATAGACATCGCATTTATCTTTCTACCACATACACATCTATTTATTTTTAAAATATTTTTAAGCTCTCTACTAATGTAGTTAATGCATATAAGTTATAATTAACTTAATTTCTATTTTCTTAAAAAAATACAAATTTGGAAACTTATCCAAAATATATATTATATTCGCATCGAATAAGAAATATATGTAATTATTTGTTTCTATTTCACAATCATCCTTTCTAAAATTCATTTTTTATTCAAGGGTTTTTCTTGATTTTCTGTAGTATCACTTACAATAAATATTAAAATAAATTGTAATGTTACTAATACGTTTCGTAAATAAATTTTCATAGATAAATAATTCGTGGTTAAAATGGGATAGATGATGTCTTTAATTATATTTCAATGGGCAAATAGTCCAGTTTGATAATCCCTGTGATTTAAAAACGTTTATTCGCTCATAAAATAATGCAATTATGTGAGTATTAAATAACGCGGTTCAAATTCCTCTTATATGATATCGTTTGTTTTCTTATTTTTTAATAATTTAATCCTATATTATATATAAGCATAGAATACGTTTTACATGGATTAGACATGTAATATTGACAATTAACTCGTATTAATTTAAATGTTACGTACTTCGAACGATGTTAAAATAAGGATTCACATTAATTTTCAATAGCAAATTGTAATGACGAAAAATACATAGTAAAATAAAGATCATTACAAATATACTGATAAGTATGTCATTGTAGAACCTATATTTAATAAATATTATTAAATATATTGTATACTGTTTAGTAATTAAAAAAATATTATACATCACCTAAAACAAATCGATGACGTAAGTTGATCTATGACCGTTTCTTAATAGAATCCACGTAGTTATATAATAAAATAATTAATTTTTTGAAGTCCATGAAAATAAAATTTTTTTTTCAGGGATTCACAGAAAAATATTTCTATTTTTCTGGGAGTCCCAGAAAAGTATTATTATTTGTTCTGGGAGTCCCAGAAAAGTATTACTATTTGTTCTGGGAGTCCCAGAAAAGTATTACTATTTATTCTGTGAGTCCCAGAAAAATGCATTATATGCATGAGGCATTCCAGAAAACATATGTCCCAGAAACTAGCATTACATATATATATATATATGTGTGTGTGTGTGTGTGTTCATTTACGCATTATTACAGGGTGCGTACGGTATTTGAGGACATGCATAAATGTGACCATAACTTCGCGAATTTTTTTTTTAATTTTTTTTCCTTTTCAGATAAGAAATGGCGGACTACAACATCACTCAAGAAATGAAGAGACATGCTGTCATCGTCGCTATATGTGCGAACCATACAGATTTAGAGATCTCTAATTTTCTTAATTGCGCCCGTTCATTCGTGCACAAGGTTCGCCGTGAATTGGAAGCATCAGGAGGCGATACAGAATCGGTTGCAAAACGCAAAAAGCACAAACAACGTTCTGACACTGTCCGATCTGCAGAATTTTTAGAGCAAGTGCAAGCGATCATAGACGAGGACCCTTCAAAATCAATGAGGGTCCTTGCAAGTGAGCTTCATATTTCCGAGCGCCTTATTCGTAGAGTTGTCCACGAAGACCTTCGGTATAAGTCTTACGTGATGCGCAGAGAACAGTTCATGTCGGAATGAACACGGGAACAGAGAGTTCTCCGATCAAAACGTCTTTTAAACAAAATCAAACACCCTGAGGCGCCCAAAATGTTATGGTTTTTTCCGACGAAAAAAATTTTGATCAAGATCAAAAGACCAATCGCAGAAATGACAGATGGCTGTGTTCAATTCCTACGTAGATTCCTGTTGTTATGCACACAAAATTTCCAGCCACTGTTATGGTTTTAGGTGTTGTCAGCAACGAAGGACATGTTATGCCACCACACTTTTTTACTCAAAAACGTCGAGTAAACTCTGCTGCATACATCGAAGTTTTGGAGACGGTAGTGAAACCCTGGATAGACAATGCAAGTGGAGGCAGACCATACAATTTTTAACAAGACTCTTCTCCTTCACATAAAGCGATGGCGACACAAGATTGGATGGCCGAAAATTTTCATGACCACACAACACCGAACCTATGGCCACCTAGCTCCCCAGACCTTAATCCTCTGGGTTATTACGTATGGGGAGTAGTTGAGCGTGAGACCAATAAGCGTCCTCATAACACCACTTCTTCGCTGAAGACTGCTATTAATGCCGTTATGGTCAATATGAACAAGGAGCATTTGATTCGGGCATGTAATCGTTCCCGGACCCGGATCGAAGAGGTTATTGCTGCTAATGGCGATTTTATTGAATCACTTTGTAGCCATATATTAATTTAACGTTGTATAAAAAATTACTAAAATTTCATTAAATTTCATTAAAAATACAAGCTAATTTATTTTACTCTCAAGTTGTCCTCAAATACCGTACGCACCCTGTATATTCTTCATTTATGTATGGCTAATATGTACTTTTTTACTTACTATTATTATATTTTACTTTAGTATTATTTTCCTTACAAATAAGAATATCGAGACGAACCGAAAACAATGCGACAAAGCGCCTTATGTTATTTTAACGATGTTTGCACTTCCATTTCAATCGCCATAATCAACATATGCTTTGCCTTAAAAGAAAAGAGCGTCTATCCTACATCACACTCTATTTGATATCTAATCCATCCCTATTAAAAACTAATCCGCAAACATCTATCCTTTTTCCTTTCCGTTTCCACTACTCGGACTTTCACTAACACATCTAATATAGCACTTTTATTGCCTTCTTTCTCCCACTCGAAATTGGGGATTTCCACTTATTAGGAAACCAAAGTATCGTGCTTCGAAAAGACTACTCTCCAGACAGATTCTTTCGCGACTCAATCGAGAGCACATCAAGCTCTAGCGCAACATTCAAATTCAATTGTTTTGTTTTACGTTTCATTTGGTAAAACATACATATTGTTTTTATATAAAATACATGTGTTGCGTTTACTAAATTAAATCCTCGAAGTACATTACACATTTTTCAAGCGTACTTTTCTACTTAAAAATGAAAATATTACTTTTTTTTGGCTCTAAATGATAGCAAGTTATCTTCAATAACTTGGAAAAAATTGAGAAAATCTACGTATAATAATAAAAATAATGATATTGGGTATACAACTTTGCTTCCGCCGTTTTGCAATAGATGGCTGTAGCGGTAAGTGGTAGTTGAAAAATAAAGATCATATTGGGTGTACAACTTTGCTTGCGCCGTTTTTTTCCGAAATTCGAGGCTTTATTGTAAAAAAACTGGTTATACATTTATGATTCAAAGTATTGTCAATTGCTGGCCATTACTTTCTCCCATCTTTCGGGCAGCATACGAATCCCGCGTTGAAAAAACTGGTCATCTTTTGAATCGATCCACGAATCGATCCAATTTTTTACTTCTTCATAAGACCGGAAGTGCTGGTCAGCCAGGCCGTGTGCCATTGATCAAAACAAGTGATAGTCCGAGGGAGCAACGTCTGGAGAATACGGCGGGTGGGGTAGGACTTCCCATTTCAAAGTTTCCAAGTATGTCTTGACCACTTTCGCAACATGGGGTCGAGCATTGTCATGCTGTAAAATCACTTTATCATGTCTCTCGTTGTATTGCGGCCGTTTGTCTTTCAATGCTCGGCTCAGACGCATTAATTGCGTTCGATAACGATCGCCTGTGATTGTTTCAGTCGGTTTTAACAACTCATAATACACTACGTCGAGCTGGTCCCACCAAATACTGAGCATGACCTTGGAACCGTGAATATTCGGTTTGGTCGTCGACGTGGAAGCATGGCCGGGATATCCCAATGATTTTCTGCGCTTGGGATTTTCCTAGTGAACCCATCTTTCGTCCCCAGTCACAATGCGATGCAGAAATCCCTTCCGTCTTTGCCTTGCAAGCAGCTGTTCACAAACGCACAAACGCCGTTCAATATCTCTCGGCTTCAACTCGTACGGCACCCAATTTCCTTGTTTCTGAATCATTCCCATGACTCTCAGGCGTTTTGAAATGGCTTGTTGCGTCACTCCCAATGATCCTGCCAATTCTTGTTGCGTTTGACACGAGTCTTGATCAAGTAATGCCTCCAATTCTGCATCTTCGAAAACCTTCTTTCTTCCACCGCCATGCTGGTCTTCGACGTTAAAATCGCCGTTCTTGAAGCGTTGAAACCACTCTCGGCACGTTCTTTCACTAATAGCGGCCTCACCATAGGTATTTGAGAGCATTCGATGAGCCTCAGTCGCAGATTTCTTCATATTAAAGCAGAAAATTTAAACCTCCCGCAAATGACGAGAATTTGGCTCGTAAGCTGACATGTTTAATCGAGAATAATTTTATAATACAGACACAAATCGACTAATATTTCGATGTCGTTATGTTTACAAATATCTAAGCTTATTGTATGACATCTATAATCTATTCATTTAAACTACCACTTGCACAGCCATCTATTGCAAAACGGCGGAAGCAAAGTTGTGCACCCAATACTTTTCCCTTTATCGGTAGTTTCTTTACCAATTTTATTTTTTACAAAATCAACTTAACTGTCTACAATATGATTCACAAATTTCGCATACTCTTCAAAACGTTTCAATCGCATCGTGAATGAAATAAGAACTGTGCTTGTTCATACAAAATCTCTCATTTTATCGCCTAATGAAATAACATTTTTAAACTATAACCTTATATCAAGAAAATCGTCGTTGATGTATCTATTTTATTGCATCACTCGATGAAAAATGCGTAACATATTATCAAAGATAAAAAATAACGATTTAACACATAAGTGTAAAATATTTGCGGATGTACATATTTTATTTCATCAATCAATGAAAAAGTATACTGACACCTGATCCAGAGTAAAATATTGGTGAGGCATGTATGTATCAAATAGTTTTGAAAATTTTTATATTAAACTATAAACTCTGTACCAAGAAATAATAAAGGATGTATATACGACTAAATGCAACCGGATTTCATACTTGATCTTGCGTCAAATACAAGCATACTAGAATTTATTACGATATTCAACGAGATGTAATATTAAGTTCAATATTAATTCAACTATTGTGTGTTCTATCAAATCCGAACTATTTTATATAAATTACATTTCCGCGTCTCTTAAGCATTTTTTGCACAAAATAGACACCTGGATTTGCTGACTTGAGTAACTCTTGTTCATAAAAGCCACCAGCGATCAGCTGTGCTCGATAGTCCTTCAATTTATACTTAATTGGCTTTGTCGGCATCACTTGACTTATTGTAAAAATTTCCATTGACCAATTGGGTTTGTAATCTTTCTCGAATACTCGCTTTATTTTACTCACTCGAACATTATCACGAATCTTAAACTTTGGTCTCTCCCCAGACTTAATGTTAGCTTTTAATCGTGTAAATACACTTTGTTCATTTTCAGATGTAATATTTTTAGGTCTTATTTTAATAGTACGATGTTTCGTACTGTTATATGCGTTTAATAAATCAGGTAAGATATCCAACCACTTATAACACATCGCTAAATAAGTCCCGAGACTAACAACGAAAACAACATTTTTTTTCAAAAATAATTTTTATTCATCAATATAATCTCCTTTTAGAGTGATACAAATTTTTCCAACGCTTTTCCAACATTTCTATACCATGTTTATAGAAGGATTTATCCTTTGCTTTAAAATAGGCTTCAGTTTCGGCAATAACCTCCTCATTCGAGCCAAATTTTTTTCCCTGGAGCAATTTTTTGAGATCAGCAAAGAGCCAGTAGTCGCTGGGGGCTAAATCTGGCGAATAAGAAGGGTGGAGAAGCAAATCAAAGCCGATTCGTTCAATTTTGCCATTGTTTTCATGGACTTGTGGCATGGTGCATTGTCTTGGTGAAAAAGGATTTTTTTCTTCTTCATGTGCGGTCGTTTTGCTGCGATCTCCTCCTTCAAACGTACTAACAAGTCAATATAATAATCACTGTTGATCGATTTACATTTTTCCAGGTAGTCAATGAAAATCACGCCATGTGTATCTCAAAAAACAGACGCCATGACTTTGCCAGCAGACTGCTGCGTTTTTGGACGCTTTGGGCGGCTTCCGCCAGCCGTGCGCCACTCAGATGATTGCCGATTCGACTCCGGAGTGAAATGATGTATCCATGTTTCATCCATGGTCACGTATCGACGCAGGAAATCCTTTTTATTGCGAGTAAATAGCGATAAACAGCTCTCTGAATCGTCGATACGTTGCTGTTTTTGTTCCACTGAAAGCAATCGCGGCACCCACTTGGAAAAAACCTTTTTCATGCTCAATTTTTCATGAAGGATTGTAAATACGCTTCCAGATGATATCTGTGTCATTTCTGCAATCTTACGGACCTTCACTTTGCGATTTTTCATTACAATTTTTAACACTCCCCTCACATTTTCCTGTGTAACGGCTTCCAATGGCTTACCTAAACGTTCCGCATCGTTTGTGTCCGTACGACCACGTTTAAACTCAGCATACCACCGACAAATCGTTGGCTTGGATGGAGAGAAGTCCGGGTAATGTTTTCTAAGCCATTTCTGGGCTTCTACGGTGTTTTTACCCATTAAAAAACAATATTTTATCAACACACGTAACTCGCTTTTTTCCATTTTTCAAACAAATTACAAAGTGACTTTACTCGAACCTCGATAACTCTGCTGTCTGTGATCCGACCAACGTGAAATTTTTACACGTTTCATGTAAAGGTTCGTACTCTATGGAAACGTGGCCAGTTTGGTACTACTAGCACCATCTCTGGGTTAGTCTCGGGACTTATTGAACGATGTGTTATATACCGCGCAAAGTAAATTGTTGCCATATTTTGTTCCTAAGTGTACGATTAAAACGTTCGCAAATAGATGCTTTCAGATTACTATATGACGAATAATGATTTATATTATAATGCTTAATGAGATTTTAAAATGTCAAGTTGTGAAATTCTTTACCACGACTAATAAGTAGATTTTTTGGTGTACGACCTTGTTGCAGCACAGATTTTTGCCGCTAAGACATAATTAGTAGTTTCTCGCTTGACTGGAACAGCCCAACAGTATTTGGAGAATACATCAATGACTGTCAACATACAACAAAGTTCTTTATCGAGCAGAAGGTTGCATTTTTACAAGATCAGCTTGCCATGTTTCATCTGAATCTCGTACGTCAAATTTTTTATGTGGATAATTCTAACTTGGAGTCCCATTTTAAAAAACAGATGCATATATCTCCAGAACTAAAGGTATTACGAAAAAAGTTTTTAGCCAAAAGTTGTTAGATTTTTCAAGGTCATTTGAAGGTTAAGTTGGTTTTTTTTTTAAGAAACGCTTACTTTTGACCCCAAAAAACGAAAGAGCAGAAAACTTTACGTCCTACTATGCCCTTGACCATGACCTTAACTACATCTTTCAAAGTCATTTAAAGTCAAGTTAAACATTTTAAATAGAAAATTTTACTTTTGACCCCAGAAAACGAAAAAACAAAATTTTACTAATCAGAGATCCGGCCAGTTATGGCAAGGTCAAGTAAGGACCTGGTCAGTTTAGGCAAGATCGGACAGAGACCCAGCCAATTAAGGCAAGATCATCCATCGATGTGAGCTGTATTTTCAGCTGAGGCGACATAGAAAGAGCTATTTAAGGCAAAAGATGTTCAAAAATGGCTCCATTTTCTTGAACACACAAGTTGACTCGTTTTCGGAAATGCAATATTAATTTTAATAACATGTTTCGCGATATAGTGTTACATGCATTCCGAATCCTCATGTCTTCTTTTGTCGTTGGTTTGATTCTACCGACCTCATTTTTTAGAAAGCCCCATTAATAAAAGTCAAGTGATGTGAGGGCATAGCGTAGTATTCTTTCTTCTTGAGGTTATTATAGAATATCAATTTTTCATCCGCAGTAACAATCCTATGTAAAAAACCCTTTCTTTGTTGCCTTTGATCAGCTGCTCACAACAGAGAAATCGCCTGTTAATGTCTCTCGGTTTCAGTTCATAAGGCACCCAATTGACTCGCTTGTGAATCATTTCCATGGATTTTAATCGTACAGAAACTGCTTGTTAAGTCACTTCCAATGATTCTGCAAGCTCCTCTTGCGTTTGACTCGGATCTTCATCGAGTAATGTCTCCAACTTTTTGTCTTCGAATTTTTTTGGCTGCCCAGAGCGAGGCTTGTCTTCAAGGCTGAAATCTCCATTCTTGAAACTCCGAAACCATTCTCTACAATATTTATCAATTCGAGCATTGTCACCATAAACTTCCACAAGCATTCGATGCGCTTCAGCTGCACTTTTCTTCCAATTAAAAAGAAAAACTAAAATCTCCCGCAAATGCTGCTTGATTAACACAAAATCGGACATATTTAACACAGTTGAAAACAAGATTTTTTTATGAAACTTGAAGCAATATAAACTGAATATTATTGACAGATGTCTAGTCTCTCTGAAACTGCCGACTTCAGCTGTTACTATTAAATATTCATAATAGCCAGAGCTATCTTTTGAGAACGGACCGAACTAATTTGTATTTGGTTGCTGCAGATGAAATGGCCGATTTAGCAATGACATAAAGTTGGCTGCAATTTTAGTGTATTATGTTGGCACAAGGCGGTGCAAATGATATGACATATTGAAGTATAAATACTGCTACGTTGGTTTATGGAGACATTTCTGTTTTGCACTTCATAGTGATCGTAAAAACAAAAAGAGAAAGTGAACATGGAATTGAATCAAAAACGGCTACTTTTACTATACGAATTTAAATTAAAGCACAACGCAACGGAAGCAACGAGGAATATCAACAGCGCATTTCGGCCTGATACAATTAGCGAACGAACCACTCGGCGGTGGTTTGAAAAATTTCGATCCGGAGATATGGACCTTGGAAATGAGCCACGTGGACACCCAGGACCATCGATCGATAAAGACGAGCTGCGTGCATTAGTCGAGTCTGACCCCCGCTAAACCATAAGAGATCTCGACGAGAAATAGGCGTTCACAATTCAACAGTTTGCCGCCACTTGCAACAACTTGGAAAAGTGAAAAAGCTTGACAAATGGGTTCCGCATGATCTTACCGAGCAAAACATGACGTGTCGAATGGAGATTTCAAGTTCTCTTCTCTCCCGCAATAAAAAGGAACCGTTCTTGCACCGAATTGTGACCTGCGATGAAAAGTGGATTTTATACGATAATCGTCGCCGATCGGCCCAATAGCTAGATGCCGATGAAGCGCTAAGACACATGCCGAAACCAAGCCTTCACCCAAAGAAAATAATGGTTACTGTTTGGTGGTCTGTAGCTGGAGTTATCCACTATTCGTTTCTGCAACCTGGCGAAACCATCAATGCTGAGAAATACTGTGCTCAACTGGATGAAATGCATCAGAAATTGATAGTCCAACGACCTAGGCTTGTCAACACGGATTGAGTGATACTGCTTCATGATCACGCACGACCTCATGTATCGAGAACAACGGTCCAAAAATTAAACGATTTGTGCTATGAGACTCTTCCTCACCCTTCATATTCACCAGACCTCTCACCAACAGATTACTATTTCTTTAAACATTTGGATCACTTTTTGACAGGAAAAAGATTTAATAATGAAGCGGCTGTCAAAAATGCCTTCGAGCAGTTTCTTCGAACCAGAAACTCGGACTTCTACAAAACTGGAATAAATATACTTGTAACTCGTTGGGAAAAGTGTGTTGCATCTATTGGTACCTATTTTGATTAAATAAATTGTCTTTATAAAATGTTACAGCTGTTTAAAAATTTATTACTAAATCGGCCATTTCATCTGCAGCAACCTAATACTTTCAATAGAAGAATGACAACGGAAATTTTGAGTAAAAAAATTTGGATTTATCCTTTCGCAGCGGAGCGCCTAAAAATGAAACGGCGCCAAAAGACGCTGTTCGCTTAGGGGAAGTATCCATAGTCGAGCGCCAGAAGGCGCTGTTCGCTAAGAAAAAGCATCTACAGCTGAGCGCCAAAAGGCGCTGTTCACAGCGAAAGGGTTCGAAGCTTAAATTCCCTTTTAAAAAAACGTAACAAAGGCTCTACACCTGATAACATGAAAGAAGAAGTGAAAGTTTTAAGTTGCAAAAGCTTTGTTATAAATAAATTAATCATAACGTAAACTCTACGCCTAAAAAACCTGGAGAGAGAAGTTTTAAATTGTAAAAGACTTTATTATTAATAATGAAAGACAACCATGAGCTCTACATCTAATAACCCTGGGGAGAAAAATTTTAAATTGCAGGAACGTATGCTCTACGCCTAAGAACCGTGGAAACAAAAGTTTGAAATTGCAAACGCTTCGTTATAAATAAATTAATCAAGCCATAAGCTCTACACTTAAAAATCCTGGTAAGAAAATTTTTTGCTATTTGAAACTTTCCACAGGGTTTTTAGGTGCAGAGCTTACGGTATGATTAATTCATTTATAAAAATGCATTCGCAACATAAAACTTTCGTCCCCAGCGTTATTTAGTGTAGTGCTTATGTTTCGTTTTTATTTTGTAAAACAAAGTTATTTGCCATTTAAAACTTTTTTCCACAGTGTTTTTAGGTGTAGAGGTTACGGTATGCTTAATTTATTTATAACAATGCATTTGCTATATAAGACTTTCATCCCCAGGGTTATTTAGTGAAGAGTTTATGGTTCGATTTTTATTTATAACAAAATCTCTTGCAATTTGAAACTTTTTTTCACAAGGTTTTTAAGTGTAGAAACTTATGATTTTATTAATTTATTTATAACAAAGTGTTTAAAGTTCGAAACTTTCGTTCCCAGGGTTATTTATTGTAAAGCTTATGGTTCGTTTTTTCATTCGTATTTATAGGTTAAATAATCATTCCGAAAAGATAATAACTTATTATTTACACGACATGATTATACGTCATATTAGGTATCGGGTATATTTTTTATATAAATTTTAAATTTAAGTTTCGTTTATTCTATTAATTTTTATTTATTCAATTTGAAATTTTAAACTTTATTTTTTTACAAATATAAGTTTTGTTATAATATTTTGTGCAAATATTTTTGTTTGAATTTGTGCACATTATCGTGCGTTTACACGAAACGTACGATACGTCTTCTCTCTCTGTCTAACATGCGTTTACTTCAGCTGCTAGACTACTAGGCAGCAGCACCTTCTAGCGCGCAGGAATTGCTTCACTTTTTTCCCGGTCTCTGGCAATCTTCCTATTCATCTGTCGTAATAAAACTTTTTAACTCTTCCAATTTTTGTGTTGGGTGCGCAAAAGCATATGGAGAGGAGTGTATTTGACCTACTTCAGCATTTCTTTTAGAAATTTCAAATATGAAAATCGACATATCATAATATGAGCTCTCCAAATATCTTTAATTTATCTTTTCTTAGATTTCCTGGGAATTGCAAGAAACTTTTTAAGTTGCAATAAGAAATTACTTTATTATGCACATGCGCCGTACATGACTAAATTTCGTCAACAATTGATGTGGTAGTAATACAAAGGCGTCTAGAAAAATGTGTATATTCATCTAAAATAATTTCGTGTACAGATAAAACTCACATTAGAAAACATTTTTTTTTCCAATTTTGATAGGAGTACACATTAAAAAAAAAGTTTTTTTAATGATGCAAATTAAAAAAAGGTATTGATGCTTTTTAATATTTAAATTACATTGATTCAATAGTGAAGTATTTTCCGCGATTTTCTGAAACTTTGATATATTCGTTTTATTTTCTGTTTTCGCATAAGTGAAAACCAAAAAAATATTATATTCGTATGGTGCAAATAAAAGGGCATTTAATGGCTTTTTTTTAGTGATTTTTTAATGTATTTGGCCTAAAGTTTAGTTGGGCTAAAATTTTCTTATTAATTTAAGATTTTTCTTTTTAATAAAATCCGCAAATCAAATAAAAAAGAAAATCAATTTGAGCTAATTAAGGTATATTATTATATTTGTTATAAAAAATTGCATAGTTATTTATGATAAAATCTACCTGGAAAACTTATGGTCTTTATTGGATTTATAGTTCTGTTCAGTTACGGATGATCTGCAAGTGTACAAAATACGTTAATACAATATATATTACTAACTTAATATTGACAAGAAAATATAAGAAAAATAATGGTATTCAAAAAAATATTTATCCATATATGCGAAATCAATATTTTTAAACAAATACCATTATATTTAAGATTTTTTACTACTAACAAAACTAATTGTTTATTTAATCATAAATATGAAAATATTGAAACAAAACATGATAGCATTGGGCAAAAGAATTTAGAATCTATTAATAATTCAACATTTAAAAGCTCTGTTAGAAATGTCCTCATTGAAAACAAAGCATCTTTTGCTAATTTATTCCGATTTTCTAGTTTGATACATGTAAGTTTTTATATAAAAAAAATTTTTTCTAAATCAAAATGAGTTTAAAATTTTTCAAATCTGTATACAGATGGGCGATATAAAAGAAAAAATAGTAGTAGGAAAAATTATTGAAGTTGTAAATAATGATTTATACATTGATTTTGGTTGGAAATTTCATTGCGTATGTCCAAAGCCAGTGAAGAATAATAGGTATTTGTTTTCCATAAATAAATAAATAAAAATATAATAATTGAATTTGTTATTTGTTTTAGTGATTATGTCAGAGGTGCTAAAGTTCGTTTAGCAATAAAAGATTTAGAATTGTCGACTAGATTTTTAAGAGCTACCAAAGATGTAACTCTTTTAGAGGCCGATTGCATCCTTCTAAGCTTAATTAACTCACCAAATAAAATATGCAAAAATAATAACTGAAAATTGAAAAGTGAAACATTAAATATTCCAACAAAATTTCTTATTTCTTAGAATAAGTGACATCATTTTATAATTGAATATTTTGAATTATTTAGTGAAATTAACTACAATCTTTCAGTAAAAAATATATATTCATAAAAGAAATAACTCTAGATATTGTTTACTTTGTAAAATAATATGTAGGATTTAAATGTACAAAACTAGTATTTATAAAATATTGATTTTAATATAATAATCATTAATACTATTGAAACTTTTATACTTTACAAGTAATTATATTACAAAATTAACAAAGCAAAGAAATATAAAATATATTCTTGATTCATTTTTTTATAAATAATGTATTGAAATTGATCAAATATTTAAATTTGTTCAAAGTTTTATTTCTACATTCATGATAGATTTAAAAAAAAGTTTCATTTATTATAACTCTAATGTAAATTAAGTTATAGAAAACTAATTCGTCATATTATATTTATAGTTTACTAATTTTCAATACAATTTTTTTATTGTTTCTGAAAATAATTTAATACAAGCAAACAATTTAATTTAAAGGAGAATTTAAATTTATAATAACTTTGTGAATTGGAAAAAAGTAAACGTCATGTTTTTTTTTAATTGTTAATATTCTAGGATTGTAAATACTATAAATTATTATAAATTCAAATAAGTAAAAGCGACGATTGTTGAAGTAATATCATAGAGGTAATATTAAAATAGAGTGAGCAAGCGGGCTTCAATCCTGTCTTAGTCAAAGAAAGAGAAAGAAAATCGGAGACTCCTTTTTCTTTCTCTGTCTACTCGTTTCTGATTGGTGCTACAATTACGGACGGAGTAATGACAAAGCATAGAGAGGGAAATTAAAACAATAAACTACCGAGGGGTACAACTTATATATTACAATTTGTATTTCAATTTAGACTTCTTACAACAGCGCAACCGGTAGAGGCTTGAGGTTGAAATATCCTAAATAAGTAGTTAGGTTCAAATCCCAATAGTAATTTTTTTTTTGTTTAAAATATTTTTTTTATATGTTTTGTTAGTCACATACATATAATAGTATGTCAGAAAGAAATAAAAGAAACTTAATTTTTTAATTTTTTTTTCATTTCCACCTTTATTATCTTATATTGAAATAGCGAAAATTTTGAAAGAAATAAAATTTTTTTTGAACAACTACACCTTTAGCAAAAATTAAAGGAGCAAAGAAAAATTCTAAATTTTTTGGTAATTTTTGATGGGCTGTATCTCAGTAAAAAATGGTCGTATCAAGATTTTAAAAAAAGAATTTTGAAGCTCTAAGACTCTAGTTTCGAGATCTTTTGACCAAAACTTTTTAGGAGCTACGGTTGTTAAATACTCTGAAGTAATAGTACGAAAAGAAAATTTTGCAAATTTTTTGTGATGTTTTTCTCGGTCCACGGACTTAGGAAAATTTTTTTCAATTAAACCATCATACAGAGTTAATAGCCTGTTTATTCAGCTTTAATTTCCTTTTTCTAATTTTCGCTACATTAATTTTTTTTGGAAATATCTGACTTTGAATGCAAAAGGATCCTTTTGTCGTTAACCATTGATATCTCAGCAACCAATGATCGGACAGAAAATTGAAGGGCAGTTTCAGAACCTGGAATAAATTTTCTAAAAAATCCCGTAGCGTTATTTAGGAAGAAAAATTTTTTTTCAACCCTGATATTAACTTGGAAAAGGTTAAAAAAAGTTACTTTTTCTGTTGTTTTGGAAAATCGACCGCATCTCTCTTAATTTTGATGAAACCGCTAATGTTTTTAAGAATTCTTTCACTTCAATGTACCTCCAATAGCTTTGTGAAGTTTCGGATCGATCCATCGAACGGTTTTCCCGGACCGATTGATCAAAATTTCCAAAAAAATTAGAAGAGCAAGATTTATGTTTTTAAGGACCTTGTAATCATCTTAATGGAAAAAATTAACTTTGTTCGAGTTTTTCCACACTTGCTCATCTCTCACTCTTCGAATTTGAAAAAAAAATTTTTCAGAAAAAAAAAAAAAAACAAAACAAAAATTTTTTTTTTTAAATTTTTTCCAAAATTACCTTTTAAGAAAAAACAATTTCTGATCCATTTCCGGAATTCTCGATCCATTTTGTATCTTAATTTTCGAATTAAAAATCAATTGTCATGTCTCTCAAAAAATTGACGGGTAATGTTCTCGGTATGAGGGCGAGCATTAGCCTGCATAAAAATGAATCCTTGCGTGTTTTGTCGTCGTGGTAAGACAACAGGTCTCAAGACCTGGTCGATGTAGCGCCTAGCGTTAAGGTTTTCGCGGACAATAACTACACGAGTTTTGCCATGACTAGTATACCTTGGAGGTATCAACTCATGATTAATTTAATTGATTTTTAATTCAAAAATTAAGATACAAAATGGATCGAGAATTCCGGAAATGGATCAGAAATTTTTTTTTCTTAATAGGTAATTTTGGAAAAAATTTTAGAAAAAAAATATTTTTTTTTTTGAAAAATTTTTTTGTTTTCAAATTCAAAGAGTGAGAGATGAGTAATTGTGGGAAAAGTCGAACAAAGTTAATTTTTTCCATTAAGATGATTACAAGGTCCTTAAAAACATAAATCTTGCTCTTCTAATTTTTTTGGAAATTTTGATCAATCGGTCCGGGAAAACCGTTCGATGGATCGATCCGAAACTTCACAAAGCTATTGGAGGTACATTGAAGTGAAAGAATTCTTAAAAACATTAGCGGTTTCATCAAAATTAAGAGAGATGCGGTCGATTTTCCAAAACAACAGAAAAAGTAACTTTTTTTAACCTTTTCCAAGTTAATATCAGGGTTGAAAAAAAATTTTTCTTCCTAAATAACGCTACGGGATTTTTTAGAAAATTTATTCCAGGTTCTGAAACTGCCCTTCAATTTTCTGTCCGATCATTGGTTGCTGAGATATCAATGGTTAACGACAGAAGGATCCTTTTGCATTCAGTCAGATATTTCCAAAAAAATTAATGTAGCGAAAATTAGAAAAAGGAAATTAAAGCTGAATAAACAGGCTATCAACTCTGTATGATGGTTTAATTGAAAAAAATTTTCCCAAGTCCGTGGACCGAGAAAAACATCACAAAAAATTAGCAAAATTTTCTTTTCGTGCTATTACTTCAGAGTATTTAACAACCGTAGCTCCTAAAAAGTTTTGGTCAAAAGATCTCGAAACTAGAGTCTTAGAGCTTCCAAATGCTTTTTTTAAAGTCTCGATACGACCATTTTTCACTGAGATACAGCCCGTCAAAAATTACCAAAAAATTTAGAATTTTTCTTTGCTTCTTTAATTTTTGTTATAAGTGTATGTAGAATTATGTAGAAGCCTCCATAATTCAAAATTAAAATACATTTGTTATTTTTTTAATTTTAGTCAAAAATAATATTAAATTTTTTTGCTAAAATCCGTATAAATTTACAACAGGATAAGCAAAATTTATTTAAAAAATGAGTAACTAAATTTTTTATAGTCTTAGTTTATTACTATTTAGAATTTCCTTTTTAATTCAAATTTTAATATTAAAGATTTAATATAAATTAAATATCAGAAAAAATAATGTTCAGAACAAAACGTATTGAAAATTTGATAGGGATACTAAGTGAATAGATTTTAATGTAAGAAAACTAATTTATTTAACTTAATACTACGAGGGCGGTTATAATATGATCGAGACAAATGCTCTGACACGTTTATTTACTATCGAAAAAATTTACAAAAATTTACAGTTTTTCTAGGTACTTCCCCTTACAAGTTACGCATTTTGTCCACCTTTCCGGAAGCTTTTTGATGCTGGTATCGAAGAATTCCTTGGGCAACTCGGACAGCCATGTGCGCACGAACTCCTCTACCTCGTCGTTGGTGTTGAATCTTTGACCTTCGAGGGCTTCTTTCAGTGGTCCAAACATGTGATAGTCGCAGGGTGATAAATCCGGACTGTAGGGGGGGTGTTCCAGTACCTCCCACCCCAATTTGATATTGTATCGAGCGTGAGACGCAAACTTCTAACCGCGTGAATTTTTGCTCGAAGTTCAACAGTTTAGGAACCCATCGCGCCGTTATTTTGCGATATTGAAGGTGTTCGTGGATGATAGACTCTACACTACCAATACTGATGCCGAGTTCAGCCGAAATGTCTCGAACATTCATCCTACGGTCCTCCAAAATGAGTTGTTCTACGCGGTAAATGTTGTCTGGTGTGATGCTGGTTCGCGGTCGACGATCATGCGGTTCATTCTCGACGGTTTCGCGACCAACCTTGAATGCTTTGGCCCATTTAAACACAGCAGCCCTACTCAGGCACTTATTACTGAACTGATTTCACAAACACAGAAAAATTTCCGTGTTTTTAACGCCTTCCCACACTAAAAAACGAATGACAATACGTTGCGCAACGGCGGTCGGCACTTGACGTTCACTAATGGTCGTAGCATGCGCGTGAAACATGCACTCCCGACGAAAACTATGCCACACTGTTCGTGAGGGACCCAGCTATCACATACTCAAGCCATGACCTTCAAAACATACATGCGCGCCATCTACAACGTTTGTCTCCGTCATATTTGAACTGCCCTCGTATTTTTAACATTTTTCAGAATTACATCTTTGTAAATTTTTAGTACCATGGTTTCAACATTATTACAAAAATTATATACAACGCCTATATAATAAGAAAATACATGTTTTTATGATCAGTCCATTTAAAAATAATCAATTTATTATAATGTAACTAAGCAGTTCTTTTTTAGACCTACTTAACCGTTTGAGTCCCAGGCAGCGCGATCGCGCTGTTGAGATTTTATGTCGAAAAAACCCAGCACATTTCTAGCATTGTGGATAACTGACTATGTGTTACCGATTGTCCAAGTCAGAAATGCGCGCGATTTACAGAAGCAAGTGCATCACACAGCTCCTTTTAATGTTAATAGTACATTTTGCAATAGCTACATATAGTAGAATAATACTATAATAATGCAATAATACATTACAAAATAAAAAGTACTCATTTAGAGAAAGCGCGATTGTGCTGTTTGGGATTCTTTGACAGTGTTTTTTCAATACATCCTGGAATTCAAACGGTTAATAAACTTAATACAACTAAATATGTAGATTTTACTCTTAGAAAGTTGATTTATTCAACTTGATACTATTTTTTACATGTTTAAGTCACATCTTGATAAATTTTTAAAGCAATAGTTTTAACATTACTGCAATATCTATAAATAATAACGTCTAGATAATAAAAAAATACATTTTCTTTTAATCAGTCGCTTTTTATTTATTAAATTAAATCTTAGTTGAAAACTCTTTCTAATCTTATGACTAGTCACTCGTCTTTAAAAATGACTAGCTTATTATAAAACATTCTACTTCGATATTTAACATCTACTAATTTATTACCCTCATACTTGATTCGCATATCTAACACATCGTTCAATAAGTCCCGAGACTAACCCAGAGATGGTGCTAGTAATACCAAACTGGCCACGTTTCCATAGAGTGCGAACCTTTACATGAAACGTGTAAAAATTTCACGTAAAGTCACTTTGTAATTTGTTTGAAAAATGAAAAAAAGCGAGTTTCGCGTGTTGATAAAACATTGTTTTTTAATGGGTAAAAACACCGTAGAAGCCCAGCAATGGCTTGAAAAACATTATCCAGACTCCTCTCCATCCAAACCAAAATGAGGTCTGCAGAATCAAACCAACGACAAAAGAAGACATGAGGATTCGGAATGCATGTAACGCTATACCGCGAAACATGTTATTAAAATTGATATTGCATTTCCAAAAACGAGTCAACTTGTGTGTTCGAGAAAATGGAGCTATTTTTGAACATCTTTTGCCTTAAATAGCTCTTTCTATGTCGCCTCAGCTGAAAATACAGCTTACATCGATGAATGATCTTGCCTTAATTGGCTGGGTCTCTGTCCGATCTTGCCTAAACTGACCGGGTCCTTACTTGATCTTGCCATAACTGGCCGGATCTCTGCTTGGTAAAATTTTGTTTTTTCGTTTTCTGGGGTCAAAAGTAAGATTTTCTATTTAAAATGTTTAACTTGACTTTAAATGACTTTGAAAGATGTAGTTAAGGTCATGGTCAAGGGCATAATAGGACGTAAAGTTTTCTGCTCTTTCGTTTTTTGGGGTCAAAAGTAAGGGTTTCTTTTAAAAAAAAACCAACTTAACCTTCAAATGACCTTGAAAAATCTAACAACTTTTGTCTAAAAGCTTTTTTCGTAAAACCTTTAGTTCTAGAGATATATGCATCTGTTTTTTAAAATGGGACAGCCAGTTAGAATTATCCACATAAAAAATTTGACGTACGAGATTCAGATGAAACATGGCAAGCTGATCTTGTGAAAATGCAACCTTCTGCTCGATAAAGAACTTTGTTGTATGTTGACAGTCATCGATGTATTCTCCAAATACTGTTGGGCTGTTCCAGTCAAGCGAGAAACTACTAATTATGTCTTAGCGGCAAAAATCTATGCTGCAACAAGGTCGTACACCAAAAAATCTACTTATTGATCGTGGCAAAGAATTTCACAACTCGGCATTTTAAAATCTCATCAAGCATTATAATATAAATCATTATTCGTCATATAGTGATCTGAAAGCATCTATTTGCGAACGTTTTAATCGTACACTTAAGAACAAAATATGGCAACTATTTACTTTGCGCGGTATATAACTGGCAAAGTCATGGCGTCTGTTTTTTGGGATACACATGGCGTGATTTTCATTGACTACCTGGAAAAAGGTAAATCTATCAACAGTGATTATTATATTGACTTGTTGGTACGTTTGAAGGAGGAGATCGCAGCAAAACGACCGCACATGAAGAAGAAAAAAATCCTTTTTCACCAAGACAATGCACCATGCCACAAGCCCATGAAAACAATGGCAAAATTGAACGAATCGGCTTTGATTTGCTTCCCCACCCGCCGTATTCGCCAGATTTAGCCCCCAGCGACTACTAGCTCTTTGCTGATCTCAAAAAAATGCTCCAGGGAAAAAAATTTGGTTTGAATGAGGAGGTCATTGCCGAAACTGAAGCCTATTTTGAAGCAAAGGATAAATCCTTCTATAAACATGATATAGAAATGTTGGAAAGGCGTTGGAAAGATTGTATCACTCTAAAAGGAGATTATATTGATGAATAAAAATGATTTTTGAAAAAAATGTTGTTATCGTTGTTAGTCTCGGGACTTATTAAACGATGTGTTACATAGCTTTGAACAATAAAGTAGATCATCTGCGATCTATGATCAAATAAAGGTTCTTATCGTATACATGATTATTTATGTCGAAAACATTAGCAGGCAACATTCGTAAGGTTTTAGTAGCAATTTTAAAATATATATTTTTCAGGGACAAATTTGATCTGAACTTTCTTATAATTTTTTCTGCAGAGACATATTACATTCACATCATCCGATGCAAAATTTATTCTTTCTTTGTTTTTAATAAATTAAATTTCGATTTTGATGTAGCTTTACCTTCTAATATGCTTAAGCAAACAGCACAACGTAATTTTTTTTTTTAATAAATGAACTATAAAGCTTACAGTATATTTGACAATGTTATCAAGATATTCTGAATTTATCCAGGAATATTATTTTGCATAATCATGTTTAAGTAGGTTGCAATTTTTGTGGAGATGTTCTTTGATCGAGAATGGAATTTTCAAAAGTAAACAATCTACTTTTTTTTTAATTTTCTTATTTTTCTTGTTAAGTGAAATTTTAGAATCTTTTGAAGTTTCACTTGAACAATAATTGAGTGAAACATGTACTTCAGAGCAATCTGATATCGATAAAGTTGAATCTTGAGGTTTGCAGTTTGCTGATGAAGGTACTAAATTATTTATATTGTTTAAAAGAAGTTTTTTGTACGCTGATCTAAACTGAACCATTGTTAGATTATTTGTATAGCCGTTTATCCTTCTGATCAAAGCAAAAAACATCTCAACATGATCCTGTGAGAGTTTGTAAGATAAAGGATAATTAACGTAGTTTTCTTTAAAAAGTGTTCCACATAACGAATATAAATTACGAAGGCACATGATAAAGCCAACAAAACCAGTACGTACACTCGGGGTTTCAATCACACGTTGTCGAATAATTTTATATTCAGAGTTTTGTTCAATATTTGTACTATTTTGGTTTGGACAAATGTTTTCTTTTTGACTTACTTTTATTTTAGACGCTTTAATTTTTTTAACAACAACAATTTGTAGTTTCTCAATATATTCTACCATTTTATTAATTTCCTTCAAAACAGGCAACGAATCTTTCGTTATTCCTCTTTTAGATGGACATTTATCAAACCTATTTTTTGCATTCAGTATATCAAAAATTTCGTTGAATTCTTCACAGAAATGAGCTGTAGCTGCAGCTCCCTTAAACTTGGGATCTTTCAATTTGTTTTCAAGATATGTAAGGGCTTTTGATACGCTGCCACTGATTACTTGTGCAGCAAGGAAGTCCTTCATTTTTTCTCTTTCGACGTCAATGTGTCGGTTTTTTATCTTACATGCTAGGTGCATACCTTTTACGTACTGCATTTCATCTAACAATTTAGTATAAAGCCAATTGACATAATCGGTGCCATTGTAAATCAAAGGATTTTTTACAGCTAAATAGTTTCTAACTAATTTCACCATATAGCAAGAATCAAAAAAACAGTAAACTGGTTTTTTGGTCGATGGACGCTCAAAATAAGGTTTAAATTTATCCTTATTACTATAATCAAAATTAGCTCCTAAATCTGTGCACGCTTTTTTGTTAGAATCATCGCCATTAAACGTAACAGAGGTTACTAAAATATCATGCTCGTGCAATTTAGTTAATAAATCTACTGAAAGAATAGATTTCTCATTGCCTATTGAGGAATTCATTAAGTAGTACGCTATTGGTGTTTTAAAACCACCATTGATATTTACTAGCATAAAGATTAATGATTTATTTGCTATAGATCTTTCAACATTTTCATCACAGCTATTCTTAAGTTGATCACCGAATGCTACATATCCTTTATACTCTTTGGTTATTTTACAATAGTACGCATGTTTCTTAATACCCATTTCGTGAAATGTAATATTATTAGGTTGCTGCAGATGAAATGGCCGATTTAGCAATGACATAAAGTTGGCTGCAATTTTAGTGCATTATGTTGGCACAAGGCGGCACAAATGACATGACATATTGAAGTATAAATACTGCTACCTTAGTTTATGGAGTCGTTTCTGTTTTGCACTTCATAGTGATCGTAAAAACAAAAAGAGAAAGTGAACATGGAATTGAATCAAAAACGGCTACTTTTACTATACGAATTTAAATTAAAGCACAACGCAACGGAAGCAACGAGGAATATCAACAGCGCATTTCGGCCTGATACAATTAGCGAACGAACCACTCGGCGGTGGTTTGAAAAATTTCGATCCGGAGATATGGACCTTGGAAATGAGCCACGTGGACACCCAGGACCATCGATCGATAAAGACGAGCTGCGTGCATTAGTGGAGTCTGACCCCCGCCAAACCATAAGAGATCTCGCCGAGAAATTAGGCGTTCACAATTCAACAGTTTGCCGCTACTTGCAACAACTTGGAAAAGTGAAAAAGCTTGACAAATGGGTTCCGCATGATCTTACCGAGCAAAACATGACGTGTCGAATGGAGATTTCAAGTTCTCTTCTCTCCCGCAACAAAAAGGAACCGTTCTTGCACCGAATTGTGACCTGCGATGAAAAGTGGATTTTATACGATAATCGTCGCCGATCGGCCCAATAGCTAGATGCCGATGAAGCGCCAATACACATGCCGAAACCAAGCCTTCATCTAAAGAAAATAATGGTAACTGTTTGGTGGTCTATTCGTTCCTGCAACCTAGCGAAACCATCAATGCTGAGAAATACTGTGCTCAACTGGATAAAATGCATCAGAAATTGATAGTCTAACGACCTAGGCTTGTCAACAGGGATGGAGTGATACTGCTTCATGATAACGCACGACCTCATGTATCGAGAACAACGGTCCAAAAATTAAACGAGTTGTTCTATGAGACTCTTCCTCTCCCTCCATATTCACCAGACCTCTCACCAACAGATTACTATTTCTTAAATCATTTGGATCACTTTTTGACAGGAAAAAGATTTAATAATGAAGCTGCTGTCAAAAATGCCTTCGAGGAGTTTTCTTCGAACCAGAAACTCGGACTTAAAACTGGAATAAATGTACTTGTATCTCGTTGGGAAAAGTGTGTTGCATCTATTGGTACCTATTTTGATTAAATAAATTGTCTTTATAAAAAGTTACAGCTATTTAAAAATTTATTACTAAATCGGCCATTTCATCTGCAACCTAATATTAGGACCGTGAATAAGTGCTTGCTGTTTTTTCAAAAATGGCAGTAGCAGTACTCCGTGCATGGGATTTTGAATCATAACGCACATGCAAGAAAGTACTGTATCTAACCTTAAATTTCAGTGTATGATAGTTCACTTTAGAGTAAACAAAGTAATTTTTTATTTTTTCTTAAAATGTCTACTTCTGTGCCAAATAAAGTGTATTTGTGGGGAATTTTATTGTACCATTTATTCAAAGGAAATCTGCAGATGAAGCACACAGAATTCGTAATAAATACGAGTTTTTTTCCTTTCTTTTCTTCATCTTGTACCAAGGATGCCACATGATTAATAATTTCTTGACAAATACCAGGATCATAGTTTTTAGAACAAGACCACCTATTGAGAGTTTGTTTGCAGGGTAAACGTTTCATTAACTGATTTCTTACTGTTTCGTTAGCAGCTCGGCAGTGAAAGTGTAAAGCGCGAGCAAAATTTTTTAAGTTTGGTGGAAAAGGTGCTAATGCTTTTTTATCCTTCATGTGAATTATAAGTTCTTTTACATGACTAGTTAATTCCTGCATGAAAAAAAAGAATTTTAGTAAATCAAAAAGTTAATCTTATTATTAAGCAATAAAAATTCGCAGTAGAATAGTCTGACGAAATTTTTTTAAAACACCGAAAATCTTAAATTTTTTCGAATTTTTACGTCTTTACGAATTTAGAGACAATTACTTTGTATTCGAGTATTATATTATTTTTTGAGTTAGAAAGTAAAGTTTAGTAAAAATAAAACCAATTAATTTATAAAAATATAAATATTGTGCCAAATTCGAAAAAATGTCAAACTGAAATTTTCAAATTTGTATAGTACTAAAATTAAAAAACTTTGATTATTTTATTTATTTGACAGTGCAGCAAAATGATAAAAACTTAAAGCACATATAAGGTACGTTGCATTTAAAATAATAGTATTCAATTTTATGGATTATATTAACGTGGACAAAAGTTCAAAGTACGTTTAAGTTTAAGGTAGCTATTATATTATTATTGGTTGTACAACTTTGCTTCCGCCGTTTTGCAATAGATGGCTGTAGCGGTAAGTGGTAGTTGAAATAAATAGATCATAGATGCCATACAATAAGCTTAGGTATTTGTAAACATAACGCCATCGAAATATTAGTCGATTTGTGTCTGCATTATAAAGTTATTCTCGATTAAACATGTCAGCTTACGAGCCAAATTCTCGTCATTTGCGGGAGGTTTTAATTTTCTGCTTTAATATGAAGAAATCTGCGACTAAGGCTCATCGAATGCTCTCAAATACCTATGGTGAGGCCGCTATTAGTGAAAGAACGTGCCGAGAGTGGTTTTAACGCTTCAAGAACGGCGATTTTAACGTCGAAGACCAGCATGGCGGTGGAAGAAAGAAGGTTTTCGAACATGCAGAATTGGAGGCATTACTTGATCAAGATTCATGTCAAACGCAACAAGAATTGGCAGGATCATTGGGAGTGACGCAACAAGCCATTTCAAAACGCCTGAGAGTCATGGGAATGATTCAGAAACAAGGAAATTGGGTGCCGTACGAGTTGAAGCCGAGAGATGTTAAACGGCGTTTGTGCGTTTGTGAACAGCTGCTTGCAAGGCAAAGACGGAAGGGATTTCTGCATCGCATTGTGACTGGGGACGAAAAATGGGTCACTAGGATAATCCCAAGTGCAGAAAAACATGGGGATATCCCGGCCATGCTTCCACGTCAACGACCAAACCGAATATTCACGGTTCTAAGGTCATGATCAGTATTTGGTGGGACCAGCTCGGCGTAGTGTATTATGAGTTGTTAAAACCGACTGAAACAATCACAGGCGATTGTTATCGAACGCAATTAATGCGCCTGAGCCGAGCATTGAAAGACAAACGGCCGCAATACAACGAGAGACATGATAAAGTGATTTTACAGCATGACAATGCTCGACCCCATGTTGCGAAAGTGGTTAAGACATACTTGGAAACTTTGAAATGGGAAGTCTTACCCCACCCGCCGTATTCTCCAGACGTTGGACTATCACTCGTTTCGATCAATGGCACACGGCCTGGCTAACCAGCACTTCCGGTCTTATGAAGAAGTAAAAAATTAGGTCGATTCGTGGATCGATTCAAAAGATGACCAGTTTTTCCAACGCGGGATTCGTATACTGCCCGAAAGATGGGAGAAAGTAGTGGCCAGCGATGGACAATACTTTGAATCATAAGTGTATAACCAGTTTTTTACAATAAAGCCTCGAATTTCGGAAAAAAACGGCGGAAGCAAAGTTGTACACCCAATATAAATACTAAACTTACTTTTGTCTTATGCGTATTAATGTTTATAGATGCTCTTAATTGTTTATAGAGTATAAGAGTATGACTTCAATTAAAATATTTATTAATTGAAAAGAACTATGTTCAATAAAAAATTAGAATACTATTAACAGACTTCATTTAAATGTGTAATGTACTTCGAGGATTTAATTGAATAAAAACAACACATGCTTTTTATGTAAAAACAATACGTATATTTTTCTCTACTTGTGTAACATATAAAATACAAAAGAGACGTATAACAATAGAATTCGAACGTTGCGCTGGAGCTTGATGTGCTCTTGATTGAGTCGCGAAAGAATCTGTCTGGTGAGTAGCCTTTTCGAAGCAGGATACTTGGGTTTCCTAATGAGTGGAAACACCCAATTTTGAGTGAGAAGAAAAGTGCAATAAAGGTGGTATATTAGATGCGTTAGTGGAGGTCGGAGATAGTGGTAACGGTAAGGAAAAAGGACAGATGTTTGCGGACTAGTTTATGATAGGGTTGGATTAGTTATCAGATAGAGTGTGATTTAGGAAAAACGCTCTTTTCCTTTTTTAAGACAAAACATATGTTGGTTATGGCGGTTGAAATGGAAGTGCAAACATCGTTAAAATAACATTAGGCGCTTTCTCGTATTGTTTTGGGTTCGTCTCGATATTCTTATTTGTAAGAAAGATAATACTAAAGTAAAATACAATTATAGTAAGCAAGAAGTACGTTTTAGCGATACATAAATGAAGAATATAATAATGCGTAAATGAACATAGATATGTATAGTAATCTATATATGAAAGGGATATTACACCTTCTCGCTAAGATTAAAGACAGCTATAAAAAAAAAATAATTTAATATTATTATTTTTTTTTTTTTTTTTTTTTTTTTTTTTTTTTTTTTTTTTTTTTTTTTTAAATTGTCTTTAAAAACGTGGTTACATTTAGTTCGCGATCGTGTTTGCCTTACAAATTTATTTTTGTCTTCTTCTATTTCGTTTAATGATACATTAATCGATTCAGGTTTATCTTTCTTAAAAGTAACATTTATTGGGGTTGTCTCTTTCGGAATTTTCTTCTTTTTACAAATATTAAAAGTGAGACAATTTATAATTTTATTGCAACAAAACTCATCATCGTGTGAATGTGCGTTGCGATTTCTGCGTCGGTTGCAACATTTGTATATTTTCCTGATTATACAAATAATCACTATGAAGCTAATTATGTACATAAAATACGTATAATAATTAGTTTGATTATATTGTTGTTTATGCTGCAGAATCTCGTCAGCTAAATCGGATAAATGTTTTAATTTGTGACTCGCAATATCTAAATTTTCAAGATGACGTGTGCGCGCGTACATAGTCTCGACTCTTTCCTAACCCCTCTCTCGCCATTCCGACTTCCTACCACCTACGGGAGGTGGCGCACACACAGTCGGACGGCCGCTGCATGGGAGATGCTTTCTCTCTCCACCAACACGCGACCGCGAGAGGCGCTTTCCCGTAAGGCCTCAGCTCAGACCCGCTTCTCGAGCTCGACACTTACGCTTCGGCGACTGCCTCGAGTAGTCGCCTCCGCCTCCTGAGAGCGATCGTGTGCCTGCCGCATACCCGCTCTAGGTCAATGCGAACTTAGCGCCTCGCGCTGCCCCGCAGACCTACTAGACGTCCGTCCAATTCTTCCGCGTCCTTTCCTCGTATTCCGGCAATCGCTGCGAATACCTCCGGCTCACGAGCGATCTTGCGCCTGGCGCATTTCACGCTCTGTGGTAAGCGATCTCTGCGCCTGGCGCTGTACGCTAACCGTGGTCGAACGCAAGTTCGACGAGCCACTTCCCTCCAACGGGGCTCTAACGACTCCTTGCCGTTATCCGGTCCCTATCGCCCCTTATCGTTTTTTTCGTCTCTCTCTCTCTCTCTCTCTCTCTCTCTCTCTCTCTCTCTCTTTCTCTTTCTCTTTCTCTCTGACACCCACACATATCCACGCACACTCGCACATCTCGCCGACATACACAACCCCATAGACGCGACATAAATCTTAATCTTTGTGTTGTGTCCACTTATTTTCTCTTTCCTGAATATTTTTTTTTTCTTCACTTCCCCGTCCTCCTACCAGGCAGCTTTGACAAAGCTCTGCACCGTGAGTTAAAGTCAAAGATTTATATTTAATAATTTTACTGTATGAAACGAAGGAATAAACGTAGAATTATCGGTTTTATTTTTACAACAGTCGTCTTCTAAAATGTAAAATCTTGGTACATAAGAAGTATAATTACTTTAATATGCATTTTCCGTGATTAATATCGTAGATGGCGTGTATGCCTTACAATTTTGTTTTAATTCTAAAATTCCTGAGCCTTCTAATTTTACATCGCTTATCAGCATTCTGTTTTGGCATTTTATTGTCACATCGATTATTTTAGGTAAAACATAAATCCATTTGTTTTTGTTACATAATTTGTTCCAAATTTCTGACTCTGTTTTAGCGATTCTTATATCGCATTCTCCTGGAATTTCAGCGGTTGAAAATAATAATTTTACTTCGCAATAGTGATTTACATTAGTACTATACACTGGTTTTAATAATTTGCATATGTAGGATTTTTGTGATGTTAATTTATTTTGGTTTTTGATGTGCGAGTTTTAGGTTATCTACATGCACTATCGTTTGTTTACGATTTTGTTTTATTGTAACGTTAGAGGGTGAAACGATTTTTATTATTTCGTATGGGCCTTTATATTGAGGGCTTAATTTTTTTGATTTAGTAAACTGTTCTATTTTTAAATATACTTTATCTCCGACATTGTATTTAAACGGTTTAACCTCTTTATCGTAATAAATTTTATTTTTATTTTTAGATTTTATGACGCTTTCTCTTGCAATTTCTCTGCTTTTTTTTAACTTGTGTATTAAGTCAATTAGATAGTCATCGTATGTATAATGAAAGTCGGGTGTTTTGGTGATAGGTGAAGGTAAAGTTGCTTTTGTACCGAAGATTAGTTCGTAGGGTGTATGAGATGTAGAAGAATGTGTAGTTGTATTAAAAGAGAAAGAGAAAAAGTTTAAGTTTTCGTCCCAATCAGTTTGATCTTTGTTGATAAAATGTTTTAAATAATCAGCTAGAGTTTGATGTGTGCGTTCTAGTGCTCCATTAGTCTGAAGATGATATGCAGTAGTTTGTATTTGTTTGATTTTAAACAACTTCGCTACATCTTTAAGAAGTTCACTAGTAAATTCTTTTCCTTGATCAGTCAATATGCTGTCGGGAATTCCAAATATGCAAAGATATTTTGTTGTAAATACTCGAGCTATCGTTTCGGCTGTATGATCACGTAGTGCATAAGCTTGGGTAAATTTAGTCAAATCGTCTTGTATTGTTAATATATATTGATTTCCAGATTCAGTAATAGTGAGTGGACCTACTATGTCGAGAGCTATTCGTTCAAAAGGTTTGGTAGAAGTTGTCGTTATTTCCATTGGCTTTTTATTCTTATTTCTGACTAGTTTATTTATTTGGCAAGATTCGCATGATTTTATGAAATTATATACATCTTTTTTCATGTTTTCCCATGTATAATTTTCTTTTAATTTTTTATATGTTCTATGGAATCCAGCATTTCCTGCACTTGTGCAATGATTTTCGTAAATGATGGTTTGAATTTTACTTTTTATTGGAGTATATTTAATGTTTAAATAAATATTTACATTTATATCGCTATCTTTAAATAAATATCTGAGCATTGCTCTTACATTATCATATATAGATAAGTTTTGCTTGTTAAATATTAATGGTAGTAAAATAGAAGATATTTTATCTTTAATTAAAAGTTCTTTAAGAATATTAAAACATTTAAATGAATTTTTCATTTCATAATTATCTAAATATGAATTCGAAACTATGAGATAGTAAATATTAAAATTATTGTTTTTTTATAGTGATAACGTTACATAAATTCGGTTGTTGAGCATCTAGATACTGAATATTATTATATTTTGAATTAAATTCTTTTAAAAATCCTTGAGTAAAATTTATATCTTTTGAAATACAAATAACATAATTGTCGTTAACTAAAAGTAAAGATTCACGATATTCTTTTACATTATCATTGAGAATAATACTTTTATTTAATTTTGTGATAAAATCTTCGTATGATTTTAAACAATTTTCTGAGTTTATCGAATTTACTTTTATTTTGAGAGAGTCATTATTATTGAATAATCTGTTTAAACTAATTACAAATAGATCTTTAACATCTATTGATGGAATTCTACTGAGTGCATCAGCATTTGCATTTCCTTTTCCAGGTTTATATTCTACTATAAAATCATATTCTTCTAATTTTAAACGCCATTGAAAGAGTCTAGAGCTAGGATCTTTTAGATTGAACAACCACAACAAAGGCTTGTGATCGCATAATATTTTTAATTTTTTACCATATACATAAGGTCGAAAATATTTCGTTGCCTAAACAATTGCTAGCCGTTCGCGTTCAATGGTCGAGTAATTCGACTCAGCACGATTTAAAGTTCTGCTCGCATATGCAACGGGAAGACCATGAGAATTGTGTATTTGAGAGAGCACTGTGCCGATAGCATAGTTGTTCGCGTCGGTGGCTACTATAAATTCTTTATTAAAATTAGGATATTGAAGAATCGGTGTGGATGTTAGTCGAGTTTTTAATGTTTTGAATGCTTCTTGTTGCAAGCTTGTCCAATTGAACTTAACATCTTTTTTTAGCAAACAAAACGGTTTCGTGATTTTGCTATAATTCTCTACAAAAGTTCTATAATATCCTGCGAGGCCTAGAAACGTTCGAATTTCTTTTTGAGATTTAGAGCTTGGATAGTTATTCACTGTTTTTACCTTTTCTGGATCTGGCTCTACACCTTTTTCTGAAATTTTATGGCCTAAGTACATCACTTCGCGTCTGTGAAATTCGCATTTGTCTGATTGCAATTTTAAATTATGTTCGTCTAGTCTTTGAAAAATTTCTCTTAGTTTTCTGTCGTGTGTTTCGAGAGAGCCGGCGTAACATATTATATCGTTTAGGTAAAGCATACATCGTATACCCTGTATACCTCCTAAGGCTGTATTCATAAGTCGAGAGAAGGTTGCAGGTGCATTTTTTAATCCGAATGGTAATCTGTTAAATTCGTAATGTCCTGTCGTCGTCGAAAAAGCAGTTTTTTTAGCATCATCTGGATCCATCTTTACCTGGTGGAAACCAGAGGCTAAATCAAGAGTTGTAAAATATTTTGAATTACCTAATTGATCTAGAACTTTAGAGATATTGGGGATCGGAAAAAAGTCTCCTATTGTTATTTCGTTTAATTTTCGATAGTCTATAACAATTCGCCATTTGATTTTACCGGATGTGTCGCGTTTTTTTCGCACTACCCACAATGGTGCGTTCCACGGAGAATTTGAATGTTTAATTATGTTATTTTTAAGCATGTCGTTAATTTGTTTATGTACTTCGTCTTTATGTATTTCAGGGTATCTGTAAATTTTAGAAGTAATTGGTCTGTCTGTCGTCGTTTCGATTTTGTGTGCAATTGTATCTGTACAAGTCAACGTGTCGCCTTCGAGAAAAAATATATAATTGTAATCTTTGCAGAGATTAATTATATAATCGCGTTCTTCATTATTTAAATGCTCGAGTCGGAGTTGTTCAATTAAATTTCTGTTTCTTTGAGAAGAAAAATTCATTAATTGATTATGATTTAAATTCATTATTTTGCAATCGTTTGTTAACGGTTCGAGTTCAATTAATGGCATTTTAATTATAACTTCATTTCCATTGGTATTTAAAATTGAAGTTATGGCTTCTCGTTTAGAATTTGCTTTTACAATGCTTTGGCAAATGTATTAGGTTGCTGCAGATGAAATGGCCGATTTAGTAATAAATTTTTAAACAGCTGTAACTTTTTATAAAGACAATTTATTTAATCAAAATAGGTACCAATAGATGCAACACACTTTTCCCAACAAGATACAAGTATATTTATTCCAGTTTTCTAGAAGTCCGAGTTTCTGGTTCGAAAAAAACTCCTCGAAGGCATTTTTGACAGCAGCTTCATTATTAAATCTTTTTCCTGTCAAAAAGTGATCCAAATGTTTAGATAAATGGTAATCTGTTGGTGAGAGGTCTGGTGAATATGGAGGGAGAGGAAAAGTCTCATAGAACAACTCATTTAATTTTTGGACCATTATTCTGGATACATGAGGTCGTGCGTTATCATGAAGCAGTATCACTTCATCCCTGTTGACAAGCCTAGGTAGTTGGACTATCAATTTCTGATGCATTTCATCCAGTTGAGCACAGTATTTCTCAGCATTGATGGTTTCACCAAGTTGCAAGAACGTATAGTGGATAACTCCAGCTACAGACCACCAAAAAGATACCATTATTTTCTTTGGATGAAGGCTTGGTTTCGGCATGTATCTTGGCGCTTCATGGGCATCTAGCTATTGGGCCGATCGGCGACGATTATTGTATAAAATCCAGTTTTCATCGCAGGTCACAATTCGGTGCAAGAACGGTTCCTTTTAGTTGCGGGAGAGAAGAGAACTTGAAATCTCCATTCGACACGTCATGTTTCGCTCGGTACAGTCTGTCAAGTAAGAGCGTGGTCGACTTCACTAACAGGTAATGAAAGATTTCGCTCTAATTCTTTCGCGAGCCGATAGAGGGAAGCTTTGTCCTTGATGCATTGTCAACAAAGATTCAGTTGTCGTTGATCTTTTGAAAGAGAATCACGTTAAACGCCATGAGTGCTAAGTACGCGTCGCGCTACGAGGCTGTGTTCCTTTGCATCCACCTGAAAGGTCCCAAAATGTCGCAATCAGCGGCTGCTAAATATATGAGAAAGTCGAAGGCATTTGTACAGAAGTGGATACAGCGATATAAAGTGGCTAAAAATGTCGATGATTTACCAGAACGTGGCTCGATAGGAAAAGTGAACAAAAAAGATGAAAAAAGAATAGTGAATCTGTTTTCGCGGAATCCTGCTTTAACACTGCGGCAAGGACAAGCAAAATTAATGGCAAAAGGTTTAGATATATCCTACGAAACTATTCGAACCCATCTTCGTACTCGTCATCTGAAATGGCGCAACACAATGAAGAAGCCTCTGTTGACTGAAAAACATGTGACAAAGCGACTCGCTTGGGCGCATGAGAATATTGATAGAGATTTTGAAAATGTCATTTTTACTGATGAATGTTCTATATGGGCACGTTCTGTCCTCACGCGAGCCAGGTCAACTTCCACCAATAGGCTTGTTCAGCGGACCGTAAAACATGAAATAAAGGTGCATCTTTGGGGCTGCTTCTCAAAGCAGGGATTCGGCACTTTGCACCTCTTTACTGACAACCTAAATGCCGAGAAAATGATAAAAATCTACAAAAAGGCTTTACTGCCATCTGCCAAACGATGGTTCATCACAAAAAATGAAGATTGGATTCTGCAGGAGGACAACGATCCTAAACACCGCAGCAAGCTCTGTACTCAGTGGAAGACTCAATCTGGCATCGTTACATTGGATTGGCCGTCGCAGTCGCCCGATGCAAACCCTTTTGAAAATGTGTGGGCATATATTAAACGGAAGCTTCGTGGAAGACGCACATACACTTTAAAGCAGTTGTCTTACGAAATTCGTCGGATCTGGAGATCCTTGCCACTAGAATACGCCGTCAAATTAGTAGAAAGCATGCCTCGGAGATGCCAGGCAATTATCGACGCCGGTGGTGACTGGACACATTATTGACCGAATTGCATCATTGTTTGTAATGTGTACAATGTATATATAAATATGAAAGTTTAATCAAATAAATTTTTTTATAAATTAACACGACCACGCTCTTACTTGACAGACTGTAAGATCATGCGGAACCCATTTGTGAAGCTTTCTTACTTTTCAAAGTTGTTGCGAGTGGCGGCAAACTGTCGAATTGTGAACGCCTAATTTCTCGGCAAGATCCCTTATGGTTTGACGGGGGTCAGACTCGACTAATGCACGCAGCTCGTCGTTATCGATCGATGGTCCTGGGTGTCCACGTCGCTCATTTCCAAAGTCCATATTGCCGGATCGAAATTTTTTGAAGCACCGCTGAGTGGTTCGTTCGCTAACTGTATCAGGCCCAAATGTGCTATTGATATTCCTCGTTGTTTCCGTTGCGTTGTGCTTTAATTTAAATTCGTATAGTAAAAATAGCCGGTTTTGATTCACTTCCATGTTCACTTTCTCTTTTTGTTTTTACGATCACTATGAAGTGCAAAACAGAAATGACTCCATAAACCAAGGTAGCAGTATTTATACTTTAATATGTCATATCATTTGCGCCGCCTTGTGCCAACATAATACACTAAAATTGCAGCCGACTTTATGTCATTGCTAAATCGGCCATTTCATCTGCAGCAACCTAATACAAGTAAATTTATATTTAAATTTAGTTCATTTATTTTTAAATTAACGGTTGACGTTGCGGTTTTCGGTTTTTTTTAAATATAAAAGATTTTTGAGTTTATGAATTTTTCTTTTAATTGTCTGCCTTTATAAAGGTGATTCTCTTCGGTTCGGTAGCAACCGTAGAGTTTTCGGAGTTTAAATTATGCATCGATGATGAACTCGGATTAGATTGATTTAACACATCGTTCAATAAGTCCCGAGACTAACAACGAAAACAACATTTTTTTTCAAAAATCATTTTTATTCATCAATATAATCTCCTTTTAGAGTGATACAATCTTTCCAACGCTTTTCCAACATTTCTATACCATGTTTATAGAAGGATTTATCCTTTGCTTCAAAATAGGCTTCAGTTTTGGCAATGACCTCCTCATTCGAGCCAAATTTTTTTCCCTGGAGCATTTTTTTGAGATCAGTTAAAGAGCCAGTAGTCGCTGGGGGCTAAATCTGGTGAATACGGGGGGTGGGGAAGCAAATCAAAGCCCAATTCGTTCAATTTTGCCATTGTTTTCATGGACTTGTGGCATGGTGCATTGTCTTGGTGAAAAAGGATTTTTTTCTTCTTCATGTGCGGTCGTTTTGCTGCGATCTCCTCCTTCAAACGTACCAACAAGTCAATATAATAATCACTGTTGATCGATTTACCTTTTTCCAGGTAGTCAATGAAAATCACGCCATGTGTATCCCAAAAAACAGACGCCATGACTTTGCCAGCAGACTGCTGCGTTTTTGGACGCTTTGGGCGGCTTCCGCCAGCCGTGTGCCACTAAGATGATTGCCGATTCGACTCCGGAGTGAAATGATGTATCCATGTTTCATCCATGGTCACGTATCGACGCAGGAAATCCTTTTTATTGCGAGTAAATAGCGATAAACAGCTCTCTGAATCGTCGACTCGTTGCTGTTTTTGTTCCACTGAAAGCAATCGCGGCACCCACTTGGAAAAAACCTTTTTCAAGCTCAATTTTTCATGAAGGATTGTAAATACGCTTCCAGATGATATCTGTGTCATTTCTGCAATCTCACGGACCTTCACTTTGCGATTTTTCATTACAATTTTTAACACTTCACTCACATTTTCCTGTGTAACGGCTTCCAATGGCCTACCCGAACTTTCCGCATCGTTTGTGTCCGTACGACCATGTTTAAACTCAGCATACCATCGACAAATCGTTGGTTTGGATGGAGAGGAGTCCGGGTAATGTTTTTCAAGCCATTGCTGGGCTTCTACGGTGTTTTTACCCATTAAAAAACAATGTTTTATCAACACGCGAAACTCGCTTTTTTTATATTTTTGAAACAAATTACACAGTGACTTTACTCTAACCTCGGTAACTCTGCTGTCTGTGATCCGATCGACGTGAAATTTTTACACGTTTTATGTAAAGGTTCGCACTCTATGGAAACGTGGCCAGTTTGGTACTACTAGCACCATCTTTGGGTTAGTCTCGGGACTTATTGAATGATGTGTTAAGTTTGCATTTTGTCGTTTAACGTTATTATTATATTCTCTCTTTTTACATTTCTGTATTAAGTGACCTACGTTTATACAATAGTTACAAATTATGCCCAGAATCATTTACATGTTTATTACGTGAATTGTTTGAATTGAAATTTCGAACATGCGTTTTTAATCTACATTCGATGTCTGAATGTCCTGTTCTTCTGCAATAGTTGCAATATTTTGATATATTATTAAAACGATTTTGATGAATTTGATTCGAAGATCTATTATGATTTATATTATAATTTTTTGTATGGTTTTTATGACGACAATGCATTTTTAAGTGTCCCCGTTTTTTACAATAATTACAAACTTTGTTTTCGCGTATATTTAAGTTTTGAAATTTTTCGATTTCTTTTAAAGATTTCTGGTTCTATTTTCTCGGCAATTGCATATTGTACGGCATCTTCTAAAGTATCGGGTTTTTGCGATTTTAATATGATAGCTATATCCTTTTTTAATCCGCAAATAAAACCATTAAGTGCTTGAGTTTTTAGAAGATTTACGCACGCGGCTCTGTCGGCAGCTGGAAGTGTATCATCTAAACTACTTGTTAATTTTAATAAATAGTTTTCTACTTCTTGCGAATAAGTTAAAACATCTTCATTTTCACCTTGTCTACACGAGTATAATTTTAATTGCCATTGACCGTGTGATCTTTTATCTGAATAGGTATCATTTAAATAAGTTTTTGAAGACGCCCAATTTGGAAAAACTCGATTTCTGATTTTTGTTCTTGCATTACCGGTTATTTTTGTTTGAACGATTGAAAATAATATAATTTATTTAGTTCCGATAGTAAGTCAAGCGCGGTGTCACAATTGTTACAAAATTCATATAAATGCCTTTTGTCACCATCTAAGTTGGTGAGCATTTTAAAAGCGATATCGAGTAAGATCGACATTATTAATTTTATTTGTTAAATAAATTTAATATAATATACAGCTTATATTATATTTACTCTATACAAAAATATATTTATCGCACGCTTATAATTTTATTTATTAATTTTTTCTTCGATTGCGCGTTAAAATCAAGTGACTTACATTAAGATGAAAATAGTGATCATGTTCTTCATTTGAACTTGCGATGAGACGACGAAGATGTAGTAGACGCATCAAGGATCTGGTAAATGCAGCGGTGACGTAGTAGATTCGTCGACGATATAGTGGATGCAGTGACGATATAGTAGATACAGCGATGATATAGTAGATACACCGGTTGAAACAGCGATGAAACAGCGATGAAACAGTGATTGAAACAGCGATGAAACAGCTACGAAACGGCGATGAAATAGTGGTTGACTCAGCGACGAAACAGTGACGAAACAGTGATGAAACAGTGGTTGACTCGATCGAGAAACACAGCGCGAAACAGAGAGATGTTGCAGGAGACAGTGGATTTTATGCGTTGGTTAGTCTTCGAAGTTCACTTGTTCGATTTAATTTTAGGCTTTTAGTCCTTAAATTCTTGATGAGCAGAGGTTATGTGTCTTTTGGTAATTTCTTCCAAAATATTTTTCCTCTGGCGTTTGTGTTAGAAGAATAAAAGTTCTTTTAATTTTCATAAAAAGCACTGACACACTTTCACAAACACAATCACGTTATCCCACTTCTGACATCAGTTTTGTAATTTACTTCGAGGATTTAATTGAATAAAAACAACACATGCATTTTATGTAAAAACAATACGTATATTTTTCTCTACTTGTGTAACAAATACAATACAAAAGAAACGTATAACGATAGAATTCGAACGTTGCGCTGGGGCTTGATGTGCTCTCGATTGAGTCGCGAAAGAATCTGTCTGGAAAGTAGCCTTTTCGAAGCAGGATACTTCGGTTTCCTAATGAGTGGAAACTCCCAATTTTGAGTGGGAAGAAAAGTGTAATAAAGGTGGTATATTAGATGCGTTAGTGGAGGTCCGAGATAGTGGAAATGGAAAGGAAAAAGGACAGGTGTTTGCGAACTAGTTTATGATAGAGTTGGATCAGTTATCTGATAGAGTGTGATGTAGGAAAAACGCTCTTTTCCTTTTTTTAAGACAAAACATATGTTGGTTATGCCGGTTGAAATGGAAGTGCAAACATCGTTAAAATAACATTAGGCGCTTTCTCGCATTGTTTTCGGTTCGTCTCAATCGAAATTCGTTACGTAAGAAGTGCAATTTTATAAAAATTTAAAAAAATAAAAAGAAATTGCGTTGTGATTTTAAGGTTATGTGAATATACATTATATTTATTGGTGTAAGTATCTAACAGATAAATATCTGTTTGAAATAAATTGCTGATATTGATATATGAATCCTACACATAAAACAAATGTTATTCTACGTTATATTTACGATTATATATTGAATGACAAAACTTTTTTTGTTTTTTAAACATTTAAAAAATGTGAGAGATTTATGATGTAAAATTGGAAACAGTCTGTTTGGGCTAAATAAGTAAATAAGAAAATTTTTATGATTATTTTTTATAGTTCAGTATTGAATAAATCTTAGAAGATTCTCCAGCTGCTTTAAAAACTAAAATTACCACATGTAACAGCTAAAAAGAGGGCATTTTTAGCTCGTTGTTTTTCAAAAGCAGATAACACTATTAATAATTTTATTTATTATGTTTAAATTTCATATTTTGGCATTATAATGACTTAGATTATAATTTAATATGCATGAATTCTCACTGCTTCTGTTGCTTGTATGAATACTTGCGATGAACAATGTGGTTATAAAGAATATTTTGATGGCGAGATTAACGGTGATACCTTGAAATCCGGATCTCCAACATTACGTAGTAAACTTTGGACTTGGCTTGCTGAATTTTGGTAAACAGTTTAGTAAATATAATCTTAATATTTGCATAAGAAATGTATTTCTTTTTTTAAAAATAAAAATTGATTATATTGTTAGTTCCTTTGAAACAAATATGGAAAGAAGAACTTGTTACATTTTTATCAATTTTATGCAATAATTTAGACAACCATAATTTTTACGTTAGAAACAATAATGCTTAAGAAGCTGTTCTTAGATGTACGATTCATTTATCTTACGAAGCTACGACAAGACACTCTGAAAAACTCGAGGTATTAAACCATACGTTTTGCAAGTTAATCTATGTAACAGTTAATTAAAATTCAAATTTATGAATTTTTCTATTTTAGACAGGGTCTAAGACTAAAGTTAAAAATGCTTTGGATAAGATTTCTCCAAATTTACCGATGAAACCTTTGTCAATAGAAAATCAATGGCTGATGATTGGGCCGAAAACTATAAAAAGTGATGGTGCTATTAAGGCTTCTAAAGCTAATATTAAAATGAAGGTAGATTTTAAAAGATTGATTTTTTTTGCAATAATTGACAACATAAATACATTCGATGAATTACTTTTGACGCGTAAATAGTTTTATTATTAATTTTTTTCATTTTTAAAAATTATAAATTTTTATAGAAATTGTTATAACAAGAATTTATTATATTTTATTTTATATTGTAAAATATTTATGCATATTTTTGAGAAAATTTAGGGTGCTGCTGTAAAAAATACCATGTAGTGCTCATAAAAGAAAAATGATGATATTTATACAAGTTCTCTGTTAGCAGTAAATTTTATGAAACATCATGGACCAATTGATGAACAAAAAATTGAAAATTTTGTAGTGGAATTTTACGATGCATCAAGAAGTATTTGTTAACTTGTCTAAGGAATTAATGTCTACAGCAAACTGGAATAAAACATTAATGGCGAATATGTTCCATTCAGATTTTCTTTATTGTCTCAAAGCTATTGGAATCATTACATGAGGTATATCCACATAATCTACAATAATTTAGGTAAAAGTAGAAATGTTCAAATTTTATGCAGCAACGAAATTCTAAAAATTTGATTGCCCAGCTAGGACATGGGATACATATTTTATTAAAGAAATTGCTTATGGATGTACTGTATTACATGTACTTTGTGTAAACAAGTGTATGTTGTAAGTGAAGGTTGCGTGTGTTCACCCTCTTCCTCTCTCCACCCTTCGCGGTTTTTACTTGAGCAATTGGTACAATTTCATTATTAATAAATGTACTTAATATTACCAAGAGCAGGTCACTGCTGTCATCATCTAAACGATCAACTGGTTTTACTACAGATGCAGTTGCATTTAAAGATAATGAATTCCCTAAGAATTTCATTATACCGTTGCTTAAACTTATTTGTTCTGGTCAATAATACATAATGAAAAATTTATTTATTAATTTATTTATTATTTCATCAACAATTTCTGTTGGTTTAGGACCTACCATTTTTTTTTTTTTTTACTTTATATAAAACTATTTGATCAAAAAAATTAAACTTGAAATACTTGTTTCAATTAGAAAATTAATATAAAATACTTATACCATTATACTATTAATTTAAACCACAATTAAACTTGTACTATTAATTTAAGCCTTACACTATAATCTAAATTGTTTTTTAAAACCCTCAGTCATCTTGCGATAAAGTTGCACGTATTATTTAAAAATAATTATTAAAATTAGCTATAATTAGAGTTATTATAATTTATTTAGTATAACTATAAGTTATAAAAATATAACTAATATTAAGCGACTAAAATTTTCTTTAATGTAAAACATTTAAACAATACAAATTAATATAAAACACTTATTCTACTATACGATTAACGTAACAAATAATTATACCTATATTATTAATTTAAGACTTATGCTAATAAATGGTTTTGTAAAATTTTGAATCATTAAGCTGTGACAATCTTTTACTAGTTACTTAAAAATTTCGATAAAAATTAGCTATAATTCTTTTCAATACAAAAAATTATTTTCTTTTAAAAAGTTTAAGCAAAAAAAAAAGAAAAAAATTCAAATAATTATAACACTACTTTTCAAATTATTTTTTGAAAAAGCTAAGTTGTCTTATTTTACAATTTATTATCTGCTACTTAAAAATAACTATTAAAATTATGTATTATTAAATTTATTATACTTCATTAAAATATAATCTTTTAAATAAATAATTAACACATTACTTTATTTTATAAGAATTTTAGTTCATAGTAAATAGAAATTAAGTTTCTTGTTTAATGTCTTAATTGCTACATACAAAATTTAACATCTATATTAAATACTGCATATTATTAATTTGCTTTTATTTCTCAACAGGTCACTGTATAAATCATGAGCCAATAAAAGGAATTGATAAGAAAGTTAAACCAGAATGTGTCAAACATGTCACGTATCGTTTAAACATGTAATGTTCAACTTTCAACCAGCAACGAAATCTATGGTCAACAAGTAAAAAAATGCGTCGTCACATCAGAAAGATAAAATTCAGAGTCTATAGCTAGAACATGGGATAAAAATTTTATTCAAGTAATTACTCATAGATTTACGTACACATTGTGTTGAAGTTTATAATGTATAATTAATAAAATAAGTCTTTTTTTAGTTACAATGCTTTAAAACTTGGATTTGGAGAATTACTGCACAGAACTATCGTAGGCCATTACTTAATTTACTTAATGTGCCTATTTCCAGTTAGCTGTTTATAAACATCTACGTTTCACGAATTACTGAATAGAACCACCGAAAATGACACTACTGATACTTTAGAATATTAAATTTACATTATAAGTTGTAAAAGTTTATTATAATCCACCTTTATATTTCTAAGTAATAAACCATATTTTCTAATTTGTACAAATCTTACGTTAAAAATAAAAATCAAGTTTCTATATATGTTATCATTAATTAAAAATATACTTTTTGTTAGCAATAAATATTCTCAATCAGTGTAATTTTTAATACAAATCCTTCTGTACATTTATAAATAATTAAGAGTAATTTTTCAACCCGCATAAGCTAAAAGTACGTGCAGAGTTCATATCTTTGCGGGCTCTGACGTCACACAACCACGTGATGACCACGTCCTCGCCGCTGTAATTACATAACCTCCTGCCTTTTAATTATTTATTTACTGTCATTGATTATAATTAGCTCAGTCGTTTTCTTTTGCCTGAGCTATTTACATAACAATGTCCGCAATCAGTAGGAATGTTTTTTTTATATATATTACGTACATATATAAAAAATTTCATTTAAAATTTATAAAGGATTTAAACATTTAAATGAAGTCTGTTAATGGTATTACAATTTTTATTAAACATAGTTTTTTCCAATTATTGAATATTTTAATTAAAGTCGTACTCTTATACTCTATAAACAATTAAGAGCATTTATAAACATTAATACGCATAAAACAAAAGTACGTTTAGTATTTATAATTTTGCGGATTCCGACATCACGAGACCACGAAACGACCATCTTTTCTATTGTAATTACATAACATTCTACACCGTTAAAAATACTTATTTACTTGCTGAATTTCTACGCAAAACTATAGCCATTTACGGAAGTCTCTGGACAACTTTCATTCTTCACGGTAAGCTACGGACAGTTACGAAACCCCACGGGCTTTTTTGAATTTCTACGGAAAGCTACGGAAATCTACGAAAGTCTACGAAAATCTACGGAAGTCTACAGACACCTTTTATTCTTCACGGAAAGCTACGGACAATTACGAACTTCACGGACGTTTTTAAATTTCTACGGCTAGCTACGGAAATCTACGGAGGTCTACGGACACCTTTCATTTTTCACGGAAAGCTACGGAAAAAATGAAAGTCTACGGAAATCTACAAAAGTCTACTGACACCTTTCATTCTTGACGGGAAGCCACGGACAATTACGAAACCTTACGGACGTTTTTGAATTTCTACAAAAAGCTACGGAAATCTACGGAAGTCTACGGACACCTTTCATTCTTCACAGAATGCTACAGACATCTACGAATTTTGAATTTATACGGTGTAACGCCACTGAGGATCAGGGTGGCGTACAAATGTAAGGGGGGGGGGAGCGGCGGGTGGCTTGCTAGCAAAGAGTAAAAATTACGAATTCCAACAAAACTGAACAACACCGTTTATTTAACTTAAACTTATCTAAATACAAGAAATGATTGCGTTTTTACGCGTGCCCAGGGCGCCAGCTACACTCGTGTAGCGCGGATGCGTGCGCGGCAACTACGTTGCATGGCTAGCTCACGATTAGAGCGGTCGCGGGCGTACAAGACGCGAAAAGACAAAAATGGCGCGTAGCACCCGTCGCGGTCGCCCACGCACAACCGGGAAGGATACGGGAACGATTCGTTGCAGGGATGCCTCCTGGTAACAGCCGCTGCACCTTGGTGCACTTATCAGATATTCTATTCACGCCTCGAATACTACAATAACGGTTCTCCCGCTCTCGCACGCTCGTTTCGTTTTTACTCTCAAAAGACGGATACGGAGTCGAACTGCTAATCTAATGCTCGCGACTATCGCACCGGACGGAATGTCAACTGCTCGCTAATATCGCGACTTGTTGCTCAAACGGACCTGAACGGAGTGAACGAGAAGCTCCGGCGTGGCACTTTCGCGAGCGCGGCTTTTAGATAATCGTTCTGCACCGGCGCAACGTACGCGTATAGTACGTTACGCGACGCAGCCGCCGCGCGCGCTCAGCGCTGTCGGCAGTTGACATTACTGCTCGCCAGCAGCGCGCGTTTAGGTTATCCGCTCGCGAGTGCCAGTGTTGTTGTGTTACTTCTCCGGAGCGGCGAGAATCTACCTCCGATGTCCAGGAAGTCCAGGTAGGTCGACGTGTTCCATGGCTGGTAGGCGTCGACTTATTTGTCTCTTCTTTTCTTCTTTCAGGTGTGGCAGTACGGCGGATCAACAGCTGGCGAATCAAATGATGAGCGGTAGAGAAAGCGAAGCAGCGATGTCGGGGACAGCGATGGCCTGCTCGCAGCGGCAGCGAGGCCACGCTATTAGACACTTCCAGGTGCGTAATTACTTGCACTGAAATGATGTGCTTATGTGTTTTTGCTTGCCTTCTAACCTCCTCTTTCACTTTCCTATGATGTTGTGTGGCAGCTTGTACTTCCCTTCCAAGGTGCAGCTGCTACTACTATTTTCTTTCTTGTTTAATTGCTGTTTGGGAGGTTGCAGGTACGGGGACCACTACAAGGACAGGAAGGAGCTTAGAAAGAAACCCTGCTGCAGTGTGTGCGAGCACTGCCACGACTATCAAGGGGCTCCTGAGACTAGCTCCTCGCTAGAGCCTGTAATTGAGCTCGAAGCCCCTGTACTTAAGGCAGGTAAGGTATGCACAGCCCTGCGTGGCTGTTAGTTAGGCTCCAGCGTGGCAGGCCTGCAGGGACTGCCAAGATTGTAAAAGGGGGGTTATCTCAGCTACGAGGAGGCGCACAAGCTATGCTTTGGCCTCCTCATGTGACTGGTGCAAAAACATCACGTCACAATGGAAAGCTATAGAATCTACGGAAGTCTAAGGAGATCTACGGAAGTCTACAGACACCTTTTATTTTTCTTGGAAAGCTATGGACAATTACGAAATTTTACGGACGTTTTTGAATTCCTACGGATAACTACGGAATTCTACGGAAGACTACGAACACCTTTTATTCTTCACGGAAAGCTACGAACAATTACGAAACCCCACGGACGTTTTTAAATTGCTACGGAAAGCTACGGAAATCTACGAAAGTCTACGGAAGTTTACGGACTTCTTTTATTCTACACGGAAAGCTACGGACAATTACGAATTTTCACGGTCGTTTTTAAATTCCTACGGATAGCCATAAAAATCAACGGAAATCTACCAAGTTCTACGGACATCTTTCATTCTTTACGGAATGCTACGGACAATGACGAAACCCCACAAACGTTTTTGAATTTCTACGAGAAGCTACGGAAATCTACGAAAGTCTACAAAAACATACGAAAGTGTACGGAAATCCACGGATGTCTACTGACACCTTCCATTCTTGACGGGAAGCCGCGGACAATTACGCAACCCCACAAACGTTTTTGAATTTCTACGAGAAGCTACAAAAATCTACAGAAGTTTACGAAAACCTATGAAAGTATACGGAAATCTACGGAAGTCTACGGACACCTTGCAGCCTTCACGGAAAGCTACGGATAATAACAAAACCCCACGGACGTTCTAGAATTTCTGCGTAAAGCTACAGAAATCTACGAAAGTCTACGTACACCTTTCATTCTTCACGGAAAGCTACAGAAATCTATGAAAGTTCACGGGAATCTATGGAAGTCTACTGACACTTTGCATTCTCGACGGCAAGCCATGGACAATTACGAAACCTCACAGACATATTTGAATCTCTACAAAAAGCTACGGAAATCTACTGAAGTCTAGGGACACCTTTCATTGTTCACGGAATGCTACGGATATTTACAAAATTTAACAAACGCTCGTATATTTCTACGGAAAGCTACGAAAATCCATGGTAGTCATCAAAAATCTACAGAAGTTTACGGACACTTTTTATTCTTCACGGAAAGCTACGGACAATTACGAAACTCGATGGACGTTTTTTAATTTCTACGGCAAGTTACGGAATTCTGCGAAAGTCTACGGACACTTCCTATTTTTTACGGAAAGTTACGGACAATTACGAAACCCCACGAACGTTTTTGAATTTCTACGAAAAGCTACGAAAATCTACGGAAATCTGCGCAAGTCTACAGACACCTTTCATTCTACACGGTAATCTACGGAAACCTACAGAAGTATATGGAAATCTACGGTAGTCTACGGACAACTTTTATTTTCCACGGATAGCTACGGATATTTACGAAACCTAACGGACGTTTATGAATTTCTACGGGAAGTCTACGGAAGTCTACGGTAGTCTACAGACGCCTTTCATTTTTCACGGGGAGCTACGGACAAGTAAGAAACCCCACGGACATATTTAAATTTCTACGGAAAGCTACGAAAATTTACGTTAGTCCACGGAAGTCTACGGAAGTCTACTGACACCCATTATTTATTACGTAAGTCTACGGAAGTCTACAGAAGTTTACGGGCACCTTTTATTCTATACGGAATGCTACGGACAATTACAAAACGTCTTGGAAGCTTTTGACTATTTATGGAAAGCTACAGAATATAACGGACGTCTACGGACACCTTGCAGTCTTCACGAACACTTTTCATTCTTTACGTAATGCTACGGATGATTCCGAAATCCGACGAACGTTTTTGAATTTCTACGTAAAGCTACGAAAATCTACGGAAATCTACAGAAACCTACGGAAGTGTACGAAAATCTACGGGAGTCTACGGAAATCTTCGAAAGTCTGCGGACACCTTGCTGTCACCACGAAAAGCTACGGATAATGACAAAACATCGCGGACCTTTTTAAATTTCTAGTAAAGTAGAAAGTAGTAAATTTCTAGTAAATTTCTATTAAAGTCTACGTAAGTCTACTGGCTTCTTTCATTTTTTACGGAACGATTCGGACAATTGCGTATCCTTGCGGACGTTTTTGAATTTCTCCAGAAAGCTACGGAAATCGACGGAAGTATACGGAAACCTACGAAAAGCTACGAAAATCTTCGAAAATCTGCGGGAGTCTACGGAAGTCTACAAACACCTTTTTTTCTTTACGAAAATCTACGAAAATCTACGAAAGTCTATGGACACCTTGCGGTCTTAACGAAAAGCTACGGATAATTACAAAACCCCGTGGACGTTTTTAAATTTCTACAGAAAGCTACAGAAATTTACGAGGCTTACGGAAGTCTGCGGAAGTCTATGGACGCTTTTGATTCTTCACGAAATGCTACGGACAATTACGAAACTGCATGGACGTTTTTGAATTTCCACGGAAAGCTGCGAAAATCTACGAAAGTGTACAGAATTCTACGTAAGTCTACGGGCTCCTTTCATTCTCTACGGAACGATACAGACAATTACAAATTCTCGCGGACGTTTTTGAATTTCTATGGGAAGCTATGGGATTTACGGAAGTCCACGGAAGTCTACGGACTCCTTTTATTCTACACGGAATGCTACGGACTTTTTCCAAATTTTTACAGTTGTTCTTGAAATCCTACGTAAAGCTACGGAAATCAACGGAAGTCTACGGAAATTCACAGAAGTCTACGGACACCTTTCGTTCTTTCCGTAATGCTACGGACAATTACGTAACCCTAAGAACGTCTTTGAATTTTCCCGGAATGCTACAGAAATCTACAGAAGTCTATGGAAATCTACAGAATTCTACGCACACCTTACATTATTAACGGACTATGACGGACAATTACGTAATTCTTCGAACGTTTTTGAATTTCTACCTGAAGCTACGGAAATCTACGGAAGTCTACGAAAATATACGGAAAGCTACGGAAATCTTCAAAAAACTGCGGGAGTCTACGAAAGACTGCAGATACCTTTCATTCTTCACGAAACTCTACACAAATCTGCGGAAGGCTATGAAAATCTACGGTAGTCTACGGACAACTTTTATTCTTTACGGGTAGCTACGGGTAATTACGATATTTAACAGACGTTTTTGAATTTCTACGAAAAGCTCCGGGAATCTACGTAACCCTACGAAAGCCTACGGAAGTCTACGTAAACCTTTTATTTTTTTTAGAATGCTACGGACAATTACAAAACTTCACGGACACTTTTCAATTTTCACGGAAAGCTATGGAAATTAACGAAAGTTTATGGAAATCTACAGCCTTCTGCGGACACATTTTATTCTTTACGGAATGCTTCAGACAATTACGAGATCGCACGACAGTTTTTGATTTTTTACGTAAAGCTACGGAAATCTACGGAAGTCTAGGGAAACCTACGGAAATGTAGGGAAATCTACGAAGTCTACAGAAATCTACGGAAGTATACAAACACCTTGCAGTCTTCACGGAAAACTACGGATAATTACAAACTTCCGCGGGCGTTTTTAAATTTCTACGGGAAGCTATGGATTTTATGGAAGTCTACGAAAGTCTACGGACTTCTTTTATTCCACACGGAAAGCTACGGATAATTACGAATTTTCACGGTTTATCTTGAATCCTTACGGAAACCTACGACAATTTACGGAAGTCTACGGACACCTTTTATTCCTTACGTAATGCTACGGACGATCTCGAAACCCAACAAACGTTTTTGAATTTTTACGGAAATCTTCGAAAGTCTACGAAAATCCACGGAAAGCCACGGAAATCTACAAACCTCTGCGGGAGTTTACGGAAGACTACAGACACCTTTCATTCTTTACGGAAATCTACGGAAATCTACGGAAGTCTACGTACACCTTTCATTCTTCACGGAAAGCTACGGAAATCTATGAAAGTCTACGGGAATCTATGGAAGTCTACTGACACTTTGCATTCTCGACGGCAAGCCATGGACAATTACGAAACCTCACAGACATATTTGAATCTCTACGAAAAGCTACGAAAATCTAATGAAGTCTAGGGACACCTTTCATTGTTCACGGAATGCTACGGACATTTACAAAATTTAACAAACGCTCGTATATTTCTACGGAAAGCTACGAAAATCCATGGTAGTCATCAAAAATCTACGGAAGTTTACGGACACTTTTTATTCTTCACGGAAAGCTACGGAAAATTAACGGAAGTCAACGCTAATCTACAGATGTCTACGGACACCTTCTATTCTTTACGGAAAGCTACAGACAATTGCGAAACCCTGCGGACGTTGATAAAATTTTTACGGAAAGCTACGAAAATCTACGGAAGTTTACGGAAATCTACGGATGTCTACGAAAATCTTTGGAAGTCTATGGACACCTTACATTTTTTCCGGAAAGCTACGGACAATTACGAAACCTTACGGACGTTTATTTATTTTTACTGAAAGCTACGGAAATCTACGGAAATCTACCGAAGTCTACAGAATTTTACAGACACCTTTCATTTTTCACGGGATTGTACGGACAATTAAGAAACCTCACCGCAGTTTATTTATTTTTACCGAAAGCTACGGAAATCTACGGAAATCTACCGAAGTCTACGAAATTCTACAGACTCCTTTCATTTTTCACGGGATGGTACGGACAATTAAGAAACCCTACGGAAGTTTTTGAATTTCTACGGAAAGCTACGGAAATCACCGGAAGTCTACGGACACCTTTCATTTTTCTCGGAATGCTACGGACAATTACGAAACTTCACAGACGTTTTTTAATTTTTACGGATAGTTACGGAAATCTACGGAAGTTTACGGACACCTTTTATTCTTTACGGAAAGCTACGGACAATTACGAAACCTTACGGACGTTTTTGAATTTCTACGGAATGCTATAGAAATCTACGGAAGTCTACGGAAGTCTTCGGACTCCTTTTATTCTACATGGGAAGCTACGGACAATTACGAATTTTTACGGTTGTTTTTGAATTCCTGCGGATAGCTATAGAGATTAACGGAAGTCTACGGAAATCTATGGTAGTCTACGAACACCTTTTATTGTTTACGGAATGCTATGGGCAATTACGAAACCCCACGAACGTTTTTGAATTTCTACGGAAAGCTACGGAAATCTACGGAAGTCTACGGAAACTGACGGAAGTCTACGGAAATCTACGGATGTCTACGGACACCTTGCAGTCTTCACGGAAAGCTACGGACAATTACAAAACCTCACGGTTGTTTTTGAATTTATACGGAAAGCTACAGAAATCTTCGGAAGTCTACGGACACCTTTAATTTTTTACGGAATGCTACGAACAATTACGAAACTGCACGGACGTTTTTGCATTTCTACGGAAAGCTACAAAAACTTACGGAAGTCTACGGAATTTTACGGAAGTCTACGAGCTACTTTCATTTTTTTCGGATAGCTACGGACAATTACGAATCCTCATGGTCGTTTTTGAATTTCTACGGGAAGCTACGGGAATCTTTGGAATTCTACGGAAATCTACGGAAGTCAGCGGATATCTACGGTAGTCTACGGACACCTTTTATTTTTATGGAATGCTACGGGCAATTACGAAACCCCACGAACGTTTTTGAATTTCTACGGAAAGCTACGGAAATCTACGGAAGTCTACGGAAGTCTTTGGACTCCTTTTATTCTACATGGGAAGCTACGGACAATTACAAATTTTTACGGTTGTTTTTGAATTCCTACGGATAGCTATGGAGATTAACGGAAGTCTACGGAAATCTATGGTAGTCTACGGACACCTTTTATTGTTTACGGAATGCTACGGGCAATTACGAAACCCCACGAACGTTTTTGAATTTCTACGGAAAGCCAAGGAAATCTACGGAAGTCTACGGAAACCGATGGAAGTCTACAGAAATCTACGGATGTCTACGGACACTTCGCAGTCTTCACGGAAAGCCACGGACAATTACAAAACCCCACGGTTGTTTTTGAATTTATACGGAAAGCTACAGAAATCTTCGGAAGTCTACGGAATTTTACGGAAGTCTACGGACACCTTTAATTTTTTACGGAATGCTACGGGCAATTACGAAACCCCACGAACGTTTTTGAATTTCTACGCAAAGCTACGGAAATCTACGGAAGTCTACGGAAACTGACGGAAGTCTACAGAAATCTACAGATGTCTACGGACACCTCGCAGTCTTCACGGAAAGCCACGGACAATTACAAAACCCCACGGTTGTTTTTGGATTCATACGGAAAGCTACAGAAATCTTCGGAAGTCTACGGAATTTTACGGAAGTCTACGGACACCTTCAATTTTTTACGGAATGCTACGGGCAATTACGAAACCCCACGAACGTTTTTGAATTTCTACGGAAAGCTACGGAAATCTACGGAAGTCTACGGAAACTGACGGAAGTCTACAGAAATCTACAGATGTCTACGGACACCTTGCAGTCTTCACGGAAAGCCACGGACAATTACAAAATCCCACGGTTGTTTTTGAATTTATACGGAAAGCTACAGAAATCTTCGGAAGTCTACGGAATTATACAGAAGTCTACGGACACCTTTAATTTTTTACGGAATGCTACGGACAATTTCGAAACTGCACGGACGTTTTTGAATTTCTACGGAAAGCTGCAGAAACTTACGGAAGTCTACGGAATTTTACAGAAGTCTACGAGCTCCTATCATTTTTTCCGGATAGCTACGGACAATTACGAATCCTCAGGGCCGTTTTTGAATTTCTACGGAAAGCTACAGGAATCTTTGAAATTCTATGGAAATCTACGGAAGTCTACGTCTGTCTACGGTTATCTTACATCGTTAACAGAATGCTGTGGTCACTTTAGAATATCCGTGGACGGAATATTACGGATTTTAACGGAAAGCGACGGAAAGATGACATTTTTCTCTGACTGTTAAATCGGTCCTTATAAGTCTTTTTTCGTATATTTTCAGCAGGATGTATTTTTAAATAATAAACTATGCAGAACCACTACTATTTCTTACGTTGTTATCAGCATTTCTTACTTATTAATTTATAGGATTTAAAGTATCTAACTATCTATATTACATGTGATAGTATTTTTTGTAACGTTGGTGCATGACTTCCGTTTTTGTTGTATTTTGTCAGCCGAAAAGTTTTTCACTAAAACAATAATCCTCTCCACAACCTGCTTGACGCAATTTCCACTGACGTAGACCATTGGGAAACTTAACCTAAGCTTAAACCGAGAGTTGAATAGCCGCACTCGTTAAACTCAGTTTTACTACGATGCAATTTTTACAGACAATTGCACACATGTCATAATAAAATAAAATTCTTCCTTCCTAATGAGGAAATAATTAAGTCGCTAAGTCAGTCAATACAAATTTTATTGACATTCGACACACAAATTCATGCAAGGCAGTCTTTATTATAGCGTAATTTAGAACATCGCGCAATCATCTGGAATGTCATGAATTCTTGTAATACACTCAAAATAATTTTTTTTATAATTAATGAAGGACCCAGGTTCGATCCCACCGTAGGTCAAACATTTTTCTGCGTTTTTTTCCGTAAAATAATGTTTAAAATAACATGTGCGACAATGCGAATAAACGATTAAATATAATGCGTATGTTAAAAACATGTATAATCATAATAAAAAATAAAATTCTAAAACATATAAAATATTTAATTAAAGTTTTCATAAAGGTTTTAAAAAAGTATTTTTAAAGGTTTCATCAACTACTTTCAATAATGTGTTTTTTTAATATTTCTATAATTTTTATAGAAATTTTTTAAAAACTTTTATTGAAAGATTTATAAAAGAAGCTAGAAAACGTTGCTGAAGGGTTTAAAAACGGACATAAACTGATTTTAAAAACATTTTTCGTAAGCTTTTAAAAAGGTTTTTATCCTTTCATGAAACGTTTTAAAAACATTTTAAAAACCTTTCGATCGGTGTGGGTTTCTACACTTATTTCTACGTACATTTCTACACTGATTTCCATACAGATATCGACACTGATTTCCACGTAGATTTCTACACTGATTTCACGTTGAAACCCACGTGGTAATCTACGCGGAAATCTACGTGGAAATCCACATACAGTGTGTTATTGGACTGATTTCAGTGTATATTTCCATGTGAAAATCTACGTAGATTTCCATCTGGATTATCACGTGGATTCTTGCAACTGGGTACTAATTACTATTATTAAACAATAATAATAATTATAAATACTTTATAGGGGTATTGAACATTTTTAAAATATTATTAGCAGTTATTAGCTTTTCCGAGGAGTCACAAATTTTTTTTTATCAAAAGTTGAAAAGCTAATAAAACGTAATAAAAACTAAGACATGTTAGTAAAAGTTAGTAACTTTAAATAACTGTTACTAGAGTCCAAATTCCACACTTTATAAACTAATAATAATAGTTATTCGATTTTATTAGCTCCTTTTTCATTCAGTTCATTTCCGCTTGGGTATCTATCAATCATCATTTAACGATGTTGCAACAAAACTCGTTACGTTAAATTCTTTTAATTTATCATTTTCTATTATAAGATCATAAATTATGTAATAATAATAATAATAATATGTTTATCAAATTATTTAATAATAGTAATAATGTGTTCATTAATTTCTGTAATAATAATATAATAATAAGTACATTCGATTTATGTCATAAATTATGTAACAATAATAATAATAATAATATATTAATAAAATTAGTTTTCATATAATTTATTTCATGATTATCCTTAATATTGCGCATACTTCTTATAAATTTCCGCGTAGATTTCTACACTGATTTCACGTGGAAATCCATGCAGTAATCTACGCAGAAATCCATGTAAAAATCTATGCGGTAGTCCACGTAAAAATCTACGACAAATTTCTTTGTAGATTCTTACACAGCACAAAAGATTTCAAAGAAACTTTCTTGAAAAGATTTCACTGAAACCTTTCAAAAATTTTTTCGTATGAATTGTAAAACCTTTTAAAAACTTCCACAAAAGAATTTTTTATAAGATTTTAAGAACCCTCATAAAACTTTTCTAAGAAACCATAAAACGAAATATAACAGGGACTTTAGAGATACTTTTTCTGAAACCTTTCTCAAAAGGTTTCTAAATCATTGTATGAAAAGCTTTATGAAAATGATTCTGAAAAATTTATGTAATATTTTAATGAAACCTTTCTATAAATCTTTTAAAAGCATTTCTTAAATGTCTTAAGAAAATTTTCAAAAAATGTTTCCAAAAGATGCCACGAAACATTTTTGAAAAGATTATAAGAATGTCCCTGAAAGGATTTTTTGAATTAATATTACAATAGGATCCCACATAGCACAAAAGTTTTCAGTGAAAGATTCAATGTAAGGTTTCAGTGAAAACTTGTAGAAAGGTTATATTAAAACCTTGCAGATATCTTTCAGAGAAATATAACATTAAAACATCGTTTTAAGATAATAAAAACTTTACGTTAAAATCTTTCAAAGAAATCTTGCATCAACCTTGCTGGAGCATTTCACAAAACATTTCAAGAAATGTTCCTGTGAGGTTTTTTGAAACATATACTACTGTGATCAAAAAGTAAGGTAAATTTGTTTATAAAATGTAAATTTTTTATTTATTCTTCCAAATCAATTTCATCCCCTTCAAAGTAATCCTCGTCCGATAAAACGCACTTTTACCAACGCTTTTTCCAGTCCTCGAAACAGTCGGAATATTCTTTTTCCGGTATAGCCTTCAAGACCTTCTTCGATTCGGTTTTTATTTCCTCAATCGTGTCAAAACGGCGTCCCGGCATTGGCCTTTTGAGTTTGCTGAATAGCCAGAAGTCGCACGGAGCCAAATCAGGCGAATACGGTGGTTGCGAAACGAGATGAGTCGAGTTTTTGGCAAAAAAAGTCGCGTAGAACCAATGCAGTATGTCATGGTGCATTATCGTGATTAAGGAACCAAGAGTTGTTCGCCCATAATTTCGGCCGTTTCAGACGAATAGCTTCACGCAAACGACGCATAACGCTCAAATAATATTTTTTGTTGACAGTTTGGCCCGGCGGAAGGAATTGATAGTGAACCACACCACAATAATCAAAAAAAACTGTCAACATGACCCTGATTTTCGATCGACTTTGCCGTGGTCTTCTCGGTCTTGCTTCACCTTTTGCACGATAATCGCTGGATTGGTCGGTGGTTTCAGGGTCGTATGCGTAAATTCAAGTCTCGTCTCCAGTAATGATGCATTTCAAGTGGTCCTGATAGTCAAACAGCAAAGTTTCACACACATCAACGCGACGCTTTTTTTCCAAAAAATTGAGAAATTTGGCACCAATCGAGACCTGACGCGTTTGAGACACAAAACATCCTTCAAAATGGTTTGGGCTGAGCCAAATGATATTCCAAAACTATCAGCGAGGTCTCTAATTGTCAATCGACGATTTTCAAGCACCAAATCTTTGATTTTTTGGACGTGGCCCTCGCCGGTAGACGTTGATGGTCGTCCAGAGCGCGGTTCGTCTTCAACGCGTTCTCGGCCCGCTTTTTACTCGTTGTACCACTTATAAACGTTTTTTCGTGCCATAGTTTGATTACCAAAGGCCTTCCGCAACGTTTTCAACGTGTCCGCACAAGAATATTCGTTCCGCAAACAAAATTTGATACAATTTCTTTGCTCAACCAAATCACCCATTGTAAAAATCGAAAAATTCACTTTTGGTTATTAACAAAAACACGTGTAACTCGGAAAGAATTAAACCTTTTGACAAACAGACGCTTGGTAAATGTTATAGACAGTCCTAATAACCTAGGAATAAAAATTTACCTGCCTTCCTAATGCCCGGGAGTTTTAAATGACAATTTCACCTTACTTTTTGATCACAGTAGTAGTTGAAACATTTTAAAAAGATCGCTGCAAGATTTCGTATAAATTTTTCAATGAAACCTTGAAGCAAACTTGCTGCAACATTTCATAAAACATTTCGAGAAAGATTCCTGTGAGGTTTCTTGAAACATATAGTTGAAACATTTTCAAAAAATCGCTGCAAGATTTCGTTTAAATTTTTCAACGAAAACTTGAAGCAAACTTGCTGAAACATTTTATGAAAGAATACAAGGAAGTTTCTTCAAATATTTTGTCATAATATTTTAGTAAGGTCGCTGCAAAATTTCTGGTGAATGTTTCAATGAAAACTTGAAGCAAACTGGCTGGAAGATTTTACAAAATATTTTACGTAAGAATACAGGGGAGTTTCTTGAAATATTTTCTCGTAATATTTTAGCAAGGTCACTATGAAATTTCTTAGAAAAATTTTTAATTAATAATATTTAATTAAAAATATTTCTTTTTTCGAAACCTTTTGTAACCTTTCAAAAAACAAAAACCGGAAGCTTTCTTGAAAGTATTTTGCAATTTTACTGTAAACTATCGATAAACTTTTGTGTTAATATTGCATGTAAACTTCAGCCAATTCTTTAAGAAAAGATTTCTGTAAGCTTCCACAAAAGTTTATTAAGAAGATTTTAAGAAAATTTCATATAAGCATGTCTAAAGTTCCTTTGAAAAGTGCATTGAATATTAATCGTAATCTTGCAGCAGAGCTATTTGTTATCTTAAAAATTTGTTTATTTTGGATATAAATACATAGACAATTAAAGTTTATTATACTTGTATATGTAGTAAAATCTCAAGAGCGAAATTATGTATTTAAATATATTAAAATTGTAATTATATCTTAATTTAGAAAAATATTTTACACTATAGAAGAAATTTCAAATGTAAAGTTAATACAAGTGTATATGGATTGCCATGCAACTTATCATTCAAATTTAAATCTTAGTTCTACAAGTATTGCATAGCGTAATGGTTAGGGCGTCTGCTTTATAATGCGAAGAACCCGGGTTCGATCCCACCGTAGGTCGAACATTTTTCTGCGTTTTTTTCCGTAAAATAATGTTTAAAATAACATGTGCGACAATGCGAATAAACGATTAAATATAATGCGTATGTAAAAAATATGTATAATCATAATAAAAAATAAAATTCTAAAATATACATAATATTTAATTAAAGTTTTTATAAAGTTTTTGAAAAAGTATTTTAAAAGGTTTCATCAACTACTTTCAAAAATGTGTTTTTTTTAATATTTCATTAATTTTTTAGAAATTTTTTAAAAACTTCTTTCGAAAGGTTTATAAAAGAAGCTAGAAAACGTTGCTGAAGGATTTAAAAACAGACATAAACTCATTTTAAAAACATTTTTCGAAAGCTTTTAAAAAGGTTTTTATCCTTTTATGAAACGTTTTAAAAACATCTTAAAAACCTTTCGATCTGTGAGGGTTTCTACACTTATTTCTACGTACAGTCTGTCAAGTAAGAGCGTGGTCGTGTTAATTTATAAAAAAATTTATTTCATGAAACTTTCATATTTATATGTACATTGTACAGATTACAAACAATGATGCAATTTGGTCAATAATGTGTCCAGTCACCACCGGCGTCGATAATTGCCTGGCATCTCCGAGGCATGCTTTTTACTAATTTGACGGCGTATTCTAGTGGCAAGGATCTCCAAATCCGACGAATTTTGTAAGACAACTGCTTTAAAGTGTATGTGCGTCTTCCACGAAGCTTCCGTTTAATATATGCCCACACATTTTCAATAGGGTTTGCATCGGGCGACTGCGACGGCCAATCCAATGTAACGATGCCAGATTGAGTCTTCCACTGAGTACAGAGCTTGCTGCGGTGTTTAGGATCATTGTCCTCCTGTAGAATTCAATCTTCAGTTTTTGTGATGAACCATCGTTTGGCAGATGGCAGTAAAGCCTTTTTGTAGATTTTTATCATTTTCTCGGCATTTAGGTTGTCAGTGAAGAGGTGCAAAGTGCCGAATCCCTGCTTTGAGAAGCAGCCCCAAAGATGCACCTTTATTCCATGCGTTACGGTCCGCTGAACAAGCCTATTGGTGGAAGTTGACCAGGCTTGCGTGAGGACAGAACGTGCCCATATAGAACATTCATCAGTAAAAATGACATAATGTAAATCTCTATCAATATTCTCATGCGCCCAAGCGAATCGCTTTGTCACATGTTTTTCAGTCAACAGAGGCTTCTTCATTGTGTTGCGCCATTTCAGATGATGAGTACGAAGATGGGTTTGGATAGTTTCGTAGGATATATCTAAACCTTTTGCCATTAATTTTGCTTGTCCTTGCCGCAGTATTAAAGCAGGATTCCGCGAAAACAGATTCACTATTCTTTTTTCATCTTTTTTGTTCACTTTTCCTATCAAGCCACGTTCTGGTAAATCATCGACATTTTTAGCCACTTTATATCGCTGTATCCACTTCTGTACAAATGCCTTCGACTTTCTCATATATTTAGCAGCCGCTGATTGCGACATTTTGGGACCTTACGGGTGGATGCAAAGGAACACAGCCTCGTAGCGCGACGCGTACTTAGCACTCATGGTGTTTAACGTGATTCTCTTTCAAAAGATTAACGACAACTGAATCTTTGTTGACAATGCATCAAGGACAAAGCTTTCCTCTATCGGCTCGCAAAGGAATTAGAGCAAAATCTTTCATTACCTGTCGGTGAAATCGATCACGCTCTTACTTGACAGACTGTACATTTCTACACTGATTTCCACATAGGTATCGACACTGATTTCCACGTAGATTTCTACACTGATTTCACGTTGAAACCCACGCGGTAATCTACGCGAAAATCCACGCGGTAATCTACGCGAAAATCCACCCGGTAATCTACGCGAAAATCCACGTAAAAATCTACGCGAAAATCTACGTGGAAATCCACATACAATGTGTTATTGGACTGATTTTAGTGTAGATTTCCATGTCAAAATCCACGTGGATTTCCATGTGAGTTTTCACATGGATTCTTGCAACTGGGTATTGTCTCCTACTTGACCTTCTCATTTGTCAAAAATCTTTTACCCTAAAGTCATCTTTTCCAGGTACGGGAAGAGGTAATAATCACCAGGGGCCAGGTCAGAAGAATAAGATGGATGGGGAAGCAATTCGAAGTACAGTTCATCAATTCTTGCCATTGTTTGCAACGATTCGTGAGCTGGTGCATTGTCTTTGTCAAAATACGGAGGCCATAAACTTTCCGGGCGATTTTTGAGTCTTCGGTTTGGGAGCGCTTACATTAGCTTCAATCCATTCATTCGATTGTTGTTTTGACTCTGGTGTGAAGTGGTGGATCCAAGTTTCATCAATAGTTATTAACCGGCGAACAAAGTTTTTTGGATTACGCTTGAATAGCTCCAAACAATGCTTCGAATCACGAGCACATTGTTGTTTTTGATCGAGGGTGAGCAAACACGGCACCCATCTTGCGGCTAGTTTTATTTTTTCCAAATTTTTATGTGAAATGGAAATAATTGATTCAGTTGATATGCCTGTGATCTTAGCTACCTCACGCACTTTAACTTTAGGATCATCAAGAACAATGTCATGAACTTTTTCAATCATTTGTTTAGTAGTAGCCGTTATTATTTTCTTGGTCCACCACCGCGCTCGCTTTTTATGCTCGAATGACCTCTTTTGAATTCAGCAAACCAATTACAAAGAGTTGTTTTCGACGTAGTTGATTCGCCATAATATTTATCTAGCGTTTCCTTCGTTTCTTTTGCATTTTTTCCACGTTAAGAATAATGTTTGATATGTGCACGAGATTCAACGCTATTCATATTTGAAGAAAATTTCGAAGTAGACTGCTTTCAATAATTGTAACTTTATGAATAATTGACAGATCAATCTGAAACTTGGGAACAACTTGTTGAACATACATATTTTGATCAAGCTCAGTGCTGCCATCTGTTCGAGCCTGGCTGCATGTTGAACCATCTAGTACATATTCCTATATGTCCGTAAGCGCATGAAAAAGAAATAAGTGTTTGAACTTGCATATGGTCGAATTCTTTTCCACTCACACATGCACCTCCTCCTTTTCTAGGGTTCCCTTACCCCTGAAGCAATAGCACATACGCAAGTCAGCCAAAAACTAAGAGAGTCAAGTACATCGAAAAATTGCTTATTCGATCTGCTTTTTATTTAACTGTGTGTGTCATCGGTTGCGCTTTCGGGGTTTACAACGAGATCTTTAACAAATTTAATTTGTTGTACAAACGCAGAATACTCAAATGAATTTTTCGATTATGTTTTAGCAATAAATAACTTTTTAGAAAAACTACAGGATGTGAACTTTCGTTGGAAATTATGGTATTTTTTAGTATGAAAATCAGGTCTTTAGGTGCATTATTAAGTGAGATATCGGTATCTTCTGATGAGATGTTGACTTCGGTTTTTTTAATTTTTTAAAAAAACTAGTGGTGTGAAATTTTGTTATTTTCATTTTTGAATTGTGCTATATATGTTGATTGGCATAGTTTTTTTCCGGAAAATCCAACCTTTGCAGGCTGAGATAGGGTCAGTTAAAAAACGACGTTGCAAAGTTTCACGTTGCATGTGTACATGCATCATACTACCGGGTACGCTTAAATCAGCTGCACTGCTATGTAAAATTTCCTAAATAATTATTTAAATAAATAATGAACAGATTGCAAACTTTTTGTGGGGCTGTTTGCGCGTAAATACATCTATAATTTTAACAAATAAATATACCCAATTACATCATTTAAATGAAAATAATCTTTTTTTTATTACGCTCTCATTCTGGACGTGATTTTCCTTCATATTTCTTAATTTTTCATTTTCTCGATAATTAAATTAGCATAATTCTTTATAACTTTTTAAACGCAAACGATTAGTATAAATATATTTTAATTTTTTGTCAAGTCCGTGCCAACTTTAAGAACATGATTTGTAATTTTATTAAAAGTCGCGCATGCGTTAATTGTTCAATTGTAATGCTACGTAATTACGTAATTTACAGATTATTTATTTGATTATATTAATAAATTTAAATAATTTCTATGTATTCAAATTATTTGCAATTAATTTGCAAATAGTTTTTGTAATTATATTATAAATTTAAGGCATTAATTTTGAAAGACAAATTTTTTTGTAACATATTTTTTTTTAGAACTTAGTCGTCATTTTCATTATAATTATAAAATTTCGCAACATTTTAAGTCGTCATTTCAATCTCTATTAAAAAATAAGCAGTTCATTAGTTTTGTTATAAATAGTCTCGTTCTATCAGTAATTTTCAAATTTTTACTGCAATTTTTTTCTCTAAAATAAAGTGAAAGAATAAGAAAACAAAAACATTTTATTTTTCAAGAAGAGTTTAAATATTCTTATTTAAATACATAACTTTCAAACATTTAAAATGGTACTAACTGATGATTTTGATCTTCCAAGTGATAGTGAATTAAATGTTCAAGAGGTAAATCTGACATTTTCAGTTTTACAAGCAGCAGCATTTCATTTAGGAAAATATTGTGAAGATAAGAATAATGTGAGTATTAAATATAAATTATATTAATTCATTTATAATTAGTAGTTTTTATATCTAATAATTTCAAATTTTTTATTATTATAATTTATATATATTTTATATAATTTGTTTTACATAATTAAATTGAGCAGTAATAAAAAGTGACATCAAATGTTCAAAATGGTAAATAAATTCTTGTAATAATTTAAAAAGAATATTAATATTAGTATTTAATGCTTTATGTAATTTATGTAATTTTAATAAATAAAATTATTAATTATTTTTATTAAAATTTCTGTAAATTTTATTGCAGTATTAATTTTATTTGTACATCAGAAGTTGGTTTTGAATCACAAGAATTTATCTAGAGTATAATAAGTTTTTAATAAATTCAGAATTATAATAAAATTTTATGTGTGTGTATAAAATGCTATGGCAAAATATAAATTTTACAAGTTATATTTTTATACAATTTTATAAATCAAGATTTTATCAATCATGATTATTAAATGAATCATTTATTATTTATATATTTGAAAATTTATTATTCATTTTTTAAAATTTTTTTAACATTTTATGTATTTAAAAATTTATTATTTATTTTTCAAAAGATTGATTTTATTCAAATTATTATTAATTTTGTTCTAAAGTATATTTGTATTTATTAATATAGGCCAAGCTTGAGTGTCTGTATATTTTTATATCAGAATTTATATCTATGTATACATATTAAATTGTCAATTATAATAATCTTGTTTCAAAATATTGTATATTTAAAATTACTTACGATTTTATTATATTTATTTGTAGTTATTTTGAGTTGACTAGCTGTTATTTTTAAATTCAATAAAATTATATAATTACAAAATTTAAACTGTACTTTATTAAAAACTTTTTAATAATAAAATATGTTTTTTTTTCCAAAAAAAAAATCAGATGACAATTTTATAATCACTTTGTTAACAATTTACTTAAAACTTTAAAATATTTTATTTAAATTTGTAATATTTTAATTGTTGGCTGCAAACTATTCGAAATGGATGAACTCTAAACTTTCAATCTCATTGACAATAATTTAAATAAAAATTAATTCCGGAAAATGTTGCTCTACGTTTGATTAGAAAATAGCCATATTATAGATATAAAATTATTTAAACATCTTGTTAAAACAGTGTATCAAATAGGCAAAAGTTTTAAAGCATTCCATACTTAAAATATTATAGTAAGTAGATATAAGGAATGATAGCAAGTCATTACGTTGCTATTTTAACAATAATTAGCATATTTTAATTTAAAATTAGTATGTTATTTATTTATATTAAGTTGTTCCATAAGTTTTTTCCGCACCACGCTATGAATGACTCTAACTGGCTATGTTCAATAAACATGCAGGCTTATCTCTTAGCCGTTTATGGCATCGGTTTCAGTCGTCCTAGAGCTCCTTCAAAGTATGTTTCGTTGGTGACAAAGTCTCTTTTAAAATTTTTTTTGCACAGTTCAATATGGAGAGCCAAAAGAAGTGTTTGCGGCATGTTATGCTTGATTGCTTTAAAAAAGGCAATAGTGCAAAAGACATTGCAGACGGGATTTGCACCATTTACGGGAGTGGTGCTACGCCTATTAGGACCGTCCGCAATTGGTTTAAGGGGAGGTTCTCATCAAGCACGACCAAAAAATCGATTTTTTTTTTTTTTTGCTTAAAAAGTTGGCAAATATCTCGTAGAATACGCTCGTGAAACCCGTTTTGCCGAATTCAATTTATTTTTAAAGTTATAGTCAAAAAACCGAAGTCGTCTTTTTACGTATTAAATCGCGTACTAAAACTTTAAACGCGTTTTTCTCGAAACCATGTTTTATGAGACGGGCGGCAAGATATCTCAAAAACTATTATAGATATCGAGATGAATTTTTTTTTATTTTAAAGGTAATTAAATTTGCTGGATCTTGACCTAAAATCATAATTTTAAAATGATTATTTTTATTGTTATTGCACTTTTTAGAGCAAAAAAAAGTGCAAAAAAATATTTTTTTTCTTTACAAGTCCGCCATTTTGGTAATTTTCAACTTTTCTTCATGATTTTAGTTCAAAATCTAGCAAATGTCTTCTAGTTTATAACAAACTTTGATTTTTTGATTTTAGACAAAAATTGGATGAGTTACCTTGCCGCCCGTGGAGGTGTCTTTTTTTCGATGACTATTTTTCAATGCATATAACTTATAAACTATTTGGTATTTTTGTTAAAAAAAATTTGTAAAAGTAGTTAATAACATACTTAATAAGTACTAAAAAACTTGACTACTTTATTTATTTCCTTCCATGAGAAAAAAAATCGCGAAAATCACGTAATTTTTGGGTCGCTAGATGAGAACCTCCCCTTAAAATAACGCAATTTTCGTCACATTCTACATTTTGGGGTTTTCGGGGTCGCTGATTACGAATCCGATGTTAGATTTTTTTAAATTCAAAATGGCGGATCCAATATGGCGGATCAAATTGGCCTGAAATTTGACACTCAGAGGTTTTTGGGTTCGCAAATTACGAATCCAATGTCAGATTTTCAAAATTCAGAATGACGGATTAAATATGGTGGACGACCTATTTAAAAATTGGTCCAATTGGCCTAAAATTTGTTAATAGGGGATTTTTGGGTTCGCAGATTACGAATCTGATATTAGTTTTAAGTGGTAATTTTCTGGAGTGCAAGTGAACTTATTAAATTTTTGTCCATCATATTGGATCTGTCGTTTTCAATTTCAAAAAACTAACATCGGATTCGTAATCAGCGACCCCGAAAACCTTGAAGTAATAAGTTTCAGGCCAAATAAATGAATTTTTAAAAAATCGTCCACCATATTAAATCCGCCATTTTTAATTTTGAAAATATGACATTGGATTCATAATCTGCGACCCTGAAAACCCCTGAGTAACAAGTATTGGGCTAATTGAATCGATTTTAAAAAAATCTTCCGCTATATTAGATTCGCCATTTTGAATTTTAATAATTATGAAAATCTGACATCGGATTCGTAATCAGCGACCCCAAAAACCCCCGAGTGTTCATTTTTATGAGCCTAACTCCACGTAATTCGATAATTGGCAATTTTTTTTTAAATTTCTGCCAAAAACATTCATTTGTTTATATTGTTATAACCACAAAATTGTTATTAATTTTTTGCACTATACATTTTTGTTGCAAAGTAGAATAAATTTGTGGACCGTTGGCGTTTGGAAATCAAAAAGATATTGATTTTTGACAAAGTTATGAACATTTGAACGCAAAAGTGGTTTTGATCGAAACCACTTGGACTGAAAGGGTTAAGCTAGAACTTCGACTCCACACTGCGAGTCCACTAGCACCTAACATCTTGGTTTTCTCTCAGCTAGCCGCGCGTGCATGGTACAGGACGTCATCAGAGCCGGTGTGGACGCCGCTCGGCGAGCCTGATACACGCATACGGTGCGTGGGCAGCGCGGATACCGAGCCAAAGATAGTTCGTGCGGAGACCCCTTCGCCACCCCACGCGCAGTCTACACGGTTAAAGCAAACGGCAGGCCAGCTCGGCAGAGTATTATCTATGGAGTTGATAAACCCCGTAAAACGTACGTCACCAAGAGCAATCATCAGCTACCGCATCCCGCCAACGGCTGGCCCTACCGGCGCTCTTGAAGAATTCGACCCGTTCTGGACATACACCGTCGAGAGTCGTGGACCGATGGATGTCCGCGCTACGCGCTCGACTTAGCGCGCAAATCTGGTTACCGTGACGACGCGTCCAGAACCCGCAGTGTACGCTCAGTTAGGACCGCAAATGGCCCGAATCACGGCACTTTGAAGCAGTGCACGCAACCGCCTTGTTTGGCGATTTAGAGGAGGGAGAGGGAGAGAGGAAGAGTGGAGAGATGGATAAAGAGAGAGAGGGGGAGGGGGATGGGGGAGTGAGGGAGGGTGAATAAAAAGTCACGTTTGAATCATGTTTCATGACTGGTGATGAAAAGTGGATATACAACAGTAATCTCAAGCGTAAAAAATCATAGGTCAAGTCCGGCAATGCATAGCATCAACGCCAAAGAATATCTACGGTTCCAAGCTCATGCTGTGAATTTGGTGGGATCAGCTGCGGGTAGTGTATTACGAGCTGCTTTAACCTAACCAAACCATCACAGAAAATCTCTATCGACGACAATTGATGCGTTTAAACCGAGCATTAAAACAAAAACGGTCGCTATATGAGCAAAGACACGATAAGGTGATTTTGCTGCATGAGAACGCTCGGCCGCATGTCGCGTCACCGGTCAAAACATACCTGGAAACGCTTAAATAGGAAATCCTACCCCATCCGCCGTACTCTCCAGACATTGTGTCTTCTGATTACTATTAATTTTGATCGATGACTAACGGCCTGGCTGAGCAGCACTTCACTTCGTATGAAAAAATGGATCGATTCGTGGATAGCCGCAAAAGAAGTTTCGTTTTTTTGACGTGGAATTCAAATGCTGCCAGAAAGATGGGAAAAAGTAATCTCCAGCGATGGGCAATACCTTAATAGACTTGTTTTTTTATCACCTTTTTTTTTAAATAAAGGATTTATTTTCACAAAAAATGGTGAGAACTTATTCACACTCCCAATAGCTAATAGACTAATACATATTATCAATGTGTAAAATAAATTTCTTATTATTTTAAACATTTTATTTAATTTTTTACCTCTTCCCGTAAACTTATTTAATAAACATCTTGTAAAAAGATTAAGGGAGGGTGCTAATAAATGGAGTCAATAAAATTAATGTTAATTTTTTTATTATGTAAAGTTTATTAGGCACACACAATGAAGATATTGTTTAGGTAACATGTTCGTAATACCTTAAGCATTTTTAAAAAAAACTTAGGAAAGACAAAATATAAGAGGAATACATTAGTCTTCTTTACATTACTTTTATTTTAATGAAATGTAAAAAACTTGATATTATTAACCTTTTCCAGGGTTGTGGGACGTAAACATCTACAGTCTGTCAAGTAAGAGCGTGGTCGTGTTAATTTATAAAAAAATTTATTTGATAAAACTTTCATATATATATATATACATTGTACACATTACAAACAATAATGCAATTCGGTCAATAATGTGTCCAGTCACCACCGGTGTCGATAATTGCCTGGCATCTTCGAGGCATGCTTTCTACTAATTTGACGGCGTATTCTAGTGGCAAGGATCTCCAGATCCGACGAATTTCGTAAGACAACTGCTTCAAAGTGTATGTGCGTCTTCCACGAAGCTTCCGTTTAATATATGCCCACACATTTTTAATAGGGTTTGCATCGGGTGACTGCGACGGCCAATCCAATGTAACGATGCCAGATTGAGTCTTCCACTGAGTACAGAGCTTGCTGCGGTGTTTAGGATCGTTGTCCTCCTGCAGAATCCAATCTTCATTTTTTGTGATGAACCATCGTTTGGCAGGTGGCAGTAAAGCCTTTTTGTAGATTTTTATCATTCTCTCGGCATTTAGGTTGTCAGTAAAGAGGTGCAAAGTGCCGAATCCCTGCTTTGAGAAGCAGCCCCAAAGATGCACCTTTATTCCATGTTTTACGGTCCGCTGAACAAGCCTATTGGTGGAAGTTGACCAGGCTCGCGTGAGGACAGAACGTGCTCATATAGAACATTCATCAGTAAAAATGACATTTTCAAAATCTCTATCAATATTCTCATGCGCCCAAGCGAGTCGCTTTGTCACATGTTTTTCAGTCAACAGAGGCTTCTTCATTGTGTTGCGCCATTTCAGATGATGAGTACGAAGATAGGTTCGGATAGTTTCGTAGGATATATCTAAACGTTTTGCTATTAATTTCGCGTGTCCTTGCCGCAGTGTTAAAGCAGGATTCCGCGAAAACAGATTCACTATTCTTTTTTCATCTTTTTTGGTCACTTTTCCTATCGAGCCACGTTCTGGTAAATCATCGACATTTTTAGCCACTTTATATCGCTGTATCCACTTCTGTACAAATGCCTTCGACTTTCTTATATATTTAGCAGCCGCTGATTGCGACATTTTGGGACCTTTCGGGTGGATGCAAAGGAACACAGCCTCGTAGCGCGACGCGTACTTAGCACTCATGGCGTTTAACGTGATTCTCTTTCAAAAGATCAACGACAATTGAATCTTTGTTGACAATGCATCAAGGACAAAGCTTTTTTCTATCGGCTTGCGAAAAAATTAGAGCAAAATCTTTCATTACCTGTCAGTGAAGTCGACCACGCTCTTACTTGACAGACTGTATTTGTACAAAGTTGGGTGAAAAGTTTGCGGCCTGTCCTAGAGATAGCGCCAGCAGGTTGAGTGTTTGGCTTGTATTCAGTAGCCTGACATCTCACTAGATTGTATGTAAATTTTCAGGTCAATTACTCTGTTTGCAGTGTGCATTTGATAGTTCATCAAACAAGACTCCTCAATTGTTTACGTGGAAATGGAAAAATCAGAGACGCGTGCGATCATCAAATACTTCTATTTAAAAGGCCTAACACCATTACAAATAAAAAAAAGCTGTCTTCCGCTTTGAAAGACTCTTTTCCGTCATATTTAATGGTAAAACAGTGAGTTTCTGAATTTAAGAAGGGTTGCACGAGTACTTCTGATGAACCACGTTTACGACGCCCTGTTGAGGTCACAACACCTGTAATGATTGAAAAATTCATAAAATAGTAATGGAGGACCGAAGATTAAAATTAAAGGAGATAGCTAAGGCTACTAAGATATCAACTGAACGTGTACGGATTATTTTACATGAATATTTGAGGATGGAGAAGCTCTGTGCCAAGTGGGTACCGCGTTTGCTATGGATCGATCAAAAATTCATAAAGCTGTTTCAATTAAAAATTTGGCACTGTGCAAGCGAAACCTTAGCGAATTTTTGCGTTGTTTTATAACTGTAGATGAAACTTGGATTCACCATTACACTCCTGAAAGTAAACAACAGTCGTAGCAATGGATTGGATCAGGTGAATCAACCTCAAGAGAGGTAAAAAAATTTTATCGGCGAATAAGGTTATAGCGACTGTTTTTTGGGATGAGAAAGGGATTATTTTCATTGATTACCTGGGAAAGGGTAAACCCATCACTAGTCAATACTTTGCAGAGTTATTGCAGCGTTTGAAGGACGAAATCAAAAATATAAAAATCTCACTTGGCGAAGAAAAAAATCTTGTTTTACCATGACATGGCCCGGTCGTTTCGATGCCTGAAATCAACGAATTGAAGTTCGAATTGTTTCCCCAACCATCATATTCACCAGATTTAGTCCTCAGCGTCTCAATCATTTGTTCCCTAACTTTAAAAAATGATTCGGAGGTAAAAAATTTGATAGCAACAAGGAAGTCATTGGCGCTGTAAATGAGTATTTTGAGAGACAACATATCGCACTATAAAAATTGTATCACTGTATGAAAGCCCCGTTATAAAAAATGCATTGATCTTGATGGAGATTATGTTGGAAAATAAAGAAAAAATACGAAAAATTTTGTTTCTTTGTATCAGGCTAGAAACTTTTTACCCCACCCTCGTGTGACGTTTTTTTTATCATTTTTAAGCTACTTATGAAAATTTTATGCATGTTATGACTTTTTAGACTCTTGAAGGCATAAGTTATAAGATTTTCATGACAAATTATATAAATTTATTTATTTATAATTAGTTAATAATAATTGAATCTGAAAAAACGAGTTTTTTAAATTAAGGGGGGAAGTCCATATAGAATTTTCAAAAAATCGATTTTTTTTTTTTTCGATAATTTAAAAATATACTATGTTGAGCATGTACTGACGAGACAAAAAAAAAAATCTCGAATATTTACGAAGTTACAGCTAATATAATAAAGCGGGCCGGAGTACGTACTGTAAATTAGCGAGCCAGGTAGTCGGAGCGCTTCAGACAAAAGGGCTCTCTCCATTATAATAACTTGAGAAACTTCTTTTGTCCCATACCCGGAAATAATACTTTATATTATAGTAGATATGTAAGTATATATATCTACATTAACGTTCCTGTACACGTGTAATATTGCTATACGAATAAAGGTTAGTCGAGAAATATAGGTAGTTTAGCCGGAGAATTCATCGTGTTCAGTTGATTTCGGAACGTAAAAATGCCGAATTATAAAAAAGGTACGCGAGGCAATATTGCACGAAATAACCCCCAGAAAACGTAAATATCTGGGCAATCAGTTTACCGATAAAGAAGGTGAAAAATTTGAAGCCAGTACAAGCCATAATGACAGTGCCAGTGGAAAAAAATTGTATACGCGTGATAGTGAAGATATAATAACTAATCCTTTGCACGGGTACAGAATAATTGAATTTTTTACAGTGTTTACAGCTCTGCCTGAAATTGTGAACTGCTCGGTATGTAATCAGAAGATAAAATTCAGTGAGTGTGGTTTTGGTTTTAAAATTGTTGTCACGTGTCCATGTGGTGATAAAAAAATATATGATAAACATCTGCATTCTGGACTAAAAGTAGTTTAAATCTCGGCATACATTGCTGCTGGGATATTTAATGAAGGTTTTAGTTCAGTATTAAGAATAATGAACTTTCTGAATTTGGCTATTGGCACTTATGCTAAAGTATTTGCTTATAATACAGACGAGGCGCGAATAACCCGACAGAATCGTAAGAGCCTTTCAGAAACCAAAGATGCTCGTACAGCTCGCAGGCAACAACAAATGGAAGAAAATCAGCTTTTCGAGGAGGAGGAAGGACTGTTGTATGGACCTGGGATTGCCGATTAATCGGTAAGTAATTAAAACTGGCCATTTTCCTGTACTTCAACTTTAAATGCGATTATCTCGAAACTATATTTTTCAAAACTGCTCGTGTTGTAACTCAAAAAGTTATTCACCGATTTGGCTGAAATTTTTCGAGGCCTTTCTTTACATTAATATCGGAAGGATAAACATAAAATTTCAGATATTCCGCGTTGATCAAATATTTTTTTGGGGTCAAAAATGTCAAAAAATAGCCCTAAATTCTGACTTTTTTTTAAAGGTTTATTTTATATTGAATTTTATACTTTTTTTTTTTATTTTATAGGTTCATCCTTTCCGTTTATATGTCCTAAAAAAAAACAACTTTCATTTTTGTGTTTCAGATCAACGGTTAATGAGTGACAACTGGAGCAGTTTGGGACCTCGCGTCGGAGGCAGCAGACAACAAATCATACTGAGCCACCATTTTGAATTGAAAAAAAAAAAAAAAATTATTTGTGTTCTAAAAAGATTCATTAAAGTTGTGTTAAAATTTAAAAATAATAAAATTATTTTATCATCTTTAAAAATATTATTAAAAAATGACCGATTTTGGGGCTTCTACATGCACTTCCCCCCTTAAAATCAGTTATTCCGAAGTGACGACTTTTAGAGCTGTGAAATTCTTTTTGTGTATAATTTGAATCTAGTAATATAATATATATATTTTTTAAAATTATTTATTCGTTGGTTTTTCTTCTACCAAAAATTAAATTTTTTTATCCAAAAAGACACATGCACCTTCTTTTAGGCGAATCGGTTATATTTTGGGTTTGAAAACTCTATTTACTTCAAATTTCGTTTATCATAGTTAAATACTAAAACGATATACGCAGATACTAAATTTTAGTTCAAAATATTAATAGTTGCAAGTTATAGCAATTTAAAGTTTTGTATTTTTTCCATTTTGCGCTCAGAGGACTATGCTTGATTATTCGTACCTCTAAAACTAATAAGTAGTTCGGGACAATTGGTTTTTTTTTTAATTAGTAGAAAAATATCAATTATTTCAATATTTTGTAAAAAACTTAAATCATTAGTTTTTTTTATCCAAAAGTAATTGTCTCGGCCTAAATTGAGGCTCACGGCTAAATATTTTTGGTGGTTGGTGAGTAATAATAATATTGAAAATAGCGGAAATAAAATTATTTCAGAAAACCCTTCAGTTGAAGAACAATCTGATTCAAGCAACGATAGAATAAGGTTGAATCGTGTTTTGGATAATGATTCTGATGTCGATGATAACACTCTATTTAGTATTCGACTTGCAAAAACTGATGGAATTTGGGGAAAAAAAAGAAGACCTTGTTTCAATCCACCATTCATTGAAACAACCGATCGAAAAATTTTTTAGAAGATATTAAAAATCTAGGAGAGATATGTTTATTTTCAGAACAAAACATGCAATTAATTGTAGAACAATCTAATGTTTATTGTAAGCAGAATGGAAAGGAGTTTAAAACTTTTACTACCGATGAAATAAAGAAGTTCTTAGGATTGTATTTAACAATCTACAGATTAGTTGTCATGTCTGTGAAGCGGTTTACTTTCCTCTTATCTCACATTTAAATGAGAATTCTAAAGAACTGAAAAAAATGAACAGGGATATGATAAATTGTATACAATTTTACCCTTTTTGAATAACCTTTTTATTATAAACATTTTTATAATCCAACTATGAATCAAGCAATAGATAAGAGTATAATAAAATTCAAAGGCAGAAGTTCACTTGAGGGGTTACCCCCACTTGTAGCTCAATAAAAAAGGCCTTTTTCATGAATTTTTTTAAAGAAAACTACAAAACTTTTTTAAACGATTATTATATTATCTTAAAGAATACATCTTAAAGAACTTTCAGTAATTTTTTTATTGCAAAATATTACATTGTTAAGTGGCAAATGGCCGCCAATGAAATAGTGTTTTTATTTATACGGTTTGCGGTGACTAACATTGCGGCGAAGTGGATCATCTGAATCAAAAAATGTGGATAGATTTAGTTAAATATAAGTATAAACTAGTCTTTAATCGAAGGATTTAAAAAAATATTCATTTTTCACAAAATGGCGGACAGTCAAAGTTAATGGTTCGATTTAAACGAAAAAATCGAACGATTAAAGACTACATTTTTATGTATTAAATAAGCCTGCAAAATTTCAAGAAGATCGGTTTATTAGTGTTCGAGTAATCTTGGTCACCGACTTCAGAAATGCCATTTCGAGAAAAACGCGTTTAAAGTTTAAAGTAGCCGGTTGTTTACACAACGGATTCTTCTCTTTCAACGCTCAGATCTCAGTCAATTTTGTTCGGATCGACTTGAAATTTCCAGGTCATATTCTCAGGATACTTATACTTAAAAAAAATGCAATTAACAAAAAATCGATTTTTTCAAAGTCGCAAGTGGGGGTAACCCCTTAAGCAGAATACGTATGCCAATGAAGCCTACTCTAAGAATCTACAAAGTTTGGACCAGAGCTAATAGGTATGGATATATCTGTCAATTTTAAATTCACACTGAAAAAGTAGTTTCTAAGGAGTTCGATGTTTGAAATGGATTGATAAAAAGCCAGTAAACTTTTTATTAAACCATCATGACCAGTTCATTGTTCCAGTTGTAAATAAGAGATAAAGAAGACGGTTCTCTGAAAGTAGTGACATGCCCTCAGATGGCCGAAGATTACAATTTTTCCATGGAGTATGTCGATAAAGATGACATGCTAAAATTGTGCTACCAAATTAATCGAAACAGTCAAAAATGGTGGCATCGTATATTCTGGCATTCTGTAGATGTAATTTTAGTGAATTTTTGTATTAATTACAACCTGATGTTCTTAGAGAAACAATTATTGTTAAAAGATTTTCGATTATCAGTAGCTGATTTCCTGATAAAGGTTTCGAATCTACTAGGAAAAGAATTACCACCTATAAAGTCTCCATTAAGCTAAACCTATGACAACTGGGGCAATTAAAACATCACAGGTACCCTATTTCCCTGTTGTTCTTGAGAACCAAAGGAGGGATGGTTACTGCAGCACAAAATCATCTGAAAAGCGCACATTATTTATTGTCCAACATGCAATGTTCCTTTTATGAACTTAATTGCTTTAATTAAAAGTTTCATCAAACAGCGTAAAACAGATTCTCAAGGGCAACACAATAAATTTTAAAATCAACAAAATTTCAAAAGGAGTAAAAGAAATGAAAACAAAAAAAAAAAGAATTAGTTCCTTTCCATATTTACGTCGTTAGTTCTAAGTCATGCTGGGAGGGAGTAAAACACTGCCAAGGAGGGAGAAAAACAGTTGCCATATTTGGTCTGCCATTTTGAATTTCGTAATTTTGAGATCAGAGTCATGATTAGTAACTTAGAAATCCCCTGTATTAGTGTTTTCTTATCAATCTTTATTATATATAAAAAGACAGCACTATTCCTTGCAACTAAAAGATCTCGAAATTTACTTGATATATCAATACAAAATTTCGTTACAAGTTGTTTTACAGTAGTTAGAGTAACATAAGCTATTTAGAAAAACATTCCACCGACTTTTGATCATAAAAAATTAATAGTGGGTCTAGATTTCGCTCGTGTAGGAATTGATGCGTTTAGCGCCAGGTGAGAGAGAGGAGGAAACTGTACCTTCTTTCACGTCAGTTCTGAGGTTGCTCAATTGGTGGCTTCGCGTGGAAGTTTTCCATTAGAGAAATAAGGGAGTCAAGTACGTAAGTACGTAAGTACTTGACTCCCTTACTTACAACTATGTCCATTCGAGTAAAATACTTTCCATCAATTATGTCAAATTAATTTGGCGATAACTACAGTATTGTTACTTTCACTTTCTTCTTTATCATTAACAACTTGTTTATTGCTGCCCACTTTAAGTAAATTACTTAATTTACTCTTTTTTATTTTATACAATCACTTTTCATTTTATACAATCTTTTTTATTTCATACAGTCACAGTACTTTTCTATTATTTAAATACCCTTGATCATTATTCGTTTAGTCTTTTAATATTCTTTTTATTAAACTCAATATTGTTTCATACATAAGATTATTTAAATTTAGTTTCCAATGAATTCAGATTGATTTTCAAAATATTTTATTTTAAATCTTCAGTTGTTGTAAATATAAAAATGCTAAAAATGAAATCTAATTTATCTAAAAAAACATTAAACCAAAGGCGGTTAGCTGCTAGAACGAGAAGAAGAGTTGCAGATCCCAATGATGGTGAATCACATGCACCTTTTACTTTTAGAGTTAACTCAAACGAATTAACATATTAGGCCAAAATCGAGTAACTGAAATATCGATAATGTTCAATTAGAACAAGATGGAAATCTACAACTTTCAAATCAAACAACAAGAGTAGGTTCTGGTAGTGTTTTGGAGAAAAAATAGCTATTTTATATAATCTCAGAATAGACTATCTTAACAACTTCATTAAAATAGGTGCTATGGATAGAGTTTGTTATCATTGTGGTATGAAGAAATAAAAAAATGAAGCTTCTGGAATTTATTGTGCAAATGGCAAAGTATCTCTTCCACTTTTTTAGAATGTACCGGAACCATTTTTCAAATTTGTTACAGGTGATAAACTTTCCAATCACTTTCTAACTAACATAAAACAGGACAACATTTTATTTCAAATGACGTCTATTGAATGTAAATAAATAAGAGAAAAGAATTATATGCCTTCTTTTAAAATTAACCCTTTTGCTGCGGAGCGCCTAGAAATGAATTGCTCTCTCAGCAGCTATAGAGTCGAAAACAAATGAACTTATGACCATTATTATGCAGTTATTAATACCAAAATGCAAAACAAATGCATGGCGCCAAAAGGTGCTGTTCGCTTAGGGAAAGTGTCCATAATCGAGCGCCAGAAGGCGCTGTTCACTGAGAGAAAGCGTCTATAGCCGAGCGCCAAAAGGCGCTGTTCGCAGCGAAAGGGTTAAAGGTCAAGTCTATCATTTAATAGGTAGTTAACTCCCCGATTCTGACCAAAATCACAAATTCTTTCAAGATTATTTTTTATATGATGCTGATCAATTATCAACACGATAGAATATGAATCCTTTATTGAAGGTAGAGCTTATAGAATTATTACAAACATCCTTACATAATAATAATCAATTCATTCAGAGTTTTCCAAATAATTTAGAAAATAGGTCTATACGTAATAATGACAATTTGCAGTTTATCATGCATGCCGATCTTGTTTCAGCAAATGACCATCCTAGAAGATATAATCCTCTTACCTGCAATGAAGTAGCATTTTCATTAGTGGATGAAGATATAGGTTCAAGGAATATAGTTTTACATTATCAAGATGGACATTTTTAACGTGTATCAGAAACTGATAGATTTTACAATCCCCTCAAGTATCATCTTCTGTTGATTAGAGGAGACGATGGATATTATGTGACTATTAAACAACAGAATAATTCTAATAGATCTAAAACTGTCTCTTGCATATAATTTTATGCGTACAGAATTATTATTCGAGGAGAGAAAGAGCATAATCACATACATTATTTCATTCTTTCGAAATCTATTCAACTAATATCTTGTTCATGCGATGGCGAAAATAATATCTGAGAGCTTAAGTTATATTTGTCATAACCAAATAAACTTCCGTATTGATGAGTATATTTATTTGAAAGATGCATTCAATGAAGATGCCAACTTACATCCACGATATATAGGCCAATCCATCATTCTTCCTTCTACTTTTACAGAAGAACCTCGCTTCATACACGGAAAAACCGATTTGCTTATAACTTTAACATGTAACCCTACATGGTCTAAGATACAAGAAGAATTATTTACTGGACAGAAACCTCCTAATAGACATGATATCGTATCTAGAGTTTTTAATTTGAAGTTGAAAAAACTTATGAATCTATTGACGAAAAAAATATTTTTGGCTTTGTTGAATGTCATTTGTACAATGTGAAATGGCAGAAGCGAGGTTTACCTCACGCTCACATACTTTTATGGTTACGTACCAAAATTCAACCAGATGAAATCGACAAAATCATTTCCGCTAAGTTACCAGACAGAAGATCCGATCCTTCGAAAAAGATGCTGCACTTGGCAGAGTTTTTAACATTAATCCTAATCGAACCGAATATTTACATTTGAGACTGTTACTACATCATGCTTGTAATTCACCATCTTTTAAAAGTTTAAGGTCAGTGAATGGAGTTCTTCCACCTACTTTCAAAACACTTTTCCAAGTATTAAGACTTTCGGAAAATAATGATCAGTGGAAGAACACTCTTGCAGATGCTGCATTACCATAGGCGGCATCGAAAATAAGAGATTTGTTGTCTATTATTTTAGTATTCTTTCAATTATCGTAATCAGTTCCATTATGGGAAACATTTTAAACTAATTTATATGAAGATATTCTGCACAGACAGCTTTAAATGTCCAATGATTATTCTTTAACGTATGCCAATAATATTTTCAATATGGGTCTTATACAAACTGAAGATTAAGTTGTTAGCTTTAGCGAAAAATATCTTATCGACTTTGGTCTGCCTTTATCCATCCGTGATCAAAATATCTTGAACAATCCGCATGATAGTGCATTCATATTCACTTATGACACTAATGAACTACAAATAATAAAAAAACTACAAAATTACGTTCAAAACAATTTACCTAGGTTAGAACTAGATCAGAAAATAGCTTTTGATTTTATTTTTGGAAAGGTTAGAAACAATAAGGGTGATAGTTATTTTTTAGATATACCTAAAGGAAATAAACTTCTCTTATAAATTTAATTTTCGCTAAGGTAAGATCTACAGGAGTAAATATTAAGTGTGGTAAAAAGAAATCCATTATTTTTGCATTAAATTGAAGGTTTTATTTAGCATAGATAGAATGATACGATTTAGGTCAAATATGCACCGTTTTGTTCGATAACTTGTTGCCATTTTGGAGGTAATTTCATAATGCCTCTCTCGTAGAAACCCTTGTCCCTATTGTCAAAAAACTGGGACAGTCGATTTTCACAATCTTCTCTTGAGGCGAATTTTTCACCAGCAGAATCATTCGTCATAGACAGGAACAGGTGGTAATCACTTGGTGCCAGGTCCGGACTATAAGGTAGATGCATAAGAACTTCCCAACCAAGCTCCCGGAGCTTCTGGCGAGTCACTATCAATGTATGCGGCCTGGCGTTGTTCTGATGGAACACAATTCCTCTCCTATTGGCCAAAGCTGGTCGCTTCTGGGCGATTGCTTCTTTCAGACGGTCTAATTGTTGACAGTACAGGTTCGAATTAAGAGTTCGGCCGTAGGGGAGCAGCTCATAGTAGATGATTCCCTGACAGTCCCACCAAACACACAGCAAAACCTTCCTGACTGTCAATCTTGGCTTGGCCACCGTTTGCGCCGGCTCACCGCGATTTGACCACGACCGTTGTCGCTTGACGTTGTCGTAAGTGACCCACTTTTCATCACCAGTAACCATCCGCTTCAGAAATGGATCGATATTGTTGCGATTCAGCAGCGATTCGCAGATGGAAATTCGGTCCATGAGGTTTCTTGCGATAACTTGTGTGGCACCCCTACATCGAACTTCTTTTTGTATCCAGCCTTATTTAAGTGGTTACAAACGGTTTTTTGTGCAATGTTTAGCTCCTGGGCAATCGAAACAGTGCTTACGTGACGGTCGGACTCGACGATTTCCATTATTTTATCGACATTTTCGACAATTGGCCTTCCAGAGCGCGGTGCATCTTTGACGTCAAAATTACCGTAACGGAATCGACGAAACTAAAATTGCGCGTGATTGGCTGTTACAGTATCAGGACCATAAGCACTATTCACATTTTCAGCTGCCTGGCTTGCGTTTTCGCCTTTATCGAAGAAAAACTGTAAAATATGGCGTATTTTCTCTTTGTTGGTGTCCATCTTTGACGCGTGCTAAAAAAATACTGAGTCAAGCAATCACAAAACTGTATCAAAAGCTTTTTTAGTACGAAATCTTATCTTTCTAACGCCATCTAGTGTAACCCGATCGCACTTTTACTTAAATCTTGCGACCAAGATTTCGTTTGTTATATCCTTAAGAACGGAAATCTTGGGATAATAATGCAAAATACTATGCTGATTGTATGGGGTGAATGTACAATGGCCAATGAAGCTCATATTAAAGCTATTAATTGAACTTTACAGGACTTACGATTGAATTCGAAATTCATGGATGGTGTTACGTTCGTACTTGCTGGAGATTTTAGTCAAACTATATCAATTATACTGAAAGGAACCAGAGTAGATATCGCCAAAACATGTTTAAAATTATTAACGCTGAGGCGTAATATAAAAACTCCACATTTACAAACGAACACGAGGGCTTATCTCGGAAGCGATGATATTGAATTAACTTTGCATCTTCTAAAAGTTGGAAATGGAAAGGTTTCAAGTAAAAATGGCTGTATATTGATTGATACTAAAATTGGTCAAATCATTAACACAATTAATAATTTTATTGGCAATGTTTATCCTAATAATGAAAATTTATATGAAAAACTTTATACATATTTTTGTGAAATAGCAGTCATTTTTTTCTGGAACGTTTCTGCACAAGAAGCAAATAACATAGTTTTGGGAAAATTTGCAGGTAAAACTCGAGAATACTTTGCAATTAATATAGTTGTTAATACTGAAGATTCTGTTCATCATCTTCAATAATTTCTGAATTCTTGTACACCAGCTGGTTTTTCACCGTATAATCTCAACTTAAAAGTTGAGCCTCCAATCATGCTGCTACGAAATTTAAATCCTCCAATCTTTTTCAATGGCACAGTATTACAAATTCAAGTAATGCTTAATAATATTATCGAAGTTATTATTTTGACAAGACCAGCAGAGAAGATCATGTTCATACCTAGAACCCCTATTATTCCTAAAGATTTGCCTTTTCAACTTAAATGTTTACAATTTCCTGTAAAAGTATCCTCTGCAATTACTATTAATAAATTATAGGGGCAAACTTTAAAATACGCTGGAGATAATTTACGTTCAGAATGTTTTCACACGGACAATTGTAAGAGGTGTGTTAAAAAAGTAATGTGATTTTTCAAATTACGTGGGCAAGGTAAACTCAATTATCGGTTTTTGTTGTTGTTGTGTTGGTACACATATCCCAAACGTATGTTCACAATTTTAAATGTATAGCATACTTAGTTTTTTTTGCAGATCGAAAAATTACACTTTTTTCTGTTCCCAAAACTGATGAGATCTATGAAAGAACGAAGATTTGCAATAATTGAGGAAATAAAAACTCCATCGCTGGAAAAGTTCAAGGCTATATCAAAAAGTGCTTCGAGAATTGGAAAGAGCGTTGGCATAAGTGTATTGTATCTAAAGAAGCTTGTTTTGAAGGGGACAATATGAATATTGATGAATAAATAAATATTTTTTCATAAAAATATAAAGTCACCTTATTTTTTGAACACCTCGTATATCGCATTTTCACATATAAGAAATCCGAATAATTAATTTATTTTTATTGTGTACTTGACTTGAAGTCTGGCCATGACATTAGAGGTTTAAATAAAATTCTGCATTTGCATTAAGAAGAACAACTGCCAATTCTTTAACTAGATTTAAATTGCCATATGGGTAGTATTGCAATTTGAAGAGTTTGACATCACTTATAATACAGTGATCAAAGCGACTGGCGTTTGCAATTCGCTGATCTTTTCAATTTGTTTGAAAACTCACAATGATGAAACGTGGTTTCTCAAATTGATTTGAGGTTTTGACAGTCGAAACATTCTTAAAAGTTGCAGGTAACAGTGGATATTCATACAATTTCTACGAGTTCAAACTTATGTTTATGAATTTGTCCTCAGCCAAATAATTTATTAGACGTATTTTAAATTCATGAGTCAATACGATGCAAGGAATAAGCCATTCAATTTTTGTAAGACTAATTTTAAGATTCTCATAAGTTGGCCTATCTCCTGCTGTATAGCTGTCTGACTAATAGCATTTACGTCATTCTTGGATTTCGACAGAATTAATTCATGCTAAATATTAATGACGATTTCTTCGGCAAATCCAAAAATCATGCTTAATAGTATCGACACATCGAAATAGAAATTTGCATTTATTAGTAGTATAGTTTTATCGTCATTTAACCATCCGCAATTTTCAAGGTTTTGATTTGGACTAAATAAAACTTGTCCTTTCATTAAACTAGTCAAATCAATTTTTACATTTATCAATTTCTACAGCATTTATCTTATAACGAATTTCTTTAAACAAATGGCATACAGCATTGTTATCTGAGTATTTAAGCATTTGCAACAGCAGTTGTATCTTGATTTTGCAATCGACCAGAAATATGTAATGAACTTATTGATGATAAAAGATTCAACTGATGCTGTAAAGAGATACAAATTTTATCACTGTTGTTAAAAGCTGATGAGGTGTAGGGTTGATGCGCGTATATTTCATAATGCGCAATCAATTCGTTAAAAATAAATGAAGATTGTACGCTTGAAATTTCAGCCATTATTTTTTCTCATCCTAATACAGTTGTAACGTCGGTATACGACCTCCGTTTTTTTTTCGTTTTTGTGTCCGCCGATAAGTCTGCTTCTTGCCTTTCTGGACCCCAGTTAAAAAGAAAGACATATCGACCGACCGTCTTGATCCACATCCAAGCGCTCCACCACGATAAAGCCCCTCCCCACAATCTACATGACGCACTCTCCTCCGATCCGAACTGCTATGGCCTAAGCTTAGACCAAGAGCTTGCGATTTTCAAGTAAATCCCATGCATCATTTAAATAGAAAAAATTTGCTACAATCGTTAAAACTTAATTCAAATTAAGTTTGTAATGCATTGTTTATATTTTTTTTTTTATTTATTGTATATATATATACAGGAATCACGTAATATAAACAAAAATATAAATAGATATAATACACAACGGCATGACCATGTCTTTTTCTTTTTTTTTTTAAATTTATTAATAAAGATAGTCATATATTTTTATGCTAAGCATAAATGTTTTAATTATTATATTATTTTATTCTCGAATCATCTTTTTGCTAAGCAATAGAAGAAAGAGCGCCTCCGCTGCAATCAGAGACGTCGTGGAATCATATTATTTCCGTTCTCACGCAAAGCGCTGAATTCTTTTTTTACAGGTACACTCTTCCTAAAAATTTTCCGTTGCACAAATTTAAATAATTAATTTAAATAATACCAATAGGCTCGGAATTGCACCCAGATTATTGATAATAACACTGCGCCTATATTTATCGTTAATTCCTCTATATTAATTTCACTATTGTAATTTTGTTGTTGTTGTCCTAACGATAAAAAATTAATATAAATAATTATAATATATTAACCCTCAAGAGGAGCACTGGGTTACGCTAACCCAAGGTAGAATCTTTTTTCGTCAATTTTCATTGCATTTTTTTTTTATTTTTCATTAATATTATAAAAACTTAAATTTTTATTTATTTGTTCATGAAATATTCTTATTCTACATCGTCCGACGAATCGATTAAAAAAAAAAAATGTCAAAATTGATCAATTTTATAATAAGATATAAGTGGTCAAAGCTAGCTGGGTAATTCTTACCCATGCGCTCCAGTTATGTTAAGCTGCGATAGTGCTCCACTTGAGGGTTAACGATTAATGTTAATATATTTTCACATATTAAGTAACTTTAATTCTATCCTTCCGCGTGAGAATAAATTATACCATTAAATATTTTAGTTTGTCATAACCATTTTTCTATTAATTTGCATTAATCATTAATGTATTATCAATTACGTTTTGCGATATTTTAATTTCAATCTGCGATAATAATTTTTAGTGCGCAATAATCATTTGTTTTTAGGCCCCTAACGAAATCATTATATAAAAAAATAATATCAAACAATTAATTACTTATCCGACATTCCGAAAAAATTACACACGAATTAAACAAAATTGTAACTTATAAAGAATAATTATATAAATTATAATACTATTTCTTCAATTATTTCTCTTTTCTACCGTTCAATAATCATAAATTATATCTTATTTTTATTTTACTAACCCACGGATATTACACGTGTCCTGGGTAACAATAATTTCTTATTAATTTGAATAATAATTTTTTATTTAGTAACCCGTATAAATTTAATGCGTAAAAATGCGACAAAAACTTCGTTCTTTTTTGTAATACGCATTAAATTTTAAATAAAACACGATCATGTTATTTAATTTAACGTATTTCTGCAATAAATAATAGATAAAGAAAATATATAAAAATTATGCAAGAAGGAATCATTCTCTCTCTCTAATTCTCGCTCTCCCACTCCACCGTAACACCTTCAAGATAGAGCAGTAGCGTCCACCCCGCGCTAATTTCGAGCAATCGGATTAACCCAGAGAAGTCACTGCACAAGTGCATAAAAAGGCAAGGATCAACCCGCGAAGACAGATTCGAGATTTCTTTTGCGCTTCCGTACTCAAGATCTGATTTTTTTTTGTGTTCTAATTTTTCGAGGTTCAATTTTT